>CM053784.1:748628924-749208924 GCA_028749045.1 Cupressus sempervirens
TCAAATGACAAATTTATATCTTGGGTCAAACTGGAAATTTAATCATTTTCTATGTTCAAACCTAAAATTGATAATTGTATGTAAAGATGGAGTTCTTTTTAACTAATTTAAAACATGGAAAAACATTTTAAGAATAAAAACTACTAAATAAAAAAACAAAATGCTACCTCAAAACATGTTTGTAGTAAACCTAGTTTATTTGTTAAATATTATGATGACTAAAGATTTTCATCCAATATTATAGCTAGAAATGCTCTGGACATGCACACAAAATGAAGAAGCACAAGGAAAGCACAATTCTTTTTGACTGAAAAAGTGATAAATACTTTATTCAATAAAGTACCTATACTCCATGACCAAAATCAGCTTTAGAATAGTGAAGGGAATGATTTTATGTTCTTTTGTAAAAGTATTCCCATGACTAGTGATTCTTTAAGTGATTAGTGAATGAGAGTATTTAATTATCTATCATGTGATTGTGAGTTGCGATTGGTCAAAAACTAAGGATACATTCTAGTCTACTTAACCACCATGATATGGTAAAGCTTTTTATTTTAGCTTCTCAAAATTAAGTTGATTTTTATTATCAAACTATTCTTACAACTTTTAACTTTTAAATCAATTTAAATATATTAAATGCTCAAACCATGCATGTCCAGAGTTGTATGAAAAATATGTAGGCATAAATTAGTTCCAATTGTTGAGAAAGTTAACTTAAAACAATGAAAACTTGCAGGTACAACTTAATTCTTAATTCTAGTTGCTAAGAATTTTACTTAAAAAATAATCTCCTTAAATAGATGAGAAAAGAGAAACAAAGAAACCCTCTCAAGAAAACATTGCAATTAAAAAAAAAATTGTAGTAGACTTGCCATGTCTTTTTGCTCGCCATACCATTATTTCAAAAAGGTCTTACCTTTGTATTCCTGACAACTATTATGAAACCTAGACATCATTGAGTAAGAAAATAATGGAAAGGTTCGTTAAAAGATGCTAGTATGAAAAACTAATAAAGAGAAAGAAAAAAAAACAAAATAGAGTCAAAAAGTAAATATTTTGTATTCTTCTTTATTTTGGATTTAGAATAGATAAAATTTTAAATACATTTATAAAATGTGTAAAATAATAAATGAGAAGAAACAAGGAATATTTTTAACTTACCTTGAATACTTTAGGCTTGAAGTTTGAAGGTGTAAAGTGTAACTAAAATTCAACACTTTGTACCAACTCCTTGTTTGCATGTATCCACCACTGATACAACTCTATCAACTCCAACAACAATGTTCAACTCGTAAAAGAAAAAATAGAATCCCCAAATATATCAAAACAATTTGAAATCACATGGGCAAGTGAAAGTAAGCTTAATATAGGTAAGTGTATTTAATTGCTAGTGCCTTTTTGGGATAGAAGGTGAAATGTTTTTTTCTCTTCTTTTTATTGGTTTTGCAAACTCACCAAGGGCTTATGGAGTATGATTTTGATCAAAAAACTTGCTGATGGTGCCTTGAACCTGTACTTGGTGTTTAAAAACTACAAGTTCCAACAACCAGTACTAAGATGTAGAAGACAAATAAAAGCCTAAGGATTAGTTAGTTCCCATATTCAATAGAAATTATAACAAAGCGCACAGGGGCTTTCTATTCTTTAGGCTATGTAGGGCCAAGGTGGGTGCACCTAGGGATTTATAGGCTTCTTCTTTGTTTCTCTTCTTCAATATTTATTCATTAATATTCTTCCTCTCAGATTTATCCCTTCTATCAGAAAGATGGTTATAAAACTTCTTGAAATGTAATCAACCTGTTGATTTACAACAACTTACTATAAAATCATAGAGAGTTGTCATAATAAGGGTATGACCAACAATTTAGTTCTTTATTATAGAAATGAAAAATTGATTTTGATTTAAATGTGTATTGTGCAACCACATGACTATATCAATTCACATCTAAATTAATGATCAATTCCTTATCCATTGTCATATAGAGTCAAACCAGTAACCCTAGACCTATTTAATTGACTTGCAATTAAACTTGTCAGTTGTTAACCCTGAATTTCATTCTTATGATATCCCTCCCATATACCTAGAAACCCTATCAATTCGTAGAAGCATTTACTTAATTCATCGAATTAAAAGAAAAAATGAAAATATATACAACCCATCCAAACTGTATTAAATTGAAAGAACTTTTCTCATTTCAATCTCAAAATTATAGATACATGACAATGGAGACAAAACTTAGAGACATAGATATGAAAAAACTTCTTTTGGTATTAATTTTCCTTGAAAAACATACATTATTGACATAAAAATCATAATATAACTCAAAATATGACAAACTTTGTCATTCAAGATTCATTGTATTCTCATATTTGCAAATATGAAAGACAATACAATTGACAAAAAACTTTGGACCGACTATAATTAGCATAAACACTAAAAGTTCTATAGGACTCAGACCTCACTCCACATCTTGGAAATCCTTTTATAGATAAGTATTGCAACAAGATTCAAATGGGAGGACACATGTCAAAAACTAATTTGGAATCAAAATACAGAAATATTTCTACATGTTAGTTTTACAAAACATTCTCTGTATTAGTTCAAAATTTGGGGAAACAATTAGAAAATTGGTAGGTGGCACTTTCTTTAGGTGTCTTTACCTTGAATCTATTTATACTTTAACTACCCTTCGCTTTCATTGCCTTTCCTCTCTATTTTGTCTCTTCTACCTCTAATTGTGATTTTAACCACTCAATCACTATCTCCTAATGGTAAAGCCTTTATTCCTGTTATAACCACCCAAATGGCTATGTTAGTATCCATATCTAGCTAGATGGCATCTTTGATACCATTTAGTTCCTTGAGGCATTTCTTCCATTTGTCACTATTTATAGCCTTAACCTTTGCAATTATCTTCCCCATCTCTAACTCTAGTTTATATAACATATCTATTAAATCATACACTACTACAATGTCAGCTTCACTATAGTAGTATGGAAAAAATCTAGAGTGATTCAGGATGTTATCAAAGGAGGATGGCCATTCTAGCCATTCCTTGACTCCTCCATCATTATCCAAAATGGTGGGTACAAAATTAGGTGTTCCTGTGGAAATTGTTTTCATCTTATTTTGAATTAATTGCAACTTTTCCACAAAGAAACCATTTAACTCTTCTTCCTTGTGAATTAATTTTCTGATAGAAATAACTAGCCCCTTTGGTAAGTCCCTTTCTAGGGAAGCATGGGCATAAGGCTCTCAAATAATTGGGTGAAGGGACCCCATGTGGTTTATTCACATTTTGAGAAACTAATTTCAATGCATTTACCTTGTGAGTTAGCAAATTATTGATGGTTCTAATTTCAATCTCCTTGCTGGACTTCAACTCCTCTTCATTCACTACCATGGCTTGACTTGTCATATCATTTATCTTAGGTGCACGACCCTCTGTCTGTATGCCCTTGTCTTCAATCTTTGTAGCAGATCTGATAGTGTTTTTCAATGCTACCATTTCATTTTCTAGTTGGAGGTTCTTTTGTTCTAGGACATATGTTTTCTTCATTTCCTTTGCATATTACCTCCTGGTCTTGATGCACCTCTCATAGGCTCCTTCCAACTGTTGTTCTAAGACATCAATTCTATTCTTCCTTAACATTGATGCTGAAGTTTGCAATCCATAAATATGGCTGCTTGAGGTGGACTGGACATTCCAAAATATTACATTTCTCCTAGGAGAATCCTTAATCTTCATGAGGGTGGGCTTCTAGTTTTTTGAAGCCAAACTCCATATTGCCATGGTTTGGGCATCAATGTTATATCCATACCCTCTCAACTTCTCTTGCTTATTTTCATCTTCAAATGATATTGTTCTTTCCTACCTCCTCATTTGATCTAACAAGAATGAGGAAAGGATATCCCATCCTAGGAATACAATCATTCCACTCCTCTGTATCAACTCCCTGACCTCTTCTACAGTGAGGGTTTTACTTGTAGGGTCATATTCTTGAAGTTTTAAAACCATTTCAGTGACTATTTAATTAGAATCACCAGGCTTCATCTGTAATGATATTTCATTCTGCTTTAACTTAAATAAAAAACTTTTGAATTCTTCAATTTTGATGAAACTTTCATCACTTATGAATTCATTGGCCTCAATGATTCTATCATCAATCATCTGAGCCTGAAGCTATAAATTTTTATCCCTTTGCTCATCCTTAGTGGCTTGAGCCATCAGATAATTTCTTCTTACAGTGTCAAAGAATTGACTATTTTGTGGCATAATATGCAAGGCTTTCTCCATAGCTTTTAGTGGAATTTCTACCATTTTTTGCTTCTTGCTCCTTTATTGAGCCCATTCTGAACTTTTTGCTTGGTCTTCCTCATCATCAACATTGACCTCCACAAAAATGTCTTGATCGGAAGACTCAGGTTCCACCTTCTCTGTTATTTCTTCTAGAACTTGTGGTGATATCTCATCAAAGTTTTGAATGCATTTGTCAAACCTAGACCAGTAGTCTACTTTAGGATAGAATCCCTTAAAGGATGGATCTACCTTTTTCATCTCCAATTTGAAACTCAGAACATCTCTAAATTTAATTGTCCTTTCCCTACACACATTCTCATCTAAAAAATTGACAATGACATCCTCCCCCCATCAATACATTTTTGGAGGCAAATTATATCCCCTCATCTGCTTTAAAGCATTTTTGAGTACATTGTAGAGGACATATATTCTTGTAGGCCCAATTGGAGATTTATAGCTTCTTAGGAAAGCATCAATTTCCTCTATTGCATTCTTCCCTTTATCAAAATCCCTTACTTTGGTACATCTACACAAAAATGTTCCCTTCTTGGTAGTTTAGCCTAAATATTTTATATTTAATGAGATTAACCGCCCAAAGACTTCTATAAATCCTAGTCTTTTTGGGACATACTTTGACAGAAGGTGAGGTGGCTGAGGGCATCCATAGACCCTAATAATAGTATAATATTTAAAGAGAAACACACTTACCTAGTCATGCCCTAATTTTTTCCCCGCATCAAAACATAAGTTGGGCTTAACCACCTTTCTAGTTCATTCCTACGTATTCTTTCATTGAGAAATCCTATCATATTTAGAACAAGGTGTACAAAGTCATTATAAAAAGAAATTGAATTAGAATATGGGTAGAATGTTTTCCATACCCTTGTCCATCTTTGGGTAGAATGAATGTATGCATGATGATAAATATTTTATGAGTTCACTAAGTTGTGAAAAAATTTATTTATACATCTGGACCTTGGATAACTAATTCACCCCTCCTCCCCCCCCTCTCAGTTATTCTAAAGAATTCCAATAGGGATGTGCCTTGTATTTATTCTACCCATGTAGAAGCTCTTCTGATTCTTGAAGTTTTCATTCAACTTATCCATGTCAATTGGTAATAAGATTGTACCTCCCAAAACAAAAACTTCTATGAATGTCTCCTTATCTAGTGCCAAGAATATACTTCTATCTTTCCTGTGGAAGGACTTGCTGGCTAGATTGTAAGACTTTATCAGTGCCTTGACTAGGTAAACATCTACAAAAATCTCAAGTATAATTAGCTTTCCCAAATTCCCAGTCCAAGGGTTTGAAATTGGGACCTTCTCCATTCTATTTTTGTAGAAGAACCAAAAAAATTCACTTCCATTTCTATCGGGTACTTTTGCATCTTTGCAAAAAATGTAGGGATCCCTGAATGCATGGTCATTTGTTGATTGTGCATAGGAAGATTTTGGTAAAATTTGCATCCATTCATCTGTGAATGGGCTAAGGATTTTTTCTTTGAAGTGGACTCTTCAATCTGTGCTTGTGGAATCAATTCTCCTTCCTTATGTGCCATTGCTTTTTAATTATCTTAATAACCCTAAACACTATTATGTTGAAAATTTACTCTGCAATTCAGAATTTATTCTAACACTTAAAATCTTTGCAACTGGTAATAAAAATCCTCACTCTTCTTAGAATTTATCCATTTCTGCAAAAGGGAGTGTGGCATTAATATCGTTAAAACTAGCATGTTTGAAATCCTCTCAGTCCTTGAAAAGTTGGCAATGTCTTCACTTTTTTACTATTCATACTTCCAACTCAGACATGACCATTTTAAATCTATTTTATGCTTTAAAACTAAATGTTGTGAAGTAGTGATTCTCTTTTATTTTCCACCTCACCAAAGTTTCTTACCTTTCTTTATTTTTGGCTGCAACCATGTGAGAAAAGCTATCTTAACTATTTCACAGCTTCATCACTTGAATCCCTAATTGTTGTGTTAAGCTTGCAATGATGCACTTCCTTTTATTCTCTTCTTTGCAACTCTATTTCCTTGTTGACCATGTGGTATTGCGAAACAACAATCTCTTTATTCTATCCTTTATCACTTCCTCGCAACTATTTGCCACTTCATTTTACTAACCACTAAAAGTGGTGATAAACATCAAATTGACCTTATTGCTGCATTGCCATACTAAAATAAATTGTCTATCAATGCCTTGTGAAGTGGAAAAATGATTTGAACTTAACCATCTCATAGCTTTACTATGTTCAAATCCTTTACTTCATTAGCCATGTTGATAAAGTGAAACTACTACTTAATATCTCTTTGTATCATCTCTGCTTCAAAATCAAGCTGTGACTTAACCCTTGCAAACTAGTGAAAGCCTTCAGATTAACCTTTTCATAACTTCTCTATGGTCTAGGACTTAGAACTTTTATCACTTGTGACATTGTGATGAACAATATTTTAAGCTCGTCACCTCTTCACATCTGCTAGACATAAGGATTCTCTAAACCATGTGATGTTACAATGTCTATTTTATTAAGTGTTAGATTCTCTCTGCGGCTTCATGACCAAATAATTTAACTGCCACTAAGACCTTGTGATGGTGTTATAACCTTTAAACTTTAATTTCTCTGATTATTTTTTGCATCCTTGTGACTTAAAAATCTTATCTGCTATGTCACCTGCGATGTTGTGGTAGCCATTTTGAAGCTAACTGTTGCCTTCCTCACAACATCACAACTTAAGATTTTAACTCAACCTTTAACCCTATGAAGCCATGATCATGAGCTTTCACCTCTTCACAATTGTAACCATAGGTTACTCCTAACCGCAAGCGGTATTGTGATTGCCTAGACCTTGATTGTGTGGTTAGCCTTTTGCATCATTGCAACTTAAAAAGTCTAAAATCAAGTTCAAACTGTGACCTTGCGATTTCACTTAATTTTCCTCTGCGTAGCCCAAAGTTGAAATTTAACAAAATACTTATAATGTTGCAATGACCATGTTGATGATTGCTTCACAACTGCTTAAACTGTTAGAGATCAAAAACACCTTAGCTACATTGACTTATAATATTAAAATGATCAGAGGACTTAGGAATATAAAAGAAATCAATGTATAAACAAAGTTTAACATGTATCCCTATATCATGTAATTGATGTCAATTTATGAGAAATTCAAAAAAACATGAGACATCATTATTTTCTATGGTTTTTTCACAAACAGTGACACATCCTTAGAAACCCTAAGTAGTCGAAACACAATTTCTTCCTGATTTTCACAAGGATATCACAGATTTTTTTGTAGGGTGAAAATTCAAGCCATTAGAATCAATACAAGTCAAGTTAGATCCTTTGTAAACCTCATAATGATGGATCATAATCTAATGACATGATCTCTAACCACTAAGGGAATAGAAACTTTAAAGAAAATATTAGATATTTTGTTCTAATTTCAGATTGAAAGTAGTTGCATTATATATATGCATTTTCATGGATGGATGGATTCATTGCTTGATTTAAGAAATGTGTAAATATGGATAATATTTGGGGTTCTACATTGGTCATAGCATGTGTGTATAGTTGTACTAGTGAAAGACAAACCCAAGAGATGTTGCAACACTTCTAATGAAATATTTGCCAACACTTAGACATAAGTTAGAACTCACTTGCATTCCTTGTGTGATTGGACCAAAAAAATAGCTTTTGCTTTGAATTGATATGTATCGGCCATGTGTGTAGCAAAAGTTCAAAAGTGAAGTACATGGGTTGTACCATGTATATTTGCCCACAAATCTGATAGAAGTTAGAATTTACCTACAATCTTATTATCTGAGTTTTAGTTTTTGGATTTGATTGTATGTTCTTCATGTTCTTTGGCATCCTGATGATGGATCATGTAATATGATCCGAAACGTTGATGGTAAAAAACTACACACAATCAAATCCAAGAACTAAAACTCATATTCATGGATTGTGGAAATCTCATAGATATGATCTTATTATCTTCCATGTGAGTGGACCAGACTCATAGTTTTTTCTTTGAGTTGATATGAGGTGTAATAACTAGCACTTGCACCTCTAAGAGGTTCAAGGAATAAGCTGATAGAGTATTTTATGAATATTATCATTGTCTAAAATTGCATAGATTGCTAAACAATTGACCATATTTTTCTTATGATTTATGAGATTTTTGGTCATTAAACAATAATGGCGAGGGTTGTCTGAAAGTGCTTCACAACAAAGGTATTTTGCAACTCCTCAAGTTATCTCTACCTATGAGATTTTCACAACACTTATATTTTCAACTTCCCAAATTATCAATTTAACAAACCATGTATTGTTGATTTGAACTTTTTTTGCATTTTAGGCAAGTTTTTGAATTTTTTTTTAAGTGTTGTAAAGCCCATTATAATTTTCTTGATTAAGTTGTGGATGTGATTGTGTAAAATAAATTTATTAGCGATATTTTCCATTTTAATAATATTGATTAACTTATTGATATTTATTGATATGATTGTGTAAAATAATTTTATTAGTAAGTAATATTTGGAAATATATTTCATGATTCATCATCAGTGTGAAAACTTTCAAAGTTTAGGGTTATTTTTTTAACATTTTCATCCTATAATGAATTATCAAGTGTGATTCCAAATCATTGATTATAATAAAAACAATAGAAGATAAATACATAAATGGTGTGCTAATGACTTGCATAATGTTTGTCTCTATGACCTGAAAGGCCTTCAATTAAACTTGTTGGCATGTTGAGATAGGCTCATGATGGGGCAACACCAAAAACCTGACAAGGGATCCTACCTTACCCTCCACTGAGTAGAAAGTTAGAACCACCATTGAGTTTGGTAAATCTTGTAACTATATTGTTGAATATTTTTCCAATAGAACATGTTTTAAAGGACACATTTATTTTATATATTCCATCATTATGAATGAAACTATATTGTTTTCAATTCCTTTTATCTTATTAGCTTTATAAATGTTAAGTTAAAATTAATTTTCCAATTTTCAAAAATATTTTTATTATATAATATTTATTATTATTTCTTAAGAGTGAAATTTTATGTTGGTTAATAGCATTTATTTTGAACTTTTCTAATAAATGTCTTTTGTATTTGTCCAAAAATAGACTTAAGCAATGAAATATTTCAAATGTTTTTCTAAATAAATCACCTTAAATCATTAATATATTAAATTAATTTAAATTTGTATGTAAAACTTTATTGGAGATTGCTATTAATTTCAATAAACTGGTTATTTAATCTTTTATAAGTTAAAAAATATATATTATTTTTCATTTTTAAAATTTGAAATTTATTTCTAAATGTTTGAGAACATTTCTATTAAAAATCATATAAAAATAAAAGATAAGTTACATAATGTTTAATTTTTTTTTTGTTAAAAGCTTTCAATAGTATGTGTGTGTAATTAGAAATATTTTAATTTTTAGAAAAATATTTTGATTCAATTAAATTTTAAACAGACATATTTATTCTAGATTATTGATGAAGTTGATTGAATTTTTTTTTAAAATGGTATGATAATTTTATAAATTGTAAAAAAAATCATTCAAAGCTAATAATAATAAGTAGGTTGGAAATGTGATATTTTTGTTTGGAATAAATTTTAAATAACGAATATAATAACTTATGTAAATATTATTTAAATTTTTATTAGAATAATAGCAATTCTCTAGTTTAAATTAAATTATTGAAAATATCTAAATTGTTCATATAAAAAAAAATTATATTAGAAATTTTATTTTTTAAAAATATTAGAAAATGTTGAGCATTTTTCTTGACTAATACTCATTATTTTTACTATAATTTTTAATTTTATATTTAAAAGTTAAGAATTTTAAGTTTTTTTAATTAATTTAATCAATTTTCATAAACCATCTTGAAATGTTCTACCTAAATTTTCAAAAAAGTTCCAAAAATATTCCACTGAAGCTCACAACGAATGAAAATAGAATAAATCAAATGAAACTGTAGTGCTTACCCCTAGTTCACATTTTTGCTATCATTGTCGAACTCTTTTAGGGCTAGTTTTATGTTGATGGCTAGCAGCATTGTTTCGAGACTTTTAGATATTGTGTTATGGATTCAGTTGATTTATGATTAGGTTACTTGGTACTTTATAGTTCATGTATGTATGATGATTATTTTTCAGTGTTTGCAATTATTAATGATGATTATTATATTGTTTCCAGCTATTGATGATGATTAGTTAGATGGTTTATTATTATATGTGTTTCTTATGGATACTTACCCCATACTTGCATGTGTATGGTGTGCGTGTTTGCTCTTATGTATGGCATTTCTGATGTGGTTAAGGAAGGGAGTCATAGTCACCTGCTAGTTGGGATCTACACGATGCACCACTTCCTGCCATTTTCTGTTTAGCTTAGTATATATTGTGCTTGTACATGCATGGCTTTTATGCAGGTTGTAGGTACCAGATATCGACTTCCCTGAATTTGCCAGGATGAGCGTACCCTATCACATTATCTCAATGGTAAGAGAGGGGAGATGAATTCTCAAGTCCAAATCTCACCCCTTTAAGCCATTTGTCCTAATTGGAAATTATGACAAGTATTTGAGTTGAGTACCTTTCGAATGCGTCAGATGACGTAATTCGTGATATTAACCCTTTTGATTTGATTTTGTATTTATTTTGGCTATGATGGGTTTTCGTATGTTACTTTGTGAGTCTTTGGAGTATTTTCTATTAATTAAGCCTAATTAAAAGATTTAATTAATGGAAAAATTAATATGATATTTTAATATTTATTTTATTTAATTAATTGGGAAATTAATTAAATAAAATAATTAAATTTGAAGATAAAAGTTATAATTTTAAATTTGGAATGTGATAATATTTATTTAATAGTAATATATTTAGAGTTCATTTTTAAATAAATGACTAAATAATAATATTATTAAAGGTAATAAATATTTTAGCAATTAAGTTTCGAAAATGAAATTAAAAAGTGGAAAATGTATTAAAATTGTTAAAAGATTCTAGATTTCATGTGATTAAAATATAAATATATTTAGTTTTAAAGAAGAGGATTTATTAAATTTAGTGCATGAGATTTAAAAATAAATAATAAATAAATTTAAAAGAGTAAAGTAAATATTATATTAATTAAGGTGCATTATTTTAATACTTGCTCACATAAGAGTTGGTAAATTCTCGGGAGTTGTCATGTAGACAACACAGGAGTTTGCACTCTAAGAATGCACAAGTTGTCTACACTTAGGAGTTAGCATATTATTTGAGCACATGGTGTCTACAACCCTATGACTCATCTAGAAGGTTGGAGAAGACTCATGCTTAGTTGTCATGCTTATCTTCTAGTTCTTTCTAGACACATTCTAGATGCATCTTATAGGCCTTTAAATAGAGGCTCTCCTAGTGTGTTTGAACAAGATTCAAAGCTTACATGCATTTGAGAAGCTCATATGCTTCTACATGCTCATATGTTTCTACATGCTCCTATGCTTCTTCAAGTACTTCTAGTCACGTGGGAATTTCAGTTGGCTTGGATCTTGGAGGAATTACGAATGTTGGAGAAGGAAGATATTTTCTATAGACTTCTGAAGCATGGAAAATTAGCATCAGTGTCCAGGTGCACTCATGATTTTCACATATTCTATTTGCACTCTTTCTCTTCCTGTCTTCATCGTGTTTGTTATATGTGTCTGAATATTCCCTGCGATTGAATCTGCAATTTTGAAATTGGAATCTAAATATGTATGTTAATTTTATTTGGTTGAGAAGAAAATAATAGAAAACCCTAGTTTCAATTTAAGAAAGAAATTAGTTTTAAATCGGGTTTGGGTTCGAATTGTAATAGAATTGGGGATTTGATTAAACAAGGGTTTGTATTTTAATGAAGAGTTCTAAGTTTAAGATTTATAGTCAAATCTATTAGAGGGATCAATAAGTAAATCTAGAGATTAACTCATTATAGGAAGACCTCTTGATTCATAGAATTAAAAATCCCTATTTGTTTAAAAATTACATTTATGTTCGCGAGCATTATTGTGAATACTCTCTTTTAAAATAAAAAAAATAAAAAAATAATAATATGCATATGTGTTGTTATTCTACATATATACATAATGATATATATGTATATACATACATACATATATACATACATATATATATATATATATATGTATGTATATATATATGTATATATATATGTATATATATATATGTATATATATACATATATGTATAAATGTATATATATGTATATATACATACATACATATATACATACATATATATATATATATACATACATATGTATGTATATATGTATGTATGTATATATACATATATATACATTTATACATATATGTATCTATATACATATATATGTGAATGTTTATAATTCTGTATGCTATCCTCCTGTCGCCACTAGACTTCCTGTTGCGATGCAATTTTGACTTTATAAATCTATTATATATATATATATATATATATATATATATATATATATATATATATATGTGAATGTTTATAATTCTGTATGCTATCCTCTTGTCGCCACTAGACTTCCTGTCGCGATGCAATTCTGGATTTATAAATCTGTATGTTATTTTCCTATCGTCGCTAGACTTTCTGTCGCAATGCAATTCTAGATTTATAATTCTGTATGCTATTTTCCTGTCGCCGCTAGACTTTCTGTCACAATGCAATTCTGGATTTATAATTCTGTATGCTATTTTCCTATTGCCGCTAGACTTTCTGTGGCAATGCAATTCTAGACTTATAATTCTATATGCTATTTTCCTGTCGCCGCTAGACTTTTTGTCGTAATGCAATTCTGGATTTATAATTCTATATGCTATTTTCCTATCGCCACTAAACTTCTTGTCGCAATGTAATTTTGGATTTATAGTTCTGTATGTTATCTTCCTATCACCGCTAGACTTCCTGTCGCATAAGCTTTCTATTCTACCACTGCAATAGGTTTGAATAGAATCTTATTACTATGCATTAGTTTTATATGGTTTATTAACTAGTCTAATTAAATTTAATTTAATTAAGATTAGTTAATAGTAGATGAAGTGTAATTAATTATTAATTTAAGTAAATGGAGTTTTAAATGAGGTCTATTTAAAAGAAGAAAGATATTAATATTGATTAAATTTAATAGATGATGATTGAAGATTAGTATATAATTGTTAATTAACTTAATTAAATATAATATAATTAAGATTAATTAATGGGGTTGCATTATTATTAATGAAATTGATAGAATTGATGGTTATCTTATTAAATCTATAAAGATAATTATCCTAGAATGTTTTAAGGAAATTGATTTCAGGGAAAAAAACTATTATAAGGGAAATTCCTTATATGAATAAGTTTTTAGAATTAATGAGATCATTATTTAATGGATAAGATTATTAATGAATGATGGTATAAATAGTTTTAACGAGACTAATTGGTCGAGTTAGAGGAAATGAAATTCATTCTATTATGATAATGATTAAATCAGAATCATCTCTTGAGAGAACATTAAATTATAATGATTCAAACATTTACCCTTAGTTGAGTTTAGAAAGGTTGATTTCAAAACATTACGAGGATTATACTATTTAAACGGGATAACTGTAGGGTTAAAGGAAGTCTTCTTGCTTGATAATAATCATTGAGTTATCAATTAAGTTATGCAATGGATTGATTAATTGAAAATTGATAAGCATTATTTTGATAGTTTAAAATAATCAATTACTACGAGTAATTGCACCTATCATTTAAATATAAAAATGGGTGGGATCAGGAATCTCTTCTACCTAGAAAATACTTTAAATTTGAAAATAGTAGTTGACTTACAACTTACAAATTATAGTTAGTTATTAATCAACTGATATTCATTGGGTCGATGATATGGTTATGCAATTATTAATTAAATTAATTAATTAGAGTTAATTAGATTTAATTAATAATTAAGTTATGTAATAGAGTTTTTAATTGATATGATTCTTACATCGAAGTTGATAAGTCTTATTCTAATGACTTGAATAATGACCTTGGATATTTTAATGGTTGTTAGTGATGATTTAATCAAGAGCCTTAAAGTTTTAGTGATATTGAGTTTTTGTGTACCTATGTTAATTGATCATTTTAATAAACTTATAATCTTCTTATTCAAAGATTGATAACTGGCTTTCTTATAGTTTAACAAATAATGATCCTCTGATTATGTTGAAAAGTTGAAGTAACATTAAAGAAGAGTTAATCAATTAGAATATGGATCTTAGTTAAATAAAGAGAACAATTTAATTAAAGGTCAATGATGATCAGTTTAATGAGTAAAGTATTTACCCTTAAGTTTTTCTTAGAAAATTATTTTTAATTAATGGAAGGATAATGCTATCGGGGAACAAACGAGTTGACTTGTAGGTCAAATGATAAATCCTATACACTTGAAGTATATTGGTAAACAGAAACTAAAACCTCTACACTTAATTCAATTATGCAATTTTAATAAACCAAAACATGTGTTTGCATTGTGTTTTCTCTATGCTTCTTGTTTTGGGTTTTTGGGTTGACTAGTGTTGACCAGTCTTAGGTTGTTACCAGAGGCTCAGGGGTTATGAGATGTGATGGCATGTTGATCTTATTTGGTCTTGATCTTTCTAAACCCAACTATGGTTATGTGATGGTATGCTCTATGAGATGTTTGTATTTATTGATTGTTATTGCTCATCAGTCTTCTTGAGTGAAGCTGAGTTATATGTATCTAAGACACTTGAGTTAACCATTTTTGAGTCATTGATCAGTTATCCTTGGATTACTTTCCAGTCACCATGATGGGACTGAAATGTTGATTTATTTCTTGATGATGTCATATTGTGACACGTTTTGACTCAACCATTTTGGAGTCATCGATCAGTATTACTTTGAGATACCTTTTTGGTTGCTTTCTAAGAACCAATAGATTTTGTAATTCATATTGGAGATTATATTTATGAGGTTTATTTTGTGGAGCTTTTATGTGTTCTTGGATGGGAGAACCATCTTATTATCAGGTTTCTTGTTAAGGAACCGAGTTTGATCTTTATGAATGTTGTGGTATGGGACACAACTATGGATTTATGTGCTTAGGAGAGGTTGTCTAGGTACGTGACTATGGGAGTGGCTTGCATAGGGATCCGGGACCCAAAGTGGTCAATACCAGGGTAACCTAATTCATGTTATGTAATAAGTGATAATCTAGTAATTAAAATTTATGGGGAGAAACACACTAAAAAGATAAGTTAGAGATATTTGATCCACCCATGCCTTGAGTGCTTGTATAGACTAAGGATGGGAATAGTGCCTCGTCTTCTTGAGAGGGCTTCTTGGTTTCCACTTGTGCCACGTTGAGGGTCCGAGGTTCAGAGTAACTAGTCTAGGGTAACTCAACGCTTGAGGGTTCAGGGTCTAATGAGAGACCAGTCCCGGGTAACTCAAGCAGCCATGTGATGACACTCCCTAGTATGTAGCCTAAGTCTCCTCTATAGATTTTGTGTACCTCTGGTGGTTTACTTATTGTTGTGCCTCTGGGATTAGATGTCAATTTTGTGATTGGAACCTTTGAGTTAGTATACTTTCAGGATTCCTGGACTTAGAGAGTATTATGCTATGTGATTTTGATAGCCTATTTGGGACTTGAGATTATCTCCTCAACACAGTGGGAGTGGACCACTTAGGTTCCATGCTGTCGGTGGTAGTGTTTTTCCACTCTTATCATTTGAGATCTGTCTGAGACATCGTGGCTGATGCATCCTTTATGATGGTGGATATATGTATCCTTTCATTAATGATTAGCATATGTTAGATGATGTTATCTTATGCTTATATTTGCATGTTAGATCACTTTCTATATATGATGTAGTATGTTTAGGTGTGACATTCCTACTATGTTAATACCGATGATCTCTTCAGTAATTTGGAATGTTACGCATGGAGGGATGGCTAGGATCCATGATGGTCTGATGATGCTATTTACGGTTGGGAGGAACTGTGCACTTAATTATGTTTGATGATATATGGTTTTCTTTAATGATGGATGTTTATATCTTTTGTGATGATGTATCAAGTATTGTTTATGGTTTCATTTATGTTATTGCATCATGGATTAGACTTAGTATGATGATGTAGTTTATCTACACGAATGCTTATTCTTTCAAGCCTTTCATACCCTATGACATGTACAAAGGATGAGTGAGCAATCAGAATTTTAATTTAAGTACATTGAACTTTTCATTATTATTGTATGTGGATGTAGTACTAGATGGTATTGTTATTAGTTATGTTAGTGTGATTCATCGTTAAGGGATCTTTAAGAATGTAACTTGTTATGTATGTTATGCTTACTTAAATTGATGCTAATGCTTCCGTTACTATTTATAAGTTGTAAATGGTTTATCTTTCATGTAAAATAAAAATAAAATTGTTTGGCAAACTTAGTGATATTTTAGATTAATTCTTTGGATCCCTTGGCGAGGCATTATAGAAACTAAGAGAACAATATTAGATGAACATGCAAAAACCATGTAAGATTAAAAAAAAAACCACTAGTTTGGACGTGAGACATGGTTTGAGTGTGAGACACTAAATTTGCATTTATGGTAGGAGGTTCCCTCCAAAGGAGAAGCTTATCGGCTTAAATATAAGAGCAACATATCTTTCAGTGAAGATTTTTCAAGTACCTACTTGGTGCTCTTCGATCCTATTAGTACCTCTTTGCTATATTTGGAACCGTGTGTTGTTTGATTCAAATTATCTACTTGTAAAATATGGTAGGGGAAGTGATCAAGGAGTCATCTAGGCTAACTTTTCCCATCTATAGTTTCTAATATGGATATTAAAATTTGCTAATTTTTTGGGTGAATCTCTATAGATGACTAGAAAACTTAAAGCTAACTTTTTGGCTTTTGGAGCTCTTGGTAGAACACGTAGAGTGCAAGGTGGTCTATTAAAATTGCTATTTTATAAGGATGGCACCCCAATAGCCACTATAGTACATTTTGTATAAATGGATGAATGAACAACCAAGAAAACTAAAAAATGATCAATTATAAGTACATTTTTTGAAGATAATTATGGGAAGGGTGAAGAAAGGGGGGTGGAGGCGGGGAGCTAGCAGTAATTGGGGGTTATATGGGAATCCTTGACAAATTGAAACTTAAAATATAATACTTTGTACATAAATATTATATTTCACAAAATTAGTTAGCTTTTTTTTTTGTAAGAATGAACTTAAAAAAAAGTGATTAAACTAGACAATTTCTCCTAATTATATTTCATAATTGTAGACATAATCTTAACAAAGCTAAACAGATTTTTAATAATTTGATGTGTCAAATATGAAATAGTTAAAAATAATGTAAAATAGTTTATAAGACAACTTGTAAATGTAGAATATGGTTAATTTTTTATTATAGAAAAGAAAAGAATACAATTATCATATATATATATATATATATATATATATATATATATCAAGGTATTTATTAATAATTAATTGAAAATAAAACTAGATTATATTTTGATTTTAGATTTATGAATAAATATGAATAAAGATATAATTTTTAAAAATTTTTTTTTTGAAATTTTGATTATTTAATTAGTTTAAAACTTTTTTTTATAAGAAAAATATTATCATAATATTTTTTCTCCTATCTTCCACCAAAAAATTTTTAGTTATGAAATTTTAAAAATAATAAAATGTATTTATTATATTTTTATTTAAAATATTTAAATCTTTTCTCTTTAATGGATCAATTTAATATACAATTGTATTTCAACTCTAAAAATATCACTTCTTATAAATGGCACACTTGAAGGTTTTCTAGTATTTCTAGAGGGATTAGACAAGGGGGCCCTATTTCACCTTCACTCTTTATAATTATGGTAGAAAGTTTTGGTAGAGCAATAACAAAGGCTCAAGCTAAAAGGAAGATAAGAGGTGTTATAGTTACTAAAAAATTTCCTAAATAACCCACCAAAAATTTGTGCATGATACTATTTCATTAGGAGAAAGTACTAAGGAAGAAGGTCAAAATTTTAAAAAATAGTAAAAAGTTACAAGTTTCAGGACAAAGGTAAATGAAAACAAGTCAGCAATTTTCTTCATTAATACAAAAGAGGAAGTGGAAAGGGACATCTATAGACTTATGGGATATAGAAAATGAACCTTTCTTTGTAAGTATCTTGTGACTCAACTTGAAAAAGGTATTAGAGAAGGTAGAGCTTGGGACTCGATTATAGAAAAATTAGATTAAAAAATGGGAAGTTGGAAAGGCAAATGGATAACTAAAGCTAGAGGAATGACTATGATCAACACAATTCTATTAGCTATTCATATATATCATATGTCATGTCTACCACTACCCAAAGGTGTTAAAATGAAATTATACTCTAAACTTAAAAATTTCTTTTAGCAAGGAACTGAAGAAAAGAAAAAAAAAACTTTGATAAAATGGGGTAAAATACATGTAGACCTACAGTGCATGGAGGGTTAGGAATTAAAACATTGAATTGGAAGAACAAAGCATTTGTCTAGAGAATTTTCAAAGAACATAATTTAGATAGCGGTAACCCTTATCTCTTTTTAGAACAATAAATCCACCAAAAGGATCAAGAATTTAGAACTTTATGTTAAGTTGTCATTCTTTAATATCTAAAAATCTAACTTGGGATATTAGTTTAGGATAGGAAGCTTTATTTTGGGGGACTCATGGGATAGGCTTCCTTCTCTAGATATTATAAATCTACCATTAAACATAAAACATATCATGAAAATCTATGAGGTAATTATGTGTGTGATTACAAAATTAAAATAAACAATAACCAATACAGAGAATGGAAATAGAAATATTTAGATGAAACCCCTTTATTAGATCATGAGAAACACATATTTAGTTAATTTCTAAATAAAAGACAAACAAATCATAAAGAAAGGGAATATAAACTAATTTGGGGAGCATTGAAAGATGGAAAGTACAAAGTTAAATTAGGGTATGAAAAAATATTAAACTTGAAACAATGGAATAAGATCAACATTCCTCTAAATTTATGTTGGGGTCCAATATACATCTTTTTAAAGAAGACATCTTCATTTGGGCATCTCTTCAAAGGAGAATTCTAACAATAAATAGGTTTAATAAAATGGGTTTTGAAGGACCATTGAGATGTTCTCTTTGTGAAAAAGAATTTGAAACTACTGAGCACTTATTTTTTGAATATTCATTTGCTAAAGAATTTTGGTACTGGTTATGTAAAAAATTAAACTAGTACTCTACATTTCCTGAAAGACTTTTAAACTTTTTAAGTAGTTGGACAAAATATGGAAGTTCTAATGTTTATAATGATTTATGGAAAATATCCCCATCTATTCTTCTATGGGAAATATGGAAAGAAATAAACATAAGATTTTTTTGTAACACAAAGATGGATCTATCATACTTCTTTAATAAATAAAAGGTGTGCACAAGTGAGGTAGCTAATAAAATCTTATAAATGTGTTAAGAAAAAGGGAAACCCCTAATTGGATCCTAAATTCTAAACTTGAGTATGTCTTAAATATAACTGATAATTACAAAGAAACAATTATCAAACATATTTGTAGAGAAGATAATAAAGAAGTAGACAATCTTGCTAATAAAAGAGCGGATGGAGAAGAGATGCAATAAGATAAAATTGATAAGTTAATCATTAGAAAGACAACTATGAGCTTAGATAGTAATAATAGTAGAGTGGTAAAATTATTTAAGATATAATCTAATAAAGATTAAATATAGATGTTCTAAAATAATGAAAAGAAAAATAAAATAAAATATTAATTCAAATAACCAAAATAATTTTCTAAAGCATATTTTGATTATACAATAGATTAGAAATTGTTGACTTGTACTTGATAATGTGTTAATTGCATTTCTAACAACTTGATCTTATTTTATTTTATTTTGACAAGTACTTTAGTAAGGATATTTTAAAAAAATGAAACTACAAATATGAAAGTTAAAAATTGGTGTCAAATGATTAAATTAGTTTAGATGTAATCAAAAATAATAATCCATCCCCAATCTTAGATATCTCACAAATATGGATATCAAATATATTTTTAACTATTGGGCCTTATGACCTTTTACCTATAATTTTAAAAAAAAATTTAATAGAAAACCAACTTTAAACTATTTAATGAAATTTACTGTATATTCACTAATTTTTTTTTTTAAATGTAGAAAATTTTCTTATTTTTATTTGTTATATTTCTTTTATAGTGTTATACATTTATATATGTTATAATATATAAATATTTTTTCTATTATAGAAAATAAAGTATTTTTATTTTTATTATATAAATAAGATATAGATATAAATGCTCATCTAGTAAATTATAATTTTTGTACAAGCAATGGGCCAAAGCTACATTCTTTTATTGGTAGTACAAGTATTGTCTAGACCTACACACAATTTGAAAATCCTAGTATTTTGTACAAAAGGAGACAAATATACAACCTCTTATGTTATGCCTTTATATCTTATAGTGTATTGTGACAACCACTTCTAATGCAAACAAATTTCAAAGCAGCCAATATATTTCAACAACTCCATTCATCACTATCTTTAATAATTATTTCAACTCATTTTGAAAGATTTTCAAAATGTAGTCTGATACTCGAAGTTTCCACACAAATATTATTTCAATCATAACAAACAACTATTAACACATATTACTTGAATTATTACATATAATAACACTTACTTTGTACATCACCCATTTTAAAGAGGATAAAACATATTCAAAGTATTGCCAACTCGCTTCTATCTTCGATGACTACACTAAATTTTCATATTGTCTAAAGTGATTTTGAGATCCTTCACTCATCGTTGTTCATAACCTATTTCCAAGAATTCACTAATAGGAAATGCAAATTTTAAGAATTTTATTTTTTAAATTTTCCAATGAGCTCTCTAGTTCTTTAGTGTTGGGGTGACTCTGTACATGAGGTACCATATAGTGGCCTCTAACCGTATGATGAGGCATTGTATGGGGGACGAGGCTATCCTCCCACAAAAATGTACAGTTGAACAATTTTCAAAAGATCGAAAACATCATGGACTTTTTTGAAAATTTCAGTGTTTGATCTTCATGATCTGCATAATTTGTAGTAAAAAACAACAAAAAAATTGGAAAAAAATCATTGCATTTTTGTGAATCTAAAAAAAATTATTCTGACTTTGTTTTTTCTTTGGTACTTTTTTGTTAGAGGTTAGCCTGTACCTTGTATGGGTAAGTCCACCATACAGAAAAGCTCGACATTGCAGTATGTCAAATAGTGAAGCTAGTATAATGAGTTGTGTATGAGTATCACACTATGATACTGTGCTATATTCTAGTATGTGGAGTGTGCATCATGTGGATTATGAGTTCCATAGTTCTAAGTCCACTAGATGCTGATGTCAAGTACAAGTACATTAAGTATGAGTATGGTGAGATTGAGTACGATAAATATAGTATAGTGAGGATGGTATGATACTAGTGCCAATTAGGATGTCAAGCATGTGTCTTTGTTATAGTGTCAGTTTTGACATGATGATGGATGATCTTTTTATAGGCAAACACTATGCAGACATGAAAAACATTTAACATACAAAGGGATAAGACTTAGGTTTTTTTCCAAAACTTAAAAAAGCTATATAAAAAAACAATTTTCGTAGCTAGATAGCCACTACGATCTTTCTTGTAGAGTTGTTTGTGGTAGCACACAATTTTATAATGACCAATATTTGGGTTAATGGAAGTTGGCAGAAGACACTTGGGATTTTTTGTGGTGGGTATTTGCTGAAAGGGTTTCCTACTTAAATTTGGACTCCTATGTTTATTTTTTGTGCTTGTTGTTTTTCTATGTTGTTGTTTTTTCTGTGCATCTCAATTTCATATCAAAGTTGATTCAAACTCTTTATTATTTCCTATATAAATTTGGCACTAGAAAGACATTTTTGCATCATTGCTTTCCTTACAAGTGGTATCAAAGACAAACTAATTTTTGTTATCTTTGTTGGTAAGGGTTGGTTGTTTGTTTCAATTTGGTTCTAGTGGGGTTTGGCAAAGTGTTCATCTAGAAATTGAGATGGAAGGTATTTTAGGAAGAATGGACATTGAAATTTTCAATGGCATAAACTTTGAGTTGTGGAAACTTAAAGTTGAGGATATGCTAGTTGATTGAAATATGCAGATCACTGTGTCGGGTAACAATCCTTTTGGCATGAAGCAAGAAGATTGAGATCTGGTAGATCAAAAGGTGAGAGAACTAATAAGGTCAAGCCTTATAGATTTTTTTTTATTGAGTGTCCATGAAGAGAAAAATGAACATTCTTCATGGAAGAAGTTTGGAGATATTTATCAAGGAAAATCCTTGGTAAACAAGCTCTTCTTGACAAAGAATTTGTACCCTCTCAAGATGGATGATGGGTCAACTATAGAAGATCATTTAAATGTGTTCAATGTGGTGATCACACAACTAACATCTGTTGGTGTGTCCAATAATTCATAGAGGAGCATTCTATGTTGTTGTTGACTTCTTTGCCTGATTTATAGGACGACCTTGTAATGGCCATCAAAAGTACTACCACAAAATGGATGAAGTAGCTATTGTACTTCTATTAGAGGAGATTTAGAGGAAATATTTTGAGGTGGCTAAAGAAGGCACTCTCACCATTCAAGACAAGTTGAAGGACAAAAGCAAGAAGGACATGAAGTCTAAATATTCTTGAAAGAAATACAAAGTTAAGTGTTAGAGCTATGGGTAGATTGGTCATATTTGAAAGGATTTCAAAGTGAAGAAGAAAATAAAAAGTTCTTCCAATTCAAAGTTTTCTTAGAGTGATGAAAAAGATGATTAAAATGTTGCTTTGGATAATTTTCATGTCGAAGATATTTGTCATCATTCCATGCATGAATCGACACCACAATACAGTGGGAGTTGTTGGTAGTGATGTAGGTTATTTTGTTAGTGAATGATCTTCATTAGAATTATAGATGTTGGAAGGTGTCTTAGTTCTTGATAAGGATATTTTCACATTTTTTGAATCACTATTTGGATACGTTTATCTTTGTGTGACTGAAGATGTTGACATCTTAGCTCAACAAGGTCTTTGATAAAGGCATGGATTATATTTTTTATTTGACATGCTATCTCTTTGGTTGATATGGTTGAGATCATGTTATCATGTTTATGTTCCTGAGTCCATGGTTGGAACTTTGACATTGATATTGTTATGGTTTCTTTTCATTGAGTATTTTGATCACTTTTAGGATGATTTGAGGTATTTCTATGTTGCAATTAGAGTTGGCATTAAAATTGATCAATTATAGGTGCTCACGGATACTTAGAGACAATGGTGATGTTATATTCTCTTGTGAGTAGAGATGTGTCTTTTAGAACCATTTTCATACTAAAACTGTTGGAATTTAGAGATGTACATATAAGGACATAGTATATATGGTTGATATGAAGTGTTTATCTCTTTGGTTTTGATCTATTTCTGGGTGTTTAGTTTTACCTGCATTGGTTTAGGATTGGCTAGAGATTTGTGATCACTATTTTGTGATTGTACACATCATGTGGGTGATGGCATGATGATTTCTTTATATCATTATTTTCTTGGTGATTGATAACATGGCATAATTATAGAGGCATGGTTGAGAATATGTGTGCTTGCAAGTCACTAGTGTACTATGGATGTTCTTGAAGCTACAAGTTTGTTGTTACACTTCTATGTGATTTTGTTGATTAGATTCATATTAGACATATATTACCTATGTAGTTGGAGCTTCTCAGTGTATATGTGGTAGATTTTTCTTTGAGGCTTGGGATTGTATGTTACAGATTGAACATGTTGATTTTGAATTTATATTGTAAATCTTGGAAGTATCAAAATGAACACAGTTAAGTTTGAATGTCAGGCATTATCATGTTAAATAACTTTGTGGATACGAGTACATACTTTACCAAGTGGGATATTTTTGGGGTGACTCTATATGTCAGGCATTGTATGGTGGCCTCTTATTGTATAACACAACATTGTACAAGTAAGTCCACCATATGGAAAGGCCCAACACCTCAATATGTCAAACAATGAATCCAACACAATAAGTCTTGTACAATTATCATAGTACAATATGGTCACATTTTTGGCACCGGAACCGTTTACCATTTAATACTTTCGTTCTGTTTTCATGCTTCTGTGGCAGTTTATCTGACACCCCTCATGTACTGTCGAGTAGATGACATGAGTACTGTCATGTCAAAAGAAAATAATATGTTGCAGTCCTTGTGATTCATGATTTTATAAGTATAAAAATCATTTAAAGTTTGGATTAAGTATAAAAATCATTTCTTAATAAATTTGTTATTTTTAATAAGTATTATATTTTAAGAGTTAATAGTACAGATAATAATATTTTATTAATATCTACTAATATTTTTATTATTATTTATTGGCAAATTAAATGTTAGAATATTATGATTATTTCTATTAGTTTTACTTTTAGTAAAATTAAACTTATAAAAATATAAAGTATATTGATTAGATGTAAATTTTAAAATTAGACCTTTCACTTAAAGCAAAGCATATGTCAAAAACATATTAGTTAGCATTTCTAATTTTGTAATTATATAAATTGAATGGGAGATAAGATCACTTTTTAGATTATAGTATAAAAAAATTAAATTATTAGTAATTTGTATTATTATTATATATTTATGATTATTATTATTGGAAGGAAATTAAAAATGCTAATTATTCATCATTAATAAAATTTACAATTAGAGACTAATCAACCAAATTTATTTCAAGTCTTCAATACATTTTTTTTGTCTTTAATTTTTTTATTAAAAATAGTGTATGTAATTGAAACTAAAATGCTAACTAGAAATATAAAATTAATTTAACTTAGGAAGTCATAAATAATAGGTCATTAGAAATTATTACTTGGGTCAATTGTGAAGTGATTTTTTTTATATATTCATACATTAAGTATACAATTGACATCAAATTCTATAGTAAACTATTCTAAATAATTATAATAATCTAACATGTATAAATAATTAAAAAATTGTATCCATTAATTTTTTACAAACAATAAGGTCATATGATTTGACAATAATACTATGTTTATTATTTTATAAAAAACACAATGTATAAAATTGAAATTAGATATGTCAATTAGAAAATTCATTTATAAATCACATTAAAAATTAAAAAGTTATTTAAATTAATAATATTTATTCATATACCTTATTAATAATATGCATATACTTTAAATAACATTTTAATTTATGATTTGATTTATAAATGAATTTTCTAATTAACATTTCTAATTTCAATTTTATACATTGTGTTTTTTATAATCATATGACCTTATTGTTTATAAAAAAATAATGGAGATGATTTTTTAAATTATTTATACATATTAGATTATTATAATTATTTATATTAGTTTACTATAAAATTTGATGTCAATTGTATAGTAAATATTTTCTTAATGTATGAATAGGAAAAAAATTCATTTTGAATTGACCTCAAGTAATAATTTCTAATGACCTATTATTTATGAGTTCTTAAGTTAAATAAAATTTATAATTTTTAAGTAATGATAAATACTTTGTCTAATTAACATTTTAGTTTCAATTACATACACTACTTTTTATAAAAAATTAAAAACAAAGAGAAAAATGTATTGAAGACTTCTAAGTTTGGTTGAGAAAAATTACTCTCTAATTCTAATTTTTTTTATTAATAATGAATAATTAACATTTGTAATTTCCTTCCAATATAAATTATAGTTATATAATAATTAAAAAATAAATTACTAATAATAAATCTTTTTTTACTATAATCTAAAAAGTGATTTATTCAATTTTTATCATTACAAAATCAAAAATGCTAACTAATATAGTTTTGGCATATGCTTTGCTTTAATTGAAAAATCTAATTTTAAAATTTACTTCTAATCAATATACTTTATCTTTTTATATGTTTAATTTTACTAAAAGTAAAAATAATAGAAATAATCATAATATTCTAACATTTAATTTGCAAATAAATAATAATAAAAATATTAGTAAATATTAATAAAATATTATTATCTGTCTTATTAACTCTTAAAATATAATATTTATTAAAAATAGCAAACTTATTAAGAAATGATTTTTGTACTTAAATCTATAAATCTGAATCCAAACTTCAAAAAAAATAGAAATAATCATAATATTCTAACATTTAATTTGCCAATAAATAATAATAAAAATATTAGTAAATATTAATAAAATATTATTATCTCTATTATTAACTGTTTAATACTTATTAAAAATAAAAAAACGTATTAAGAAATGATTTTTTATACTTATAAATTTGTGAATCACAAGGATTGCAACATATTATTTTATTTTGACATGACAATACTCATGTCATCTACCAGAAATGATAAAACATATGCCAAAACTATATTAGTGAAATAAATGAAACATATATAATAATCCAGAAATTGCTTCTAATAGAGTTGAAAAAAACTATTTTGAATTTTAATGACTTGAACATCAAATACTAAGACTCGATTCCTATGCTAAAAGTGTTAAATAGGACTCAAAATTTACTTAATTTTTTCAAGCATAATTTTTCTTAACATGTCATGTTTATGGGATGCCCTTTCAATTTCCCTTCCTTCTTATACTCTACCTTTTAGTCTTCTTATACATGTCAATAATTTTACTTATCCACATCAATAATTTTATTTGTCATTTATTATTATTAGAAATGTAGGCATCATTAAACTGTCTCTAATCATTAATTAACTACTCATTATTTATTATTGTTAAGACTATTACATACATCATTTATTAATTACTTATTATTATATATCTCTCTCTATCTCTCTCTCTCACACATATATCACATTTATTACTTTATTATTAGTAGACATGTAGACAAAGTAGACATGCATATATTTGTATAAATCATTCTAGCACTTTAAGTTATACTATAGGTATCTATATAAATTATAAAGTTCAAATGATTTTATGATGAAAAAATATGTTCAACATGCTAAAATGATAATATAATGAAAAAAAAATAGATGCTAGTATTTCATCTTCATTACTTATAAAAGTCTATTTTTTTACATAAAGTTAAAAGTAAGGATATCTTCATAACATTAGTTCCATTTTTAGGATCAACATTATAGATCTACCATAATCAAATCTAAAAACAACATACGATTAACTCATTCAATTAAAGTCTATTAACAATGATCAAAATAAAGTTAATAATTACAAAAATCCAAAGCAAGAACCTTAAAAAACATACAAATCAATTCCTGCCAACATCATATCAAGATTGCAACATCTATATACAAGGGTCATCCTTAAACATTACACACTAAGGAAGAAATTAAGCTTGAAAAAAAAAGTCAACTTTGACTATTTAAGACTTTTAGTCTACGTAGCAACATATTTGCACTTTGGTAAGAAAAACATATTGCTAACAACCAATAGTATGTTAGCAATTATGTTATTTATTGTAAGTGTTTGCAAATTACTAACACATTTTAATATAATTAGCTAACATAATTGCTAACATGCTATTGTTTGTTAGCAATATTTTTTTTTACCAAGGTGCAAATATGTTGTTGGGTAGACGATGCCTGATACTAGTGCCAAGTAGGATGCCAAGCATGTGTCTTTAGTATAGTGTCAGTTTTGACATCATGATGAATAATCTTTCTGTAAGAAAATGCTATGCAAACATGAAAAACGTTTAGCATATGGAGGGAGAAGACTTAGTTTTTTAAACAAAACATAGAAAAAGTTATATAAAAAAAACCATTTTCATGGCTATAAAGCCACTACGATCTTTCTTATAGAGTATTATGTGGTGGCACACAATTCTATATTGACCATCATTTGGGCTAATGGAAGTTGGTAGAAGAAACTTGGGATTTTTGATAGAGGGCATTTCCCGAAAGGGTTTCCCACTTAAATTTGGACTCCTATGTTTTTCTTTGTGCTTGTTATTTTTCTATGTTGTTGTTTTTCTGTGCATCTCAATTTTATATTAAAATTGATTCAAGCTCTTTATTATTTCCCCTTGTAAATTTGGCATCGGGAAGGCATTTTTGCATCGTTGCTTTCCTTACAAGTGGTATCAAAGACAAACTAATTTTTGTTATCTTCTTTGGGAAGGGTTGGTTGTTTGTTTCAATTTGGGACACCCTTTCAATTTCCCTTCCCTTCTCATACTCTACCTTTTAGTCTTCTTATACATGTCAATAAATTTTACTTATCCACATCAATAATTTTATTGTCATTTATTATTATTAAAAATGTAGTAAACTATTACTAATCATTAATTAACTACTCATAATTTATTATTGTTAAGACCTTTACATAAATCATTTATTAATTACTTATTATTATCTCTCTCTATCTCTCACACACATATATCACATTTATTACTTTATGATTGGTAGACATGCATATATTTGTATAAATCATTCTAGCACTTTAGTTATACTATAGGTATCTATATAAATTATAAAGGTCAAATGATTTTATGATGAAAAAATATGTTTAACATGCTAAAACAATAAATATAATGGAAAAAACAAATGCTAGTATTTCATCTTCATTACTTATAAAAGTCTAGTTTTTTACGAAAAGTTAAAAGTAAGGATATCTTCATAAAGTTAGTTCTGTTTTTAGGATCAACATTATAGATCTGCCATAATCAAATCTAAAAACAACATACTGATTAACTCATTTGATTAAAATCTACTGACAATGATCAGCATAAAGTTAACAATTAAATCTACTGAATATAGTTAATAATTACACAAATTCAAAGCAAGAACCTTAAAAAACATACAATCCAATTCGGCCATAAGAAATAAGTCAACTTTAACATTTAGCACTTTTAGCCTATGATCAAGCTTTAGTGTGTTGTGTGTTAAGCCGTCGATCCAATTCCTCCCAACATCATATCAAGGTTGCAACATCTATGTATAAGGGTGTTCTTTAAACATTGCACACAAAGGAGAAAATTAAGCTTGAAAAAACAAGTCAACTTTGACTATTTAACACTTTTAGTCTACAAGTAGTATTCACATAGAGATATATAGACAACTTTCATTTGGCATTGGGAGATTTACAGACGCCCCTGCCATCGTTGATGTCGGCGGCAGACTGCATGCGGGCAGCAACGCTGCCCTTCTGTGTCTCCCCCACCGCCTCTCTCTCCGCCCTCTGCATTTGGGCCGCATCTTCCTTGCAGATGGGCTTGTTTGCCATATCCTTCCGAGCCTTGAAAACATCTCCATATTTCACAGCCTCCGACTCCATTCTCTTTTCTTCTCCTTCACAGTATATATTTATGCTCACAGCTCTTGAGATTTCTCTATATATTTTGAATTGGGTCTTCCTTATATACCTAATGGTTTCGGATTGAAGATCTATCTAATTATATGTATGCACTTTCATGCAAGGGTTGATTGATTGATTGAAGCAACGTGTGATGTGGATAATATATGGGGTGTTACGTGGGCTCTAGCATGTATGCACAGTTGGTACTAGCTGTGAGGAGGCAAATCCATGACGTGTTGACAACACTTGTAATGAAATATTTGCCTCACACTGCGACTGAAGTTAGAACTTGCTTGTCATTGGACCGGACAAATAGTTTTTGCTTGGAGTTGATATGTATTGGCCATGTGGGTGTAATAAACGTAAGAGCAGAATATCTTTCTGTGAAGATTTTTCAAGTACCAGCCTGTTCCCTTGTTATTAGCATCTCTCTGCCGCAATCGAATCCATGTGCCATTTGATCCAAATCCACTGTTTGTGAAAGAACATGCTATCCTTAAAAAAAAAAAAAGACTTTAATTTTGACTTTTTTTCAAAATTACGAAAATACAACTGATTTTTACAAAAAAAAATGGTTCATAAGGCACAACACTTGGTGAAGGTTTTGCTAATGGGGTTGCAAGCTTGGGTTTAACCATGGAGGAAACTTTGTAGTTAAGCGCGCTTAGGCTGGAGTAGTACTGGGATGGGTGACCTCCCGGGAAGTCTCGGTGCTTCACCCCTGTGAACATCACTTAGATCCAATGAGTGCTAAGTGTTCCATTTATTCTTATGAGAGATGGATTCATTTTGAATCACTACTCATGAAACATGGGTCAATGAGTTTGACTCAAAATCACACAGTTAAATCCTGATAGCAATATCATAATTTGACTTACCGTGGAAATTATCTCCTACTTATCAATTGCTAATTTGTTCTGAGTGTTGTCATTTGATTGATTGATGAAGAGGAATTGAAAAGAAAGGATAACAAGAGAACCTAGAGAAAGTTTGAGTTATATGATGTATAAAAAAAGCACTAAGACCAAGTGAGACCTTGAAAATATAGTGTATCAATTTATCTACTTAGGGTGTAATGAAAGGACACTTTAGCAAAGACAAGAAGAAGGCTAAGAAAAGAAATGTGTCAGCCAAGCCTCACTGAACAAATAGTGGAAGCTGAGAAAGTTAATGAAGGCCGAGCAGAAAGTTAGTTGTAGCTGAGTGAAGGAAACTCAATATGTGTCAAGCAAAGAGAAATCTAGTATGAGCTAAGTAAAGGAAGTTTAGTGTGTGCCAAGCACTAGTTAAACTTAGTGCATGCTGAGCAACCTAGTGTTGACCGAGCATCAAAAGATAGTTATTGCCAAGCAAACAACATGTTAATGCCGAGTGCTAGTAAAATGAGTTTCATCAAAGATTTGATGAATCTAAGCTGACAAATTTTATTTATTGAATTGTGTGAAGCGTGTGGAAGATAAGTATGATGAGATGGTGGCACAAAATTCAAGATAAACTATTTTGAGACAAATTCAAAGAGGATTGTAAGAGAAGTTTCTAAAAGGGAACAAAATGGAAAAGAGGGTAGATTTGAGGAGTCTGACCTACTCCTAAGATAGATGATTATGGTTAAGTGGCAAAATATCTAAATTATCTATATAAGGAAAATATAGGCTAGGAGGTAAAAGATATAGTATGAACCAGAGATAGACAAGGAGTCTAGAGTGTTGCTTCATTTGGTGGTCAAAGGGATGAACTTGTAGTTGGCATACTAAGCATGAAGGCTTAATGAGGTCAAGGCTTCAAGAGTGAACAAGCTATCAGAGATGAAGGAAATTGAATGCCAAGAAGAATGGAGGACTGAATAAGAGATTTGTAATCTATAAGTAAGTTGTTTTGTTATTAGATCAAGTCCTATGTTACTTTCTAACAACTGTATTAGTCTAGATAAATCCTTTGGATTAAGGTTGACCTAACAATCACGAGAAAATCCTTTAACATAGTGACATTCTAATGAAATGTTCTAGAGTCCTCTAACAAAGATCACTCCTAAAAGGGTGATTGAAATCCTTTAATCAAGGTCACATTTAATAGTGTGCATTGTATCCTTTAATAGGGCTGGCTCCTCATAGAGCTCACTTCAGAAGAGTAAAAATTGGTAGCATGTTATTGGTGGTTTTTCCCAAATTGGGTTTTCATGTAAAATCCTTGTGTCAAATTGTCTGAATGATTTTGTGGTATTTTATGTTTACATTTTTGCAAAGTTCATTTGACTTAGGATAGTAATATACTATGGTTTAAGATATTGGATGATCAATGCATGCACAAGTATTTGTGAAGTACTAAATTTTTTTAGCTATACATTTGGACCTTGGACAACTAATTCACCCTCCCTCTCAATTACTCTAAAGCATTCCAACTCGATATGTTCCAAATATAGATTTGGATCTCATATAAATATGGTAGGAGACATGTCTTCCAAGGTCTAATAATCATTTAATTAATACAAAAATTTCATAATAATAATTAGTATAATATACATATATATGTATACATACATACATACATACATACATACATATATATAAATTGATATATGTATATGTGGGGCCCATTTGCCATTGCACCAAAAGCCTTGACTATTAGTGAACATGAAACACCACATAATTAACCACCTGTGGGCAGGGGAGCGCATCGCATCACCCAACAATCTCTCCCTCAACACGCATACCAGGTGCTTACGCGGGTTAGGAAGGCACCGAGGAGATTTGAACCCATGACCAAGCCAAAACTAGGCTCTGATACCAATTGTGGGGCCCATTTGCCGTTGCACCAAAAGCCATGACTATTAGTGAACATGGAACACCACATAATTAACCACCTATGGGCAGGGGAGCGCATCGCATCACCCAACAGTATATGTATATATTATATTATACTATAATGTGTGCATTTTATACTATATATAATAATATATATTATTATTACTTGAATATGCATATATATAGAAAATGATGATTTACCAATAATAAAAATGCATCTTAGATCAAATTTATCTAGTTGAAGCTACAACTTTAACACTCCCTCTTAGCTAGGGAGGATTTGTAGAACACCTTGTGTTCTCAAGTATACGAAGAGATATCAAATCAATATGATATTCCTAGAATGACATATATAAGGATATCAACATAAATTTATCAACATAAATATATATATTAACATATATTACATATGGAATTTTCTTCAATTCACTATGAGGCTAAATTTCTTAACAATGAAGACTTGCATGATCAATGCAAATTATATGCAAAAACTAAATGCAAACTATATGCCAAAAATGGTGGAGATGGACTTAGAACAAGTAGTGGAAGTGGAGAGCCATGGAAGTGGAGTTGAATTGTCATGCAAACTCTCACCTGCATGAATCTTCATACTCCCCCTTGATGCTAAGAGGGACACCAATTTGATCTTTTAGTTCCAAAAATTGATCTTTTTCTATTGCCTTTGTGAAGATATCTACTATTTTCTCCTTTGTGCTAATATACTTCAATTCAGTCACTTTTTGTTGTACCAAACCTATGATGAAGTGTTGTTTCAAATCAAAGTGCTTAGTTCTACTATGATGAACTAGATTATTGGCCAATTTAATGACACCAATATTGTCCCAAAAAATCATAGTAGGTTGAATCTACATCTCTCCAATTTATTCAAGAAGATTTATGAGCCATAAAGCTTGTGTGCCTACTAAAGTGACTGCAACATATTCCACTTATATAGAAGATAGGGCAACCATACTTTGCTTCTTTGATGAACTCCATGTGATTAAACTAGAACCCAAACAAAAGTAATTACCATATGTAGATTTCCAGTTGTTTAAATTGCCTTAAATCAAACTTATTAGAAGAATATTTAATGCTAAAATATAGAGTTCTTTTCATGTACCTCAAAATTGTCTATGCTACTTACATATGCAACTCTGGTGGATTTTTCATAGACCTTGAAACTAATGAAATTGAATATGCGATATCAAGCCTTGTGTGGGTTAGAAACATCAAATTCCCACAATACTTCTATATGATGTCTCATCAAAAATTTCAACACCATCATCTCTACGCAATATAACTCCATGAGTAATTGGTGTGGAAAGAGGTTTACAAGAAACCATATCGAATTTCTTCAACATATCCTTTGCATACTTTGATTGAGAAATAAAAATTTCATCTTTACTTTGAAAAACCTCCACATGCCAAGAAAATACTTCATTAGACCTAAATATTTCATCTCAAATTCATTCATCATAGAAATTTTGAATTCATCTTTCACATTTGTAAAACTGCCCACATATAAAGAGTTGTCAACATAAAAACTGACAATGAGAATATCATTACCTTCTTATTTGTAGTAAAGGGTAGGTTCACTCTTAATTCTTTGGAAACCATTGAGCTAAAAATATCCATCAATCCTTGCATACCATTCTCATGGTGCTTGCCTAAGGTGATACAAAGTCCTTTTCAATTTGTAGACATGATCGTCTTTTCCTTTAAGTTCAAATCCTTGTGGTTATTCCATATATATTTTTTCTTCTAAGTACCTATTTAGGAAGGCACTTTTAACATCCATGTGATGAATAATCATTCATTTCTTTTGAGATGCACGAGAGATTAGCATCCTAATAGTCTCTTATTTTCCTACTAGTGCAAAAGTTTTTTCACAATCAATGTCTTGTCTTCGAGTGAAACCTTTACCAACCAATCTTTCCTTGTATCTTTCAACACTCCCATCACTATTATACTTGATCTTGTAGACCCATTTTGTTCCAATATTCTTTTTCTCTTGTGGAAGCTCTACAAGCTCCCATGTCTCATTCATGTGAATTGAATCCATCTCTTCTTCCATTTCAGGTGCAACCAAACCTCATTAGTACATGCATCTTCAAAACATGATGGTTCAAAATTAGCTTTAGTAAAGTAATGCAAAATTTATTGTCTCCCCTATTAGATCTTCATCATGTGCATGATTTTGACTCCTCTAATAAATGTCACTTAATCTTCTTACCTTTCTTGTAGAACTTGTACCTGAGGATGGACCTGCACTTGGAATTGATGAGGGGCTGCTTGGTGGGCTTAGAAATATTGAAATAGATCCATTAGTTGACTGCTTATTATCATTATTAGCAATAATATCATAATCCAAAATAGATTTAGGCTTTTCAACAAGGTCTTTTTGATGACCATAAACTCCCCCCTCACAAAAATTCACATCTCTTCAAATAAAAATCTTGTTAGTAATAGGATTATATAGCCTAAATTATTTTCCATCCTCACTATAACCCACAAAAATGCATGATTCAACTTTTTAGGATCTAGCTTTTTCCTATTCTGATTAGGGATACAAACATAAACCAAACAAAAAAAAACTTTAAAATGATTTACATTAGGCCTTTTCTCATGCCTTGATTTATCAGGACTTAGCTTGTCCAAAGCACTTGTAGGACTTGTGTTGAGAATATAGAATGGTATAGAAACTAAATCAACACAATAAGAATTGCTCAAACCCTTGGGTTGTAACACACTCCTTGCCATTTCTACCACAGTACGATTCTTCCTTTCAACCACTCCATTTTGTGGAGGTGTGTAGGCATTTGTGAGTTGTCTCTAGAAACCATTCATCTCACAAAAGTTCCAAAAATCTATTGAGAAATACTCTCCTCCACGATCTATTCTCAAACATCTGATTGTGTTTCCTTTCTCATTCTCTACACAAGCTTTAAACCTCTTGAATGTATTAAGGGATTAATCGTTAGTCTTCAAAAAATATAAACCCAACACAGGGATGAGAAATCATCAATAAAAGTGATAAAATATGATGACTTACTCAAAATTTTTTATTTGCGTAGGACTAAAAATATTTGAATGAATAAGCTAAAGTGGGTGATGGGCCCTCCATGCATTGTCTTTTGGAAACGATTCCCTTGCATGCTTCCCTTTTTCATGTCCTTCAAAAATCTATTTATGATCTTCAACCTTAGGTAATCTAGGAACCAATGCATTTGATGTTAGAAGCTTCAAACTATTGAAATTCAAATGGCCATACTTGAGATGCCACAACCAATTTTTATCCTCATAAGCCATATTGACAACTTGATTGTCATTTTCGCCAAAATTCAAAGAAACATCCTATTATTTGTCATAGGAACAACTTTAATCACTTTATTGCCTTGATTCTTATCATAGATATTACACAAGTTTATATCCTCAAATACCACTCTATTATTTTTTTCACATAACTTCCCACAATCAATAAATTATGCTTCAATTTTGGCGTATAATATATATGTTGAACACTTTTCATATCTTCTTTTGTTTGAACATCCATAGCTCCTTCAGATGCAAATTCCACTATAATATTATTACTAAGAGTAAGATTGGATCTAAAATCATCATCAAGCTTTGAAAATATTTCCTTATTACTAGACATGTGACTAGAGCACCCAAAATCAAAATACCAAACATCATTCAATTTTTTTTCAACTTTTCCAAAATACAAAAATAAATTACTTGAGTAAGGATCTTCATCTTGTTGAGAATAATTGGCATTATTATTACCCAATTTTAAGCTATACTCTTTCCCAAAGTGTCCATACCTATTGCAATAATAACATTGAATGTTCCTTTTATCGAATTTTCCTTTGCCTATTTGTGCTGAAGAACCCCCTCTTCGTCTAGTTCCTCTTGAATAATTCTAATTTTGACCCCTTCCTAATCCTTTTTTGTTGTTATTTCTACTTCTAGCACCATCATTCTTTGGAATTTTCTTGGAAAAAAAGCTTGAAAAATAAGTCAACTTTGACTATTTAACACTTTTAGTCTACAAGTTGTATTCATTAAAAAACACACTGATATAGACAAATTCATTTGACATCATGATATTTACAAACACCCCTACCATCATTGATGTTGACGGTGGACTACATGTGGGCAGAAACATTTCCCTTTAGTGTCTCCCCTACTGCCTCTCTCTCAACTCTTTGCATTTGCTGCCACATCTTCTTGGCAGAAGAGCTTGTTTGCCGAATCCTTCTGAGCCTTGAAAACACATCCATATTTCACCACCTCTGACTCCATTATTTTTGTTTCTCCCTTCAAAATTTATATTTATGCTCAGAGTTTAGATTTCTCTATATGTTTAATTAGGTCTTCCTTATATACCTAATAGTTTTAGATTGATGGTCTAATTATGTGTATGCACTTTAAGGGAAGGATTGGTTGATTGATTGATTGAAACAATGTGTGATGTGGATAATATTTGGGGTGTTATGTGGGTTGTAACATGTATGTATAGTTGTACTAGCTGCAAAGAGGAAAATCCATGATGTCATGTTTATAACACTTCTAATGATATGTTTGCCTAAAAAAGTTAGAACTCTCTTGTCATTGGACTAGACAAATAGTTTTTACTTTGAGTTGATATGTATTGGTCAAGTGGTGTAATAAACATATGAGCAAAATATCTTTTTGTGAAGATTTTTCAAGTACCTATCTATTCTCTTTTTATTAGTACCTCTCTATGGCAATCGAATCCATGTGCCATTTGATCCAAATCATTTGTTTGTGAAAGGACACAACTATCCTCCAAAAATAAAATGTACCTTTGACAATTTTTCAAAATTACAAAAATACAATGGATTTTTACAAAATATTCAGTGTGATTTCATGATGATTTCAATGGTCACAAAACATGACAAAATATGAGAAAAAATCATTGCATTTTCGTAGATCTGAAGAATTTTTTTCTTTGAAACTTTGTACTATTGGGTGTGTTGTTTCAGGAGGATAGCCCACACCTTTGTGGAGTATGGTAGGTAACTTTTTGCGAGTCTAATGTTTGTTATCCTATCCTATTTTTATAGGTACTTCCAGTTATTGCTTTATTTTTTTCAAAAAATGATAACACATGTATTAATAGGAGAATACACATCAACTAATGATTACACATATACTAACAATTGATCATTGTTGCGGTTTCTAGGTTACTGATTGGTCCAATTGTGTCAAAATTACTATTTTTTGGTGAGTGACTATTGGGCGTGTACATTATGGGTATTAGGTAAACATTTTGAAATGGCACTTCACACAATAGACTTGTACAGAGAAATCCATAACTACAAAAATGCCTAAACCTTAGTTTTAAGTTCTTCAATCACCTAGAACAATTCACCAAAAAATGGGCAATTTTGACATAAGGATTAGGAGTTCTAGGTCCATGAAGTTAGCTTGGGTGACTACTAGGTCTCTTCTCCTATTGGCTAAACAACAAACTTAAACCATAAATATACAAGGAAAATTTGAAAAATAAAATGTTCCCTTTGATAAGATATGTGTTTTAGTTTTCTTTTTTAGATGTGTTGATCTCAGATTAGTTTTGACTAGTGATTGTCAAAACACTTAAGTCATTTACTTAGTTTATGTTGAACTAGTAATACATGCCAAGCACAACATCTAAATAGTAGACCATGCTGAGTTGAAATGAGTGTTGAGTCACTCATGTGCCGAGTCACTCAAGTGTGAAGCAGATAGACCATGTTGAGCGATTTAGGAGCTGAGTACATAGTGGATGCCAAGTAATGTAGGTGTCAAGTCACAATATAAAGATCAGTTCATGCCGAGTATCATAGACTTCATATGATGAGTAAGATATTTTTGACATATTTGTTTATAATGACACAAACAACTATGTAAACCATTTTTGAGTTGACTTAAGATTATATTTTGATATTTTGGAGATAAGGATGGATCTCTATTTGGATTTCCTATGCAATTACATGTAGCCAATCAGAAAATGGGAAGGATTAACCAATGAAATGGATGAATCTCAGCCATAGATTCATACCTAACCCTAAGCCACCTAAGTCTTCTTAAGTAGGAAAAAGCCCTAAACTCTATATAGAGTGTGTAAGGAATTGAAGGAACGAATGATATAGTTTGTATGTAGAGCATTCATGGCAACTTAGAAGTTATGTAGAAAGAATGAATTGTAGAATTAGTTAGAGAAGAACAGAGGATAGAGAAAAGGATACAACATTGAGACATCTGATCATGAAGGATCAAGAAGACATTGTTTAGAGGTGATCTATTATTAGGCAAGCAAGTGCCAACCATAGGATCTATGTTGAGACATTTTAATAGGTGATTTCAATCAAATCTCTTAACAAAGTAGTCTTAATAGGCTGAATGAAATCCTTTAACATGGTGCTTACTTAGTTGTAAGTTGAAGTCCTCTAACAAGGTACACTTCTAATAGGGTGTTGAAATCCTCTAACAAGGTGAGACCTAACAGTCTTTGTAAGCCTTTGACAGGGTAGACCTTTCACAAGGTAGATCATGTTTCATGGTTAAAACATTGTAACCTTCATTGGATATGCTTTATTACAGCAGTAGTGAATATTTGTGGGTGTCATCCCTACCCTAGTTTTACCTTCTCACTTGGAGTGTTTCTAGGTAATCACATTTGGTGTTACGTGTGTGAATGCTTACATGGTTATATGAATTAGATGTATATGCTTTACATGTTATTTTAGTTTATTCATTGGATGCATGTGATGAATTTATGGTAAAATCTTTATCTAGGTTCAAGTCTAAACAATTGATTCACCCCCCCGCCCCCCTCTTAAGTTTACCTTTCCTATTGTAATTCCAACAATTGGTATCAGAGCCTTGTTCTCTAAAATAGAAGCTTTGTAGCTTTGAGGAAAGATCTTGAAATGGAAGTCTACAAGTTGGGAAAGACTACTGAGAACCCAAAATTTGAAATACATCTCATACTACATCAACCAAATGAAGCAAAAGAGGAACTAAAGAAATCCTTGAAGAGAAGGAAAGAGATTGCTATTGCGAAGAATGACACACAATACAAGGAGATAGATACTATGAATCTATTTGCAAATGGAGACTCAAATGAATTTGATGCCATAGTTGTAGATCTAATGGAAAAGAATAGAGTTAAAGCTAAGGAAATTAGAAATCTCAAGATAGAACAAGAATCACAAGCTATACTGCTATGTGAGGTGACTAAATAGAAGAAGAAAGCTATGGAAGACAAAACCATGATTAAAGAAGACAAAGGAATATTGACCAACAGATTGGAAGAGAAGTCAATAGAGCTAACCAATATTTCCAACATGCAATTGGATACTCTAAGTCAAATGATGAATGCCAATAATGGATTGAATGTCAAGGACATTGAGACAACTACATTGAAGTTGTAGAATGAACAATTACAGAATGACCTAAAGAGAGAAAAAGAATTTTTTAAAAGTTTCAAAAAACCAAATAAAGCCATCAAATACTTTGAAAAACTATTGAGATCCCCTAAATCCAAGAATGATGCATAAGGAGTGGGCTACTCAAGCACTGAAGAAGAAGAATCATCAAAAAGTGCAGAAGAAAGGAACAACAAAGGTAAGAACTCCAAACCTACTTGTCATAATTGTGATAAGAAAGGACATACTACTAATGTGTGCAGGAGCAAGACTACAAATCAAAATGTCAATCTTAAGAACATGAATCATTGTTATAAGTGCAACAAGCAAGGTCATTATGCACATGAGTGCAGAACCAGGACCATGCATACACAAGAATTTGAAGGATATTTGTACAATTGTCAGATGTATGGACATAGAGCTTTTGAATACAGATCCAAATCCATATGGTCATCAAACAAGAAAAAAAAGGTTAAAAACAATGGCAACTCTTATAATTGGGATTATAATACAAGATATAGCTATTATTATTGTTAAGAATATGGACATGTTCTTGAGAATTGTATTAGGACACACTTCAGTGGTAATTACAAAATATGGTTAAGTCAAATTACATGTTTTAGTTGTTTGAAGACTAGTCACATTAGTAAATATTGTCCAACTAAGTCAAAGGCACCAAGTTATGAATTTGATAAAGGTAAAGGCAAGGAAGATGTTGAACACATCAGAGATGAGATGAACAAGACATGGAAAAAGAAAGATGTAGCACACCAAATGGAGAAGGGATCACTTCACCCAATGGGTCAGGTGATCACACCTCATCCAACTAGGCAAACAAGAGGTATGTGGGACTAATATTTAAAGGCTATATCATGCATCAGTTCCAAAAAGGAGGTAGCACTGAAAAGGCTACATTAGCATGAATAAAGATGCAAGATGTTATTAGAAATTCAAGACAAGTATTTCAATTTGTCATGTTGTTGCTGAGCATGAAAAGTTTCCCATATGTGTCAAGTGGAATGCTAGAAGATGTTGAGCTATCAAACTAGGTAGTTGATGTCGAGCTCATAGTAGTTGTTGAGTGATGGAAATGTTAATGGATGTCAAGTGAACCCAAAATTGGTTAAGACTGAGCTTAAAATGATGTAAGCACTCAACATTAAATGCAAGGTTTTCAAATGGTATATGATTGATTTCAGCTCATTTTTCATCATTTCAAAATTGAGAAAGAGTGAGAAGAGTTGGAGGTGATCTGGAAATTCTTTAGAAGTGATTGGAGAAGATTTATGTAGTGATTCATCACCATTTTATCTAATCTCGCAAGGTATTTATCAAGAGCCAAGCTACACAGTTTAAATTTTCATAAACCCTAGCTTGACACAATGACATCGAGTTTGAAAAATGTTGAAGGGAATAAATTTTTAAATGTTTAGCTAGTTATTAATGAAGTTAAGCAACCCATATTTAAAGCCATTCTTGACATCGCTTATAAACAAGACCCTTCTGGCACATTATTTATGATCCTACCAAATGTGATAATCATACAAGATGTGAGGAAATGCTACAATTACAAGATAGGAAGCATTGGTGACATGGAAATAAGAGGTGCATACAATAGGTTGTGTAAAATGGGTGTTTTCAAAGAAGAATACAAAATTTTTGAGAAAAAGGGTTTAACATGAGCCCTAGATTTTCCTAAAGTATTTAAAATAGAGTGGATATGAATTGTGCTTAGCCAAATTCATGATGGCTCCTTATGGCTAGAGAGTGGACCAATCAAAATTACCAAGAGTATAATTCATATGTTAGAATTCTTTTAAAATAACTGAGAGGGGGGGTGAATCAGTTATTCAAGGTCCAATAATGTCCAATACAATTTTTTTTAATAAAATGGGGGTGAATCAGAAGTACTAGCCTTTTTACTTTCTTGTCAAATCCTTAATGGCATATAATTGAAATTATCATGCATGCAATTAAACATTAAACAATCATGCAAAATAAAAAGAATTTTGGTGGCCCAAAAACCCTCTAGGAATAAGAAGATAAAACTGGGGTGGGAATGACACCCACAAAATTACTGCGCAATTGATTTCAACCACTTTTGATGGTTTACCCTGTTAAAGGCTTTACACACTGTCAGATGTGACCTTTTTAAAGGATTTCTACACCCTGTTAGGAGTGTGCCCTGTTAGAGTACTTAAGAACATTCAACTTAGAATGCCACCCTATTAAAGGATTTACATAGAGCTGTTAGGCCCACCCAAGTCCATGGGATTTATAGTCACCTTCTCAAAAGAATCTTTTATTCCTCTCTAAGGATCTCCTATCCTTCTCTTGAGGATCTCTTATCCTTCTCCTGGGGATCTTCTATCCTATTCTTGAGGCTCATCCACCTAGCTATTAAGCTAACCTAGCAATGTAGGATTTCAATGTCTAATACAATGGTAAGAAAGTATTAGAAAGGTTTTCTTCAGTTCTTTTCTTTGCTTAGATTTTCTTCCTTGTAGTGTTGATAGCTTATCCACCCTTCAAGATCTACCTCCTTGAGTTCTTCCACTCATTATGCCAATGCACTCTATGGTCACTTGATCAATTCAGAGTCTTGATGCTCTATGCTTACTCCTTACTGTGTCCTCTTCTTGACACTTCACACTAGCCTTCCCTTGGCTTCTTCACACGACCACACTTATGACCAACTCTCTCTCTCTCTATCTTGATCTCTGACCTATAACTCCTTAGAAAGAAGTTCTGTTCTTCATTTCTTGCTCAAGTCTTCTTGCTTATAAATTTGAATTAATTTTCTAAATTTTTTTCCCTCCAAACTGTTTCTTCTAGAAAATCCATCAATATTCACCTTGAATTGGTTTGCATGGTTTACATAAAATTCTGTGACATCTACTCATCATCCTTATCATCCAACTGATTCACAAAATTCAATGTAACAAACTTATCGTTACTGATCTGGCAATTCTTTTGACTTAACAAATAATGCAGCAACTCAACATCATTGGTTTACTGATGCTCAACATTAACTGGGTTACTCAGCTTCTACTACTATTTACTAATGCTCAACACTATCTAGCTCTGGATTGCTCGACACTCACAGATGAACTTAGTCAGTATTTGAAAATGGTTTAGTCAATCCTTGCATTTTGTAGTGTCCATTCCTTGTGTCTTAAAGTATGTCATTAATACATGATTTCATCATTATCTTAGCTGATCCTTATACTTCATTACAACATCATAACTTCAACCTTTCTCTAGGTGTTCTAGTTACATCTTGTTGATTAACTCCTCCTTGTGAATAAACTAAGTGATAGTGTTTGGATCACTTAAGAAATTGTCATTCTTGTAGTTAGCAAGTTTGACATCAATGACAAAACAATGATTGAAAGAATTCTTTACCAATTCCATTATTCTTCATTCAAAGATCTTTTCAATCATTTCCAAAAATCTCCCTCTTTGGCATTGATGGCAAACCAAACTGATCAATTGATCAACTTAGTTACTACCAAAATTATATACCAAATAGAAAACTTCTTGTCATTACATATCTTCCTTTTTGTATCATGTCTTCCTCTTTTGCTGATACAAACTGAATCCTTTGTTCTGCTTCTCCCTCTTGACTGCTGCATCCTTGCTTTGTATTCTTGATCCTTCATAGCTGATTGCTGATCAGTTTCTTATATCTTCTGAATCTCCCTCTTTCATCTCTTTTGTTTTTGGTCTACTACTAATCTCATACATTCTCATTGATCTCCCTCTTACCTTTTATTGATCAGTCTCTCATAAATCTCCCTCTTTGACATAAATGTCAAAGGTGTAGCATCTTCAACATGCTTGGTGTAAGCTTTGCATCTTATGTCTTTTTCCTCTGTCACCATGCTTGTAACTGATCTAGAATTTCTATTCCTATTGTCATCCTCTACATCATTCTTTTGATATTTCGATGATCTACTCCTGTTGATGCAGGACAACTTCTTTGTTGCTTTAGACTGCTTGAGTTAGGGGCTTTGCCCCCAACTTGCCTCTAAGATATTCATAAGTATCCTTGGGAAATGGTTTGGTGAAGATATCTGCAATTTGTTCCTTTGTGTGAATGTACTCCATCTTCACTTGTTTGTCTTCCACCAATTCTCTGACATAGTGATACTTGATTGTAATATGCTTGGTTTTTGTGTGCATTACTAGATTCTTGGATATGTTTATAGCACTTGTATTATCACAATATAGTATCATAGGTTTGGTTACCTCTTCTTTCATTCCTTTCAATAGATGTTTGAGCCACACAATGTTTGTGCAATTGACTGCTGCTGCCACATATTCTGCTTCTGCAATGAATTGAGATGTGCATGTTTGTTTCTTGCTAGTCCAAGTAACTAGCCTTTTACCTAAGAATAATGCTCCTCCACTTGTGCTTTTCCTGTCATCAATGTTTCCTCTACAATCTGCGTCTGTGTATGCATTGAGCTCAAACTTCTCATTCTTTTTGTAGTATAGGCCAAAATCATCATTTCCTTTGAGATACCTCATTATCCTTTTTACTGCCATGAGATGATTTTCTCTAGGATTAGCAGAGAATCTAGCCACTATTCCAACTGTTAATGCTATGTCTGGTCTTCTATGTACAAGATATTGTAGTTTTCCAATCATGGATCTATACATTGTTTGATTGACTTTAGTTGATTCATCATTTTTGGATAGCTTATGTCCTATTCCCATTGGTGTGCTGACATGTTTGAAGTCTTCCAATCCAAGCATCTTGAGTATCTCTTTGATGTACTTTGATTGTGTCACGAATATACCATGTTTTAGTTGATGTACTTGCAATCCAACAAAGAACTTGATTTCTCCAAACATAGACATCTCAAACTCATGTTTCATTTTGTCAGCAAAAATTTTGCAAAGCACTTTCTTTCCTCCAAAATTTATGTCATCCACAAAGATTTCAAATACAAGGATATCCTTACCTTCTTTTGATTTGATGTACATGTTGATGTTATCATCAGTTCTTTCAAATCCTATTTGCACTAGATACTTGTGAAGTCTCTCATACCAAGCTTTAGGGGCTTTCTTTAATCCATATAGAGCCTTATGCAATTTTCATACCTTGTTTTTGTTATTTTCATCAACAAATCCTTCTGGTTTCTCTATGTAGACTTCCTCTTCAAGTATACCATTTAGAAATGTGGAATTAACATCCATTTCATAGACTTTAAATCCTTTGAAGGCTGCATATGCTAGTAAGGTCCTTACTCTTTCCATTCTGGCAACTGGAGCAAAAGTTTCTCCATAGTCTAGTCCTTCTTCTTGTGCATACCCTTTACAGACTAGTCTTGCCTTGTTCCTTGTGATTTCACCATTCTCATCTAACTTGTTTCTAAACACCACTTGGTTCCAATTACATTCTTGTTAGCTGGTCTTGAGACTAAGGTCCATGTCTTGTTCTTTTCAATTTGTTCTATTTCTTCTTTCATAGCATTGTACCAGTCATCATATTTTATGGCTTCACTTATTGTTATTGGTTCCATTTTACTGATCAGACATGTCTCACTTCTGAGTCTATTCCTTGTCATTGGTCCTACCTCTTTATTTCCAATAATTTGATCTGCAGGATGATGCCTTCTTACATACTTTGCCAATACTAGTTCTTTCCTTGTTTGCATGTTGTCTCTTTCAAAATATGAATCTTCATGTGTATTTTCATCAAATATTTCTTCATTTCCTTCATGTTGACAGTTCTCAGAATCTGAATGAACATTCTCTATATTCTATAGCTTGGCTTTTGAATGTGTTTGCTGCTCGACATTCACTGTCTGTGACTCAGTAGATACCGGATTTTGTTGCTGATTGTCATTCTGAGTTGCAACTTCACCATTATTAGGTATACCTTCATAAAAGTATACAAAGGTCTTGTATTCTTTTACTTTCTTGGTGTTCTCAACACTTTGAACATCTGCAAGCTCATCAATTTTCACATTTGTGCTTTCTACTACTTTGTTAGTGTTAACATCAAGCACTTATAAGCTTTGCTTCTAGTAGAATAACCAAGAAATTTTCCTTCCTCACTCTTTGCATCAAATTTTCCATTTCTAGACTTTTTATATATATAGCATTTGTATCCAAATATTTTTTGAAATGTTTTACATTAGGAGAATGCCCATACCATAATTCAAAAGGTGTTGCATTTGTACCTTTCTTGACTTGAACTCTGTTGAGTGTGTAGACTACAGTACTTACACCTTCTCTCTAGTACTTGAGTGCAACATTTTTCTCCATCATTAAGGTCTTGGCGTAGTCAATAATTGATCTATTCCTTCTTTCTACTATACCATTCTGAGGTGAAGTCCTAGGTGTTGATGTCTGCCTTTTGATTCCTCTTTCATTGCATAATTCTTCAAATTCTCTTGATGTGAATTCACCTCCACTATCAGATCTAAGACATTTTAGGCTCTTCCTAATCTCTTTCTCAACTCTAGCCAAGTACCATTTGAACATTTGGAACACATCTGATTTTTGTTTTAGGAACATGACTATCATCATCCTTGAATAGTCATCTACAAATAACATTATGTATCTGTCACCTTTGTAGCTTTGCACTTCAATAGGACCACACAAGTCAGTATGAACTAACTCTAATACTTCATTAGAAGTATAAGCCTTGCTTTTGAAAGTTGACTTGGTCATATTTCCTAGTTTGAATTGTTTGCACATGATGTTATCAGGCTTCTTCAACTTTGGTAGACCTTTGACTTTCTTCATTTTGCTGATGCTTATCAGATTGTCAAAATTTACATGACATAGCCTCTTGTGCTATAATAATATATCACCAGTTTGAACAATGAGACAAGAAGCATCTTCCATGTCTAGGTAGAACAAATTACTCCTAGTCTAGTCACCTTTTCCTATTAGATTTCCTTGAGAATCATAGATCTTGGCAACTCCATTTTCAAATTCAACCTTTCATTTGATGTGCCTAACTATGAGACACTTAACAAGTTATAATTTAGGCCTTCAACATAGTGTTCATTATCACATGATATCTTTTTAGTAAGCTTGATACTGCCTTTCCCTTTGATCTGACATGGTGCATTGTTACCAAATCTAACACTATTTCCTTCATATTGAATAAAGGTAATGAACTTACTTTTATCTCCAGTCATGTGATGAGCACATCCGATATCTATGATCCATTTGTTATTCTTGTTCATACAGGTTACCAAGGCTGTTGCTTCATCTTCATCTGATTCATCTTTCATAGCCACATAGACTACTTCACCATCATTCTCGTCAGAGTCTTCTTCAACAATGTAGCATCTTTTGCCTTTACCTCTGTAGTCCTTGTTGTTCTCTTTATTGTTCTTGAGGTTGCCTCCATCCTTTCAATTTTCTTTTGTGTGCATCTGGCTGCAATGTGACCAACTTCATTACAATTGAAACAAATGATTAGTAGCTTACCTTTGAATTTGCCTCTTCCTCTATGAAATCTTCTTGCTAGTAATGCCTCCAATTGGTCTACATCATCTTCATCAATGCTACTGTCACTAGATACATACTTTCCTTTTCCACTCTTTTTCTTTGTTTGCACCTCCTCATTGTCTTTTATTGTCATCTTGACTTTGAATGTAGATTCAAAGTTTTTTGGCTTGTAGTTATCAAAGTTGGATAGCTCAAAGGTAGTAAGTCTTCCAATTATTCCCTCAAATGACAATGTGCTGCCTAGTACACACCTTAGCTCTTGAATGGCTGATACTCTTATAGCATAGATAGGAAGAAAATCTCAAGTATTTGCTACATACTATTTCTTTTGATAACTGTCCTCCTAGGCTTCTTATGGCACTTAGCACTTCTTTCATCCTTGCACTGTATTGAGCAGCATTCTCTCCTTCTTCCATTTTCATGTCATCAAACTTTCCTCTTCGGCTCTCTCTTTTGGCTCTGTTGACATTATCATCTCCTCCATAGATGTTTGATAATGTTTTCCATATCTAATGTGTAGTATCACATTCTTTGATGTCATCATACTTGGCATAGCTTAGTGCTGAAGCAATCTCTAACATCACTTCATTGTACTCCCACTTCTTGTTCATGTCTTCTGCAGTCAGGGCTCCTACAGGGTCTACATGATCAACTATGATTGAGGTCTGTGCATAGTCACCTATTGATCCAAGGTAAAACTTCATTAGACTTTTCCATGCAACAAAGTTGTCTTTGTTTAGCTTGGGAACTTCTCTCTTGGACATATTGATCTTCTTGCTACTAGTACCTTAAAACAAATTAGTAGTGGGCTCTGATACCAATTTTAGAATTCTTTTAGAATAAATAAGAGGGGGGGTGAATCAGTTATTCAAGGTCCACTAATGTCCAATACAAATTTTTTTAATAAAATGGGGGTGAATCAGAAGTACTAGCCTTTTTACTTTCTTGTCAAATTCTTAATGGCATATAATTGAAATTATCATGCATGCAATTAAACATTAAACAATCATGAAAAGTAAACATGCATCACACCATAACACAAAGGATTTTGGTGACCTAGAAACCCTCCAAGAATAAGAAGATAAAACTGGGGTGGGGATGACACCCACAAAATTACTGTGCAATTGATTTCAACCACTTCTGATGGTTTGCCCTGTTAAAGGCCTGCCCTGTTAAAGGCTTTACACACTGTCAGATGTGACCTTGTTAAAGGATTTCTACACCTTGTTAGGAGTGTGCCCTATTAGAGGACTTAAGAACATTCAACTTAGAATGCCACCCTGTTAAAGGATTTACATAGAGCTGTTAGGCCCACCCAAGACCATGGGATTTATAGTCACCTTCTCAAAATAATATTTTATCCCTCTCTAAGGATCTCCTATCCTTCTCTTGATGATCTCTTATCCTTCTCTTGGGGATCTTCTATCCTTTTCTTGAGGCTTATCCACCTAGCTATTAAGATAACCTAGCAATGTAGGATTTCAATGTTTAATACAATGGTAAGAAAGTATTAGAAAGGTTTTGACCTGATAAAGATTGCAACTCTAACCTTGTAGATTTCAAACCACTCTTCAGTTCTTTTCTTTGCTTGGATTTTCTTCCTTGCAGTGCTGACATCTTGTCCACACTTCAAGATCTATCTCCTTGAGTTCTTCCACTCGTTATGCCAATGCACTCTATGGTCACTTGATCAACTTAGAGTCTTGATGCTTTGTGCTTACTCCTCACTATGCCCTCTTCTTGAGACTTCACACTAGCCTTCTCTTGGCTTCTTCACACAACCAAACTTATGACCAACTCACTCTCTCTATCTTGATCTCTGACCTGTAACTCCTTATAAAGAAGTTTTGTTCTTCATTTCTCGCTTAAGTCTTCTCGCTTATCAATTTGAATTGATTTTCAAATTTTTTTTCCCTCCAAACTGTTTCTTCTAGAAAATCCATCAGTATTCACCTTAAATTGGTTTGCATGGTTTACATAAAATTTTGTGACATCTACTCATCATCTTTATCATCCAACTGACTCACAAAATTCTATGTAACAAACTTATTGTTACTGATCTGGCAATTCTTTTGACTTAAAAAATAATGTAGCAACTCGATATCATTGGTTTACTGATGCTCGGCATTAACTGGTTTACTCAACTTCTACTGCTATTTATTGATTCTTGACACTATCTAGTTCTAGATTGCTCGAGACTCATAGATGAACTTAGTCAGTCTTTGCAAATGGTTTAGTCAATCCTTGCATTTTGTAGTGTCCATTCCCTATGTCTTAAAGTATGTCATTAATACATGATTTCATCATTGTCTTAGCTGATCCTTATACTTGATTACAATATCATAACTTCAAATTTTCTCTAGGTGTTCTAGTTACATCTTGTTGATTAACTCCTCCTTGTCAATCAACTAAGTGATAGTATTTGGATCACTTAAGCAATTGTCATTCCTATAGTTAGCAAGTTTGACATCAATGACAAAAAAATGATTGAAAGCATTCTTTACCAATTCCATCATTGTTCATTCAAAGATCTTTTCAATCATTTCCAACATCATAGAGTTGCTAGCTTGCTAACCCTAGATTAACCTAAGACACTCAGAAGTGATTCCAAGTAAATGATTAAGAAGAATAGTGGAGCAATTTGGAATATGAGAGTTATGACTATAGATACAATCATAGATCCTCTTATCAACTTTGTTGTAAGGGAAATCTCACATAAATTCTATGAATTTAGTAGATTGAATAGTGTACCCTATATAGATATAGATGTCAAGGTTATAAAATTGTTAAGAAAGATCATACATATGATCTAGTAGAACTTCAATTGCAACAACTTATGGAGAACCTTGGAGCAATAAGGAAAACCAAGAGTGTACAATGCAAGTTTGGTTCTATATTGGTTTGTATATTCTTCTATATACAAAACACATTCTTCTTATTTGGAATAGTAGGATGGAAGACTAATAGATCAATTGTAGTACAAATTGGTGAGTACATTGAGCAATTAGGAGAAAATTTTGAATCCTTAATGACTAGCTACTTTGAATAATTTAGAAAGTCAATGAAGTAGAGACTAAGGATACCAATATCATTAGTTGAGAAACATTATAATGATGTTTGCTTTCTTGTTGATGCTAATTACACATTTGTGCAAGCTACCACATGAAGTGTAAGATCATTGAGAAACTTAGGGTATGAGGTAAATGTAGATGAAGCCTCTATAGCAATAACAACTTTACTTGCAGAAGAAGTAGACAAAATTGCAAAAGTTTTTGGAAACTATGAGATGGTAAAGTCTAAAATTAGCATGGATTTGAAGATTGCCTCTACCATGAAGAAAAAGGAAAGGATGGTAAAGAAGTCGAAAGAAAAATTTGAAGAGGATGCCAAGGAGGAAGAGGAAGAGGAAGAAGAAGAACAAACTCAAGCTCAAGAACCTCTAGCATTAACACAGGTTATGGAAGAAGATAAGGAAGAAGAGGAGATTGAATGTAATATCCTCCCCTGATTTGAACTTTGACTTGTAGAAATTTAACTTAAGGAATATTGTCAAACACTTTGTATGCAAACTCATAAAGCTGATTTCCTCAATAAATTGCTTTCCAATGAGTAGATTTACGAACAACTATGAAGTGACATTAAAATGCATAATACCCATCATAGCATTTTCACAAACACTTGGCACACATTCAACAATATATGAAAAATCTGGAAACTCTTTCAATCTACTGATAAAGGGTGATTTTTAAATGTAGATGTGCACTTACAGCTGCCTTAAAGGCTGCAACAACTAGTCAGACTTGTATTCAACAATTATTATGCAAAGTATCAAAATTTGACAGATGAAACCTGGAATTAGTTGCCGTAGTATTTTGCAGATGTAGTTGGCAGCCTTCCAAACTTTTAATCAGCCGAAAAAACAAGTAAACTTGATACCAACACTGTTCACGCCGTATTGTAGAAAAATATTGTTCATGCCGACTGTAGCAAAAATACTGTTCATGCAGCACTATAGAAATAACTAACTGTAGATCTACACCTCAAACCCTTGTAAATTTATTTATGCGAATGCCCCAAATGAAACCCAGTGTGTTTCCTGAAGTGAAAACACCATGGATCCTCCTGACTGTGTCTTCCAACAGTGAAGAGAATGCTAGCAAAGAGGGATTCTGTCCTCCAAGCCTGATAATTAGATATCCAGCAACATAACATGAATCTTCATCCAAGCATACAAAAAAAAGCTCTTCCATTTCTTTTATAGTGTTCTCACAAGAGCTCAATCCTTCGTTTTCTCAATGTGGGATAAAATATAACTCCCTTTATGTACCTTATGTCTCCAATGTGTTATAAAAATAAAGGGAACTCTTTTAATTTAAATATTTCCCACAAACTATAGTCTATGCATTAATAAAGTTAAATATTTAAATTTAACTTTATAAAATGGCTTTATCAATGCATAACAAATCTTATCAATGATAAATAAGTTTTCCTGTCGATTTTAAACAATTACCATCGACATACCATTGTGACTGAATGTCCGGCCATGTCCAAGATGACTTACTATAAATAGTAAGTATGCCCAAAGTTGCCTCAGAACCCCTCAGAAAGACCTGCAACTGAAACTGTCTAGGCCAAATGGCCTCTAAGCCCCTTTAATGTCCTAGTTAGCCTACGGGACTGTGGGGAAATAGGCTAATGACAACATCATGCTATGAATGCTAGAAAGGGGACATTACATTGAAGGTGCCAAGGGAGAAGAAGCCAAATAAGCACCTACTCCTACCAAGCAAAAGAAAAGAAAGGAAAAGACACAACCAGTGGAAAGGACAAAGAAACTGGTTAAACCAAGTCAGCCAAAGCTCACTGCACCTACAACTAGAGCCAACACATGTGCTACAACACAAAAGGCTAAAGAAAAGACAAAAAAAATTGAGAAAGGAGGTCAGGAGAAGAAAAGACAGAGAAGGAAGTATGTGGCTCAACCAGATTTTGATGAAGAGAAGACATAATTAGATGACAACAACCAATTCAAGGTGGTAAGTCACAATCCTCTCATAGATCTTGAGAATTTATGTGAAAATGTCAAGAACAATGTAGATTTATCAGGTTTTAGTCATGTTAATTTTGAAAAATTGGGTAAAGAGGAGAAAAACCAAGTGGAAGAGGCATTGTATGCCATGATGTTAAAGTTTAAGACAACAACACTAGAATTTGCCAACTTAGTACCTAAAAATCTATATGACAAAGTTGAGCAAAAATAACATTATTGTCTAAATTTGGAATGAAAAATTAGGGAGACAACACTAGCCCAAGTAATTCCTGAGTTGACTAAGGGACAAATTGCTAAGGCAATAAAGAAATACACAGTTAAGTTCACACCTAAATACAGAGCCTTTAGCATTCTCCAAAATAATATTGAAGATGTTGTTAAGAAATCAACACAAATATGGAAACTCATTTATGGGTTAACCATAGTGAAGAAAGGAGAAACTGACACTTTAGAGGTTAAAGGTGATGACAAAGAAGATGTTGATAAGAAAAATGATGACAAAGATAACATAGTTGGAGGAGAAACAAAAATAAAAGAAGATGATAAGGCAATAGCTGAGCTTGAGAAACAAGAAGAACAGAGCGTGCATGACACACAACCAAAACTATTGAAACAATAACTATCAAAGATGTCTTTGATCCATCAACTTAGAACATCAATCCTCTTATTGAAGAAGATTTAAAGAAGATCTTAGACAAATCTACATTGTAGACCAAACTATGTCTCAATCTAGTTTTGGTTAGTATAGAAGAACTACAAACTGCATTAACTAATGTCACAAGGGAAAAGGTGAATCTACAAGAACCACCTTCCATCATCCCTTCAGTTACTAATGTACAAACTTTGATCCAAATGATAGTAGATAAATCTACCAAGGTTGATACAAATGAGAAGAAAACAATAAAAGAGAAAAACACCACTATAAGACAACAGAACGAAATAGGACAGATAGATTCATCTGTACCTACAGCACAAGAACAAGGTACAATCCAAGTCATAGTGATAGACCAGTGCAAGCCTAAAGAGATAGAACTAAAGGTGAAGGAACAAGTGGCCATCCAAGCATTGGTAGCCCTACCAACATCTATCACTCCTTCCACACAAACTCTTCAGAAGCCAAGCATAGATGCTACTCCATTGTAGATCTCAATGCTAAGTCCAAGCTCATCAAAAGTTGAAAAGGTAATATGTTATGGAGATATAAGCCTTGATGAAGAAATTTTTATACCAAAGTATGATTATGATACTATGACATTGGAACAAATAGGCACAGTACAATAGGCCTTAGAAAGGAAAAGAGCATCAAGAAATGCTTAGGAGAGAACATAGGCAGAAGCAAGGACTTCAAGATATTAAGGACATCTTTCTAGATGCATTTAGTTTTCCAAATCTTGAAGAGACCAAGCCACTAATAGAACAAATAATAGATATAGTGGAGAAGGTCAGTAATGAAGACCTTGATACAAATGCAAAACTATTAGAATGGTTAGAAAAGAAGTTCCAAAATAGAGTAAATGAGAAAATATCTAGTGACATAGCACTTACTCAAGATGCATTGACAACCAAGGTTGAGGATTTGAAGAAGGTACTTGAGAATATATTCTCATTGTACACAAAACTATGCAACCCTACACTCTTCACCCAAGAGGCCAAAAGTCACATTCTAAGTCTGGAAAGCCAAATATCTATATCAAGTGCAAGATTACCATTAAATCTAGCTCAGAGTGAGAAGCATTTTAGGATATTGCCTCAGACATAGAGTTAGTTAGATGTCTTAATAGTATATGAGGCTAACATTAGAGCCAACTTAACAAGCATACAAGCTACCCTCACCCCACATATGGAGATAATGCACAAAAAGCTAGGATAGGCTGAAACTCTACTGAAGAAAGACCCCAATCTTTCTACTTTAGATGGTCTAATACACCTTGCTACCAAGTTTGCAATCCAAATTAAGTCATTGGATATTGCATGTGATAATTGGGATGCAACCCTCAAGATAATAATGGATGTCCATAAATCTTTTCTAGACAAACACACACTAAGTCTATAGCCCATTCGACATAAGTGTCAAAAAGTGGGAGAATAAAAGGGGGAGAAACATAACATGGGGGAGAATAAGAGAGAATAAGAAAGGGGGAGCATAATAGAAGAGATATATCATTGAGATAGAGATATATTTTTGGGGAGAAAGAGAGAAAAGGGAGAGATATCAGCTAAGGGAGAGCATATTAGATGAAAGAGTATCAATAACATAGTGCATTGAAGTCAAAGTGTATCAGTAGAGACACATTTACTTAGAAAATATCATAGATTTTGGATACAAAATAGACATATTAACTTAGGAGGATTTATCGGATTTTGAGGTATATAAGTTATTGCAAAATTTTGAAATTTTAAAGTTTTGTATATAAGCCAAGTCATGGATATGTTATGCTTGAGAGATTAAGGATAATATTATATATTCAAGTGTTTTTGAAACTCATGTCAAAGGGGGAGATTTTTGATCTTAGATTAGTTTTGATTAGTGAGTGTTAATACACTTAAGTTATTTATTTAGTTCATGCCAAACTATTAATACATGTTGAGCACAACATATAAATATTAGACCATGTTGAGTAAGATATTTTTGACATATTTGTTTGTAATGGCACAAAGAACTATGTAAACCATTTTTGAGCCACTTAAGATTATATTTTGATATTTTGGAGATAAGGACAAATCTCTATTTGGATTCCCTATGCAATTACATGTAGCCAATCAGAAAATGGGAAGGATTAAGTAGAAAAATAGATGAATCTCAGTGGTAGATTCATACCTAACCCTAAGCCACCTAAGTTTTCTTAAGCAGGATGAAGCCCTAAACTCTATATAGAGTGTGTAAGGAATTGAAGGAGCAAACAAGATAGTTTGCATGCAGAGCATTCATGGTGACTTCAAAGTTATGAAGAAAGAGTGAATTGTAGAATTAGTTAGAGAAGAATAGAGGATAGAGAAAAAGATACAACATTGAGACATCTGATTGTAAAGGATCAAGAAGACATTGTTTAGAGGTGATCTATTATTAGGCAAGAAAGTGCTAACCACAAGATCTATGCTGAGAAATTTTAACAAGTGATTTCAATCAAATCTGTTAAGAGAGTAGTCCTAACAAGCTATATGAAATCTTTTAATAGGGTGCTTACTTAGTTGTAAGTTGAAGTCCTCTAACAAGGCACACTTCTAATAGGGTGTTGAAATCCTCTAACAAGGTGAGACCTAATAGTCTTTGTAAGCCTTTGATAGGGTAGACCTTTCACAGGGTAGATCATGTTTCATGGTCAAAATATTGTAACCTTCATTGGATACACTTTATTAGTGCAGTAGTGAAGATTTGTGGGTGTCATCCCCACCCTAGTTTTACCTTCTCACTTGGAGGGTTTCTGGGTAATCATATATTGTGTTATGCTTACATGGTTATATGATTTAGATGTATATGCTTTACATGTTATTTCGGTTTATTCATTGAATGCATGTAATGAATGTATGGTTAAAGTTTTATGGGTCCAAGTTTAAACTACTGATTCACCACCCCTCCCCCCAAGAAGTTTACCTTTCCTATTGTAATTCAAACAAGATGATGCAATTTTTTCAAGTAGGTTTCTTAAGGAGTTGGTTTTTTTGTGTGTACACTATATGTATGGACCTTTCCTTAACTAATGATTAAGTTAGTTAACTTCGGCCAATCGAAATTCATAATTTTAGATTTAACAAAGCTAAGTAGAATTTTAATTATTTAATTTGTCATTTTTAATTTGATAGCTATCTTTTCATGAAACTTTGTCAAATATGAAATAGTTTAAAATAATGTAAAATAGTTTATAAGACATTTTATAATATAGAATATGACTAATTTTTTTATTAAAGAAAATAAAAGAATACAATTATTAAATATACATTTACAAGGCATTTATTAATAAATAATTAGAAACAAATTTACTTCATGTTCTGATTTTAAATTAATTATTTACTATGAACAAAGAAATACATTTTTAAATAATTTTATTTCTATGGATAATGCATTGAAGCCTAGATTAATTATTATTTGTTGAAATTAATTATTATTATATGTTAAGCTTGAGAAGATTTGAACCCAAGACCTCACATATAAGAGGCTCACAAGTTACCATTGTGATGTAGGCCCTTGCCTAAATAACATATCTTTTTTAATAATATTTTTTAAATTTTATTTATTTTATTTTATTTTTAATAAGAAAACTATTGTCCTAATATTTTTTCTCATATCTTCCATTAATTAAATTTTAGCCATGAAATTTTAAAAATATTTAAACACTTATTATATTTTCATTAATTTTAAAATATATATATATAAAAAGAGAACTAAAACTTTAAAATGTTTAATAAAATTTAATATATTTTCATTAAATTGTTCAAAAACAATTGGTGAAATAATTTCTTATATTTTATTTTTATCTCTTTTTTAATGTCATACATTTATTTATATTAGAATATGATTTTTTTATTAGTAATTAAATATCTATGTATTAATTTTTTTCTTAAAACATGTTGAATTGTACAAAATGGGGCCACCTAGGTTCCCATGACAACTTACTTTGCCAATTCTATAGGAACTAACGTGCGAGACTTTAGTTTGATAGTGCAAGTTAACTCTAGTTTTAATTCTATGAATTGGTTTTTATTATCCACAAAACCATCAAAGAGTTTGTTTTTTGAATTTTCAATTAAGTTTTCTAAGGAATAACTGTGTACATTAAAATTTAGAATATAGGATAATTATCTAAGTAAACTTGTTTTAAAAAAAAATCTCTAATAAAGCATGATATGCATGCATATCTGTGCTACTTTTTAGGGAGTTGATTTAGGAAGCTACTAGTGTGTCATTGAGTTACATTTTCAGCAATAAAGTGGTCTATGTAGGTTCTTATTTAGGTTCATTATGTGATAGAAGAGTATTTTATATAAGATAAGTCATTTGCATTGTTTTGGTATGCTACACAATAGAATGAGAGTAGCCTACAATTTGTGTAAGCCCTCTAACAGAGGCAATTTATGTATTCAAGGAAATGAATATAAGATTCATTTTTTGTGTGTAATTTTTCCATTTTCTCTTTGTGTTCTATTTTTTCTTGTTTCCTTTGTTTTAGATTCATTCCCCTATTTTATATTTTACAATTGGTATCAAATTTGTATGGAATGATCTTGGGTAGGATATTATTAGAGCTATAAGGAAAGAGCTTGGTGTGAAGAGTGTTTGGGTTGATTTTTTTTTTTTTTTAAGAAGATGAGAGCATTAAAACAAATTTTGAATGTGTGTGATATGAGCTCAATAGTGTTTGAAAGAAAATTGAAAAAGAAAATAGAGTAGGTTCATCAAGAAAACCAATTCATGTCTTATAGATTTGGTTGAAGAAAGCAAAAAATTGTGTTGAAAAGGCTACAATAGAAGACACATTGTTTGAAGAAGATCAAAGTATGGAAGGAGATTCTACATGTTAGACTTGAATATTGGTTGAAGAAAAAGAGAAGGTGGTGCTGAAAAGGTTATATCTGTGTTTTTTATTTGTCAAATGCAAATTAAATATTTATAGAGATTGAAGGAGATCTTTTTCATGCAGAGAGTTTTCTACCATTAAATGAGAGGATAGAGACTTGAACCTATTAGAGACAAGAACGAGGAGCAATGGATAATTAGAGCCAACCAATAGAGGTAAATTACTTGTGTAAGGAAAAAAATATTGTTTCAATGGAGAAATCTAGGAAAAAGGCTAAAAAAGAGAACAAATATTTGATTTGTGAAAAAGATATTTTGAATGATGAATTGAGAAAATTCAACAAAGTGTAATTCAAAATTGGAAGGGAATTTGAAAAAATTGATGAAGGATGTTTATGAGAAAGTTTGTGCAAATAAGAATCTTGAAAAAGAATTCAAGATTTTTAGAAAGGAAAATAACGAGTTGAAAGAAAAATTAATCTTGGTTGATGACGTCAAAAGGAGAATGTTGATTTGGGTACGAAGATAGATATCCTGGGAAAAGATATTAAGATCTTGAAATCAAAGTTATTGGCTTGTGATTTTACTTATAACACACAAGACTTAGTATGTTCTCATGTTCCGTCTCAGGTGAAGATGATCTTTAGGTAAGTGCAAATTTTTAGGTATAGATGGAAATTGTTATGATGATAGATGTTTTAAGAATAATATTGCTTTAAAGATTAAACATAAAATGGGATTTAAAGGAAGTAGACTAGGAAAGCATGGGCAAGGCTGATCTTGCCCATTTGGTGGCCAAAGTATCAAGGCATAGGATTTGGTAAGTGAGAAAGATCTAATGCTGCTAGTGTTGTAGGTTCAAATAAATCAATTCAAAGTAAAGAATGCATTTCATGTTCCTATTGTGGTAGGAAAGGAAATCTAGTAGATAAATGTCAGGATCATCACCCTTGTCAAATTTTGCAACACCCCTGAAGCCAAAAATGACTCTACTATTGTAAAGGGTGTCAGCTGTTATTTTTCTATTGGACGACTTATTCTAGCCCTAATTTTGTAAGCGACAAAAGCTTGTATAAAATGGTTTAGGTTTAGGGATTTCATATTGTATGATGAGATTGTAGCTTCTTTCCATGGTATATAGTCATAAGGGATTATAGATTGTAATCACTGGATAATAATAATATTGGACTTTTTGTTGGTGGATGTAGCCCAAGGATTGGGTGAACCATGTTAAATATTTGTGTCTTGTGTTCTCTTTTGTACGATCTATTATTTTATCATATTGGTTATATTTGCATGTAATTTTGTTATTTTTATCTATGATTAATCCTAAAAGGTTAGATGGGCTCCTTCATGCCTTGCCCATGCTTCCTAATTCACTTCCTTTCAAACCCAATTTCTCCATAATCTTTAAACCAATATTATTTTAAAAATATTCATTATTATCATCATAACAATTTCCATCTATACCTACAAATTTACTCTTACCTTCATCTTTACCTAACTAAACAGGTGAACCTTTGTTTAGTATCATTTGTATTGAATCCACATGGATCACTCATACCACATACAACATTGTAAACTGATGCGTTTAACTTCAAGATCTCAATATCTTCTTCTAAAATCTTTACCTTCTTCACCAAATCAAAATTATCCTTCTTGATTTCATCATATAAAATTAAATTTCCTTAAATTCAACATTTTCCATTTTAACCTTTTCTAATTATTTTTCAAGATTATCAATTCGACCTAAATAATCATATCTTTCTTTTCCATTTAATTTTTTTTTTCTATACACTGAATCACAGTTCTCCATATTTTCTCAATTCATCATTCAAAGTATTTTCTTCACATGCCAAACTTTCATTCTCCCAATTCATAATGCACAAAATCTTAGAGTTAATAAATCTCATGACAAAATAAACTGAATGTAACAATAGTTCTCCTTATCACATCCAACCTAACATGATGCTTCATGATTGCATGTAATAATGAAAACTAGAGTAGTCTAATTTTTTTTAATGTTAAACTATTTAATCTACCAAAAATCATGCACCAATATGAGATTTTAACTACAAATGATAGCATGTTTTCTACAACTATTTATAAACTAGAACATAGCAGTGGAACTGTGAGTTAAGCAACAATTTTCTACATGTTTCCTATCTATATGTATGGCTATTATCCTCTTTACCTCGAGAAACAATTATGGAGATCCCTTAGAGAGAAAGGATTTACTCACACAAGTCAAGGGCATCACTTTGGTCATTACTTGAGGTGAATTATTATGCAATTTTAATATGTAAGTATTATGATGTTGGTTATATGCAGGATTATGGTCAACCAAACTATGGCCTTAAGTGGCAGTGAAAAACCAACAAATCAAGATTATGTCAACTTAACAGATAATTTTAAAGTGGTTCTAGAATTTACATCAATTTTTTTAAAGAAAATAATCTGTAGAAAATTGAATCTAATTTCTAAAGTACTAAGCCTTATCTAGAGGAAAAAATATTTGATTGGTCAAAATTTTGGATTTTAATGTAGCACTACAAAAATTTTAGGGCAAAAAACAAAAGTAGATGTATGCCTAACCACCTTAATCAAAATCAAATTATAATTTTTTTTAATATAGTTATAGATATAAAAAATAGACTCATGCCCAGATGTGACACATATTTTTGGAAATTTTTATTCCAAATAAATAATTAATTATGAATTTTCTACTATACTATTTCTAGAATTATAAAACTCCTATGTCTGACCACCTTAACTAGTTCAAAGAAATTCAAATTTTTTTTTTCTCTTATACTAGTTAAAGCATAGAATGTGATGCATCTTTTGGATTTCACAAATCTTATATGATTTGAAAGTTATAGCTATTTTTCATCAGTATGTCAATTAGCGCTTTGTAGCTAACTCCATTAGAAAATAAGTAAAAATTACTTAACTCATAATTTGACAGACATTATATCAATTGAAAGTTGAGAACATTCTCAAGAAACCCTTTTCGTTTCATCAAATTTGGATGAAAAAAAGTCGTTAGCTACATCATCGAAGTCAAAAACACACAACACAACAAAAACATGTTTTTGGGATTTTTTGGCATTGACCATGGAGGGTTGGCATTCAATGAAAAACCAAGCCTAATTGGGTATTCATTCTCAAATCAGATGCCTGATTATTATTATTATTATTTTTAAATTTTTTTAAATTTAAAATTTAAATTTTTTTATAATAGTATAACCCCTTTTTAGGATACTCAATATATTTTTAAAAGGCTTTAGGATCCTAAACCATACATATAATGGTTCCAAAGGATCAAAAGGGTCATAGGGTAACTTTTGACACCTTTTTTTAACCCATTCAATCACAATATGTGTGCTTATGGTTCCTAGGACCCCGAACCACATAAATGATGTGATCTAATGACTAAAAAAGGCCTTTAAATATCCTATAACCCTTTTTGACCCATTTTATGACATGAAGTGTGCTTAGGGGTCATAAGATACCCTATTGCCCCTTTTGACTCATTCGTACACATAATATATATTCCTAGGACCCGTAGGAATGTATTTTCTTATTTAATGAGTTAGAAGGGGCCATAGGGAACTTTATAATCCAATTCAACACATTCAAACACATAATGTATGTCCCTAGGGGTCCTAGGACCCCTAGGAACATATGTGGTCCTACCCCTTTAGACCCATATAAATGATTATAATATGTCCTTAGGAGTCATAGTACACCTAGAGACATATGTTGTTATGAAATGTGTCGAAAGGGGTCATTGGTTATCCTATGATCCCTTTTGACCCATATAAATGATTATAATATGTCCTTAGGGGTCCTAGGACCCCTAGAGACATATCTTATAATGACATATGTCAAAAGCGGTCATAGGTTATCTTGTGACCCCTTCTAACCCATATAAATGATTAAAATAAGTCCCTAGGAGTCCTAGGACCCCTAGAGATATATGTTGTAATAAAATGTAGTGAAAGGGGTTATACGTTATCCTATGACTCCATTTGACCCATATAAATGATTGTAATATGTCCTAGGGGTCTTGGGACCCTTAGAGACATATGTTGTAATGAAAAGTGTCAAAAAGGTTCATAGGTTATCCTATGTACCCTTTCAATCCATATAAATGATTATAATATGTCCCTAAGGGTCCTTGGACTCCTAGAGACATATGTTTTAATGAAATGTGTCGAAAGGGGTCATAGGTTATGCTATGACCCCTTTTGACCCATATAAATGATTATAATATGTCCTTAGGGTACCTAGGACCATTAGACACATATGTTGTCATAAGATGTGTCAAAGGGGGGGTCATAGGTTATCCTATGATCCATTTTGACCCATATAAATGATTACAATATGTTCTTAAGGTCTTAGGACCCCTCAAGACATATGCTATCATGAAATGTGTCGAAAGGGGTCATAGGTTATTCTATGACCCCTTTTGACTCATATAAATTATTATAATATGTCCCTAGGGGTCTTGAGACCTCTAGAGACATATGTTGTAATGAAATGTGTCAAAAGGGGTCATAGGTTTTCCTATGATCCCTTTCAACCCATATACATAATTATAATATGTTCATAGGAGTCCTAGGACCCCTAGGGACACATGTTGTAATAAACATGTTGAAAAGGGTCATAAGGTTATCCCATGACTCCTTTCAACCCATATAAATGATTATAATATGTCCCTAGGGGTCCTAAGACCACTAGAGACATATGTTGTAATGAAATGTCTCAAAAGGGGTCATAAGTTATCCTATGACCGTTTTCGACCCATGTAAACAATTATAATATGTACCTAGGGGTCCTAAGACCCCTAGAGACATATGTTGTAATGAAATGTGTTGAAAGGGATCATAAGACATCTTATGTCCCATTTCGACCCACATAAATGATTATAATACGTCCCTAGCGATCCTATGACCCCTAGAGACATATGTTATAATGAAATGTGTCGAAAAGGGTAATAGGTTATCCTATGTACCCTTTTGACCAATATAAATGATTCTAATATGTCCCTAGGGGTCTTGGGACCCCTAGAGACATATGTTATCATAAAATATGTCGCAAGGGGTCATAGGTTATCCTATGACACCTTTCAATCCATATAAACGATTCTAATATATCTCTAAGAGTTTTGGCACCCCTAAAGACACATGTTGTCATGAAATATGTTGAAAGGGGTCATAGGTTATCCTATGAACCCTTTCGACTAATATAAACGATTATAATATGTCCCTAGGGGTCCTAGGACCCCTAGAGACATATTTTGTAATAAAATATGTCAAAATGAGTCATAGGTTATCCTATGATCCCTTTCAACCCATATAAATGATTATAATAGGTTCTTAGGGTCCTGGGACCCCTACAGACATATGGTGTAATGAAATGTGTCAAAAAGTGTCATAGGTCATCTTATGTCCCCTTTTGACCTATATAAATGATTATAATATGTTCCTAGGGTATTGGGACCCCTAGAGACATAAGTTGTCATGAAATGTGTTGAAAGGATATAAACAATTACAATGTCCCTAGGGGTCTTGGGACCCCTAGAGACATATGTTACAATAAAATCTGTCGAAAGGGGTTATTGGATAACCCTAGAGACATAAGTTGTCATGAAATGTGTCAAAACATATAAACAATTATAGTATGTCCCTAGGGGTCCTTGGACTCCTAGAGAGATATGTTCAAAAAAATGTGTTGAAAGGGGTCATAGGTTTTTTGATGATCTCTTTTGACCCATATAAATGATTATAATATGTCCCTAGGAGTCCTCATACCCATAGAGACATATGTTGTCATGAAATGTGTTGAAATGGGTCATAGGTTATCCCATAGACTCCAAACACCATCTGAACTTCTCTATGCTCATGGGCTTTGTTAATGTGTTAGAAACATTCACCAATTCCTCCACCTTTTCTGACTTCACCTTGTCATCCTTAATGATATCTCTCACAAAATGATATTGTACATCAATGTGCTTGGTCCTAGCATGCAATGTCGGGTTCTTTTGTAGTGCCTACCCTCGTTCACATCTTTTCTAGACTCATTGTTGCTATTATTATCAGACTTTGATGGACTAGTATTATGTTGATGGATTAGTGGTATTGTTTTGAGACTATCAGACATTATGTATGGATTCAGTTGTTATATGATGAGATCATTTAGACTTTACATTTCATGTATGTATGATGATCATTATATTGTTTTTAGTTACTATTCATGATTAGTTAGATGGTTTATTATCTCATGTGTTTTATTATGGATACTTACCCCATACTTGCATGTGTATGGTGTGCGTGTTTTCTTATTGAATGGCATTTCTGATGTGGTTAAGGAAGGGAGTCGTAGTCACCTGCTTAGTCGGGATCTACACGATGCACTACTTCCTGCCATTGCTTGTTTAGTTTAGCATTATATATATATTGTATATACATGCATGGTTTTTCTGCAGGTTGCAGGTATCGGGTATCGACTTCCCTGAATTGCCAGGATGAGCGTACCCTATTATACTATCTCAATGATAAGAGAAGGGAGATAAATTCTCAAGTCCAAATCCCAAACCCTAAAACCATTTGTCCTAGTGAGTTAGGACAAGTATCAGAGTTGAGTACCCGCTGAATGTGTCGGATGACATATTTCATGATTTTTAATCCTTTAGACTGACTTTGTATGAATTGTCCTATGATGGGTTTTCATATTTTATCTTGAAGGTCTATGGTGAATTTTCTATTAATTAAGTCTCAACAAATAGATTTAATTAATAAATTAATTATTTGAGAAAATTAAATATCTTGATCTTTGATATTTTGATTATAATTAATTCAAGGAGAATTAATTGAGAGAAAATAATTAAATTTAAAAAAAAAGAAGAAAATTAGAAAATTAAAATAAATAATAATTATAAAATACTAATAAATTAATAAACAAATAATAATAATAAAAGTTATAAAAATTAAAATAAAAGTTATCAAATTAAAATGGGAGTTATAAATATTTAAATGGAAATTATTTAAAAAGTAATTGGAGTTATAAGCTTGCTTGGGAATTAACGCAGTTCTCCATTTTTCATGTGTCAACAACACGGGGGTTAGTGCATCAATTAAGCACATGGTGTCTACAACCCTATGGCTCATCAAAAAGGTTGGAAAAGACCCATGCTTAGTTGGTGACACCTTCCAGCTATTTCTGGAAGCATTCTAGAGGTTTCCTAAGAGCTCTTTATATTCAGGCATTCTTAGAAGCTTAGACATAGTGTGGATAGCATGGAGAACAATTGGAGCATTGGAGGACTTGAAAATTTTGTACAAGGGAGCTTGTTCTGCGGGAGAGCAATATAGCATAAGAGTCTGGGTAGATTTTTGTGATTCCACTTATGCTATTTCTGCATCTTGCTTTCCCTGTCTTCTTCGTGTCTTCCATATGTCTTCATTATGCATTTTCAATTTGGGCAATTAAAATTTATTTTAGGATTCTACATGCTTAGATCTGAAAATGACACGGGGCTAGGGTTGCAATTCATAGACAAACCCATTAGAATTAATTATTAGAAATTTTGAAAACCAAGTTCCATAGAGAAATTCTGAAAATGAAAGCTTGTATTCATAAATTGTCATATATATACTGTGATATTTATAATTCTGTATATTATATATATATATATACATACATACATACATACATACATACATACATACATACATACATAGATATATATATATATATATATATATATACACACATACATATGTATACATATAATATATATATATTCATATGAGTTAAAAGTTGGATATCTTACTGTGGGCAGAAATGTTCTAATAAACGTTTGAAAAATTGCGCAGCGATTGTTTTAAAAAAAAAATATATATATATATATATAAAATTCACATTTGGGTGGGGGCGTAATTGCACCCCTGTACCCGTGCTTTGAATGGTCGCAAGGTACTTGCTACGCAGCATACCCATGACAGTAACAGTCGCAGGGTACCTGCGTTAGCAGGGTACCCGCGACAGATGTCACTTTGGTGACAACCGACGGCAATTGTAATTCGGCTTTGTTAAAAAGAAAGATTTTTATTTGATTTTTATTGTTATATGATATAATTCGAAATTAATAATATTCGATTTTTATACAATACGATGATAAATATTATATATTATATATGTATGTATGTATATATTTAAATATATATATATGTATGTATGTATGTATGTATGTATGTATGTATGTATGTATGTATATATGTAATATGTAAATATGTATTAAAAGATTTAAAATTGTTTGATAAAAGATTTAAGAATTCATCTTTTATAATGATAAATAGTTTTGTAATTTTATAATTTTAACTATTAAGATTTAATTAATAGTTTTAGATTATAAAATATATAAAGTATATAAAAATTAAAGTTGGTGGGGAATGTTTTTAAAATATTATAATTGGAAATTGAAGTTTAGAGGAAAAATTTTAATCCATCCAAAAATAGTACATGGGAAAAACGTACAAAATGTTCCTTTAAATTCTTTCTCTAAACTTGGAAACATAAACTGAGACTTTTACATTTAATTCAAATTTGAAACCAAAACATGTGTTTACATTGTGTATTCCTTATGCTAATGTTTTGGGATTTTGGGTTGACTAGTGTAGACCGGTATAGGACGTCTACCAGAGGCTTGGGGGTTATGTGATTGTGATGTCATGATGATGTTTTATTTCTCGATCTTTATAAACCCAACCATGATTACGTGATGGAATGCTCTATGTATTGGTTGTGATTACTGATTGTTAAAGTTGAGATTCTTATGTTTGAGACCCTTGACTTAACCATTATTTTTGGTCATCAATCAGTTATCCTTGGTTGTATTCTAGTCGCCATGATGGGACTAATATGTGGATTTATTCTTAATGATGTCATGTTGTGACATGTATGACTCAACCATTTTGGAGTCTTCGATCAGTATGTTTTTGAGATATTCTTGGTTGCTTGTTGAGAACCAATGTATATGACGATCTATTTTAAGATATATTTTGGTTATTAAGAACCAATGGATACTTTGATTATCAGTGATATTTCTGTTGCCAATAAAGAGCTGATGTAGTCATGATTTTCTATGGATGTTGCTCATGGAGATTTGATGCTTTTATGCATATTTGATGATTTTATCATGGATATTTGATGATTCTTATTGTGGATATTTGATGATTTTATGCACTTTCTTTATGATGATGATACCATGAGCATTAGGGTAGGATATCTGCATGTAGTGTCGGGAAGTGGCTTGCAATGGGGGTCGGGGCCCTAAGAGGCTGCCAGGGTAACTCATTGTAAGTTGGAATAATAAGTGATAACATTCACACTTAATACTAACTGAATGAACCTAAAAAAGATAAGAGTCTTGGTTCTCGCCCATGCCTTGAGTGCTTGTATAGGCTAGGATGGGAGTAGTGAGAACGCATGGTTGCGACCTTGCATTCCATAGTATGCCTTGTCAGTATGAAAGGATACTAGTGGCCGCATGAGATCTGTATGGACCCGTGGAGTTTAGCTAACTGCCAGGGTAACTTGTACCAGATAAATGCGATGACACTTTCCCGCTTGCATAGTAGGTTCCTACATGTCATTGTGTGCCTCTAGGAAGTAGATGTCTATTTTGTGATTGGAACCTTTGAGTTAGTATACTTTTAGGATTCCTGGACTTTAGAGACTTGTGCTATGTGATTTTGATAGCCTGTTTGGGACTTGAGATTATCTCCTCAGCACGGTGGGAGTGGACCACTTAGGTACCACGTGGTCGGGTGGTAGTGTATTTTCCACTCTTATCATTTGAGATTCATTGAGACATCATGGCTGATGCATCCTTCGTGATGGTGGATATGTATCCTTTCATTGATGATTAGCATATGTTAGATGATGTTATCCTATGCTTATATTTGCATGTTAGATTACTTTCTACATATGATGTTGTATTTATTAGGAGTGACATTCCTACTATGTTAATGCCGATGATCTCTTCGGTGATTTGGGATGTTACACATGGAGGGATGGATAGGGCCCACGATGGTCTAATGATGCTATTAATGGTTGCCGTGCACTTAGTTTATTTTGTTTGATCTTTATGATGGATGTATATGACTTTTATGATGATGTATCATGTGAATCATGTGATTATCTTTACTTTGATGTATCATGGATAAGAATAGGATGATGTACCTTGTTTCACATATGTATATTCTTTTAAGCCTTCATACCCTATGACATGTACAGTGGGTGATTGAGCAATTGGAAATGTAATGTATGAACATTGGACTTATCATTATTATTTCATGTGGTTATTGCACTAGATAGATTCATGTATGTAATTCAACGTTAAGGGATCTTAAAGAATGTAATCTATTGTGCATATTATGTTTACTCTCTAGATGGACATTACTATTGCTTCCGTTATTGTGAATAAGTTATATGTGGTATTTACTTTCATGTAATTTTAAAAGAAAAAAAAAATGCTACCAAACTTAGTGAAATTCTAGGTTAATTCTTTGGATCCCTTGGTAGGGCATTACATTTGGTATCAGAGCCCGAGTTTCTACATTGGGAGCTCTGGGTATTTCGGAACAACTAGAACTTGAACTAATAAGTATATCTCTTCAATTTGAAACTAGGTGAATTGAAAAAGAAAAACAGAACTTGAACTGTTACTTGTATATTTTTCATACTTCAACACTTAGTTGTCAAAATTGAAATTTTACTTAGACCTAAACATAGAATTGAACTTAGTCTATTGTAACATGTGTCTTTTGATTGTAATAGTACTTTGTACTGTTGTAGGATGGTATTTGGAACTAGATCTTCTATTAGAGGTCGTGGTAGAGGCCATGGAAGAGGCCGTGGTCATGGTAGAACCGTCAGTGCCCATGAGTCTGCCCATGAGGGATTGGCTCGTATAGAGAGCAGGGAAGAGCACTCTAATAGGCAGCAGGAAGAGAGCCATAGAGAGGACCAAGCTTATTCTGAAGAGGTTGGTCTGAGATAGTTGATGTAGACTATTCTAGAACGTCTGCCTCCTGTTCAAGAATAGCCTAAAGTACATGAGACTGAACAAGAGCATAGACCTAGATCTAGAAGTCCTCAAAAGGATCGTCAAAGGTCCATTGTGTCCACTCAGATGAAGGATCTTTCAAGATCCAAGGTTAAACCTTTCAATGGGCAAGGTTCTGGTTATGTGGCCGAGCAGTGGCTTATTTCTCTCGACAAGATTTTTGCTATGCAGGACTTTGACAGCAATGTTAAGGAAAGATTTTTGATCACCAATTTAGAGAATTTTGGGGCCACTTGGTGGACAATTGAGGAGAAGAAGCTGGGGATCAATATGAGCAGTGTCACTTGGGAACTATTCTTAGAGAGTTTCCATGAACGATTCCTACCAGAGGAATGGAAACAGAAAAGGGCAAATGAATTTCATAATCTCAAGCAGTACACTATGTTAGTGATTGAATATGAGCATAAGTTTTATGAGCTCATGTCTTTTTCAGGGTTCAGTGAAAACTCAGCTCAGTTGACACAACACTTTATTAGGGGTTTGAACAACCGTATTATTGGGGGTGTCAAAGTATTTGAGCCAAAAACCCTCAAGGATGCGGTACATCGAGCAATCCTTGTGGAGCAAAGTGTCAACCTTGGTCAAGGTGGTTTTGTAGGAGCACCAACAATGTTAGGATCTAAAGACAACTTCAATTCAGGTGGTAACAAGAAGCCTTTCTTTACTAAGGGAAAACAGTTTCAGCAACAGTCTTAGCAGATGCAACAGCAGAAGGGATCAAATTCTCAGGCTCAAGGTGGTGGCAAAGGTTATAACTTTAAGAACAACTGCAATGCTCAACGCAATAAACAAAATCAGCCCAATCAGCCAGCTTAGAGTAGTCAGTCATTTGTCAGTAGGAACAACCGTCAGCAATCAAATGTACCACCTATGGGTAGAGGATCTGGCAGGAATACAGAATGTTTCTCATGTGGACAGATTGGTCATTATGCAGCTCAGTGTCCACAACGAGCACCTCAATTTTTAGGACCTAGGCCTACAGCTTTAGAGCCTACAGTTGGTGATGCAAGTAGAGCTCATAGAGTATTTGCAGCAGTTGAACACCGTCAGGCGGATCATCAGGGTACAATGGTTGAGACCATAGGTTCTATTCGAGGTATATCTCTTTCAGTGTTATTTGATTCAGGAGCTACAGATTCATTTATTTCACCATCTATAGTTTCTAAGTGTAAGCTGGATGCGGTGAAGCAAGATCATGGTTGGCAAGTGGAACTAGCCTCAGGTATCAAGGTCTCCATGAACTCTGTAGTTCATAAGTGTGGGCTTAGCTTAGGAAGCTTTGTTTCTTTAGTGGATCTTCGAGTCATACCCCTTGGTTCCTATGATGTGGTTTTAGGCATGGATTGGCTTGGAACTCATAAAGCCAGTATAGATTGCAGGAAGAAGATAATTATGTGCCAAGATGACCAAGGGAACGATGTGAAGATAGTTGGGATACCAAGGCCTATATCTCTGCAGATGATTTCTGCTATGCAAATGAAGCAAAGTTTTTGTAAGGGATGTCAAATATTTGTTGTTATGGTAAATGATCTTGATGAGGAAGATCCTGTGAGGAAGACCTTAGATCACTCAATTTTGTAGGAGTACGCCGATGTTTTTCCAAGTGAGATTCCAGGCATGCCTCCAAAGAGGGATATTGACTTTAGCATTGATCTAATTCCTGGAGCGGAGCCTATCTCTAAAGCTCCTTATCGCATGACCACACAGGAACTGGGAGAGCTACGTCTTCAGTTAGAGGAACTTCTGGCCAAAGGGAGCATTCGACCTAGTGTATCGCCATGGGGAGCTCCAGTGCTCTTTGTGAAGAAGAAAGATGGTTTCTTGCACCTTTGTATTGACTACAGACAGTTGAATAAGGTGACTATTAAGAATAGGTATCCTTTGCCTAGGATTGATGACTTATTTGATCAGATCAAGGGGGCTATAGTTTTCTCCAAGATTGACCTTAAGTTAGGATACCACCAGCTTTGCATTAAGGAAGCTGATATTCACAAGACCGCTTTTCGAACTTGCTATGGGCATTATGAGTTCACAGTGGTACCTTTTGGGTTGACTAATGCTCCATCAGTGTTCATGAGTTTGATGAATGGTGTATTTTGATCATATCTTGATAGGTTTGTACTTGTGTTCCTTGATGATATATTGATATACTCTAAGAATCAGAGGGAGCATGAGGAACACCTGCGGTTGGTATTGCAGTGTTTGAGAGACAATCAGCTTTATGCTAATGCAGCTAAGTGCAAATTCTTCAAATCAGAGATTCCATATTTAGGGCATGTCATCTCAGGTGATGGTATTTCAGTGGATCCTGCAAAGATTTAGGCGATAATAGATTGGCCGACACCGACTAACGTGTCAGAGATTCATAGTTTCATGGGCCTAGCAGTTTATTATCGCAGATTTGTCCAGAACTTCTCTAGGATAGCACATCCTATTAATTCTCTTCAGAGGAAAGGAAAGAAGTTTGTGTGGACAGAGAAATGTGAGGAAGCGTTTCAGAAGCTCAAAGAGCTTTTGACTAGTGCACCGATTTTAGCAGTACCTGATCCAGAGGGAGATTTCATGGTGTGTACAGATGCTTCTCTTGAAGGGATTGGGGTAGTGTTGATGCAGAATGGACGGGTGATAGCGTATGAATCATGCAAGCTCAAGGATCATGAGTTAAATTATCCTACGCATGATCTTGAGTTAGCAGCGGTAGTTCATGCTTTGACAAGATGGAGACATTTCTTGTTGGGGCACAGATTTGAGCTACACAGCGATCATCGCAGCCTTCAGTATATTTTTTCTCAGCCTAATTTGAATGTTCGCCAGAGACGGTGGATGGAGTTTCTATGCGAGTATGATTTTGAGGTTAAGTACATTCAAGGTAAGGAGAATGTGGTGGTGGATGCTTTGAGTCGCAGGAGACATGTGGTATCATCTACGACTCTTAGTGTCGATTTGAGGAGTTGGATTCTTCAGGCACTTCCTACGGATTCATGGTATCAGGAAGTGTGCAAAGAGATAGATTTAGGAAGACCCTTGGAAGGAAAGTTTGCAGGCTACGTTCGAGAATCAGATGGTCTTTTGAGACATTTGGGGAGGATTTATGTGCCATTACTAGATGAGCTTCGCACCTTGATTCTAGCAGAAGCCCATCGTACACCATACTCAGCACATCCAGGTGTCAAGAAGATGCATGCTGATTTGAGACGTTTGTTCTTTTGGTCCAGAATGAAGCGAGATATTGCTGATTTTGTGGCTAGGTGTCTTGAGTGTCAGAGAGTCAAGGCAGAACATCAGCACCCGACTGGACTTTTGCAGCCAAATCTCATTCCTTCTTGGAAGTGTGTAGGATTACCTATGACCATTCGTCATCATGATGCTATCATGGTCACCATTTATCGGTTGACTAAGGTGGCACATTTTTCACCTATCAGGTCTTCCTACATAGCAGCTTCTGTAGCTAATGTCTTCATGCATGACATTGTGAGATTACATGGTATTCCTAGAAAGATCATTTCTGACAAGGATCCTGTATTCACATCTGCATTCTGGACATCATTGCAGCATGAGCTTGGAGCGTAGTTAAATTTCAGTTCGGCATATCATCCAAAGACTGATGGTCAGACAGAGAGGGTGAATCAAGTTTTGGAGGATATGTTACGGATGTATGTGATGGATAGGCAGACATATTGGAAGGACTATCTCTACCTAGTGGAGTTTGCTTACAACAATGGGTATCAAAATTCTATTGGCATGGCACCTTTTCAAGCATTATATGGTCATCCTTGGCGTACACCCTTGAGTTGGGACAACCTTGAGGATCACATTCTGTTGGGTCCTGAGATGCTTCGTGATATGGAGCAACAAGTAGTGCGTATCCGCGAGCATTTGACTACGGCACAGGATAGGCAGAAGAAGTATGCTGATGTTCATAGGACTGATAAGCAGTTTGTAATGGGAGATAAGGTTTTCTTGAGGGTGCGACCACGAAAGAGTCTGATCCGTTATGGAAAGGGTTCTAAGCTAGCACCTCGTTTTGTTGGACCATTCAAGATTCTAGAGAGGATTGGCCCGGTTGCTTACCACCTTGCTCTACCGCCCAGCCTAGCTTGCATTCATGATGTTTTCCATGTTTCAATGCTTAGGCAGTATATTCCTGATATTGTGCATGTTCTTGATTGGAATGCGTTGCAGGTAGAGGATGGGCAGCTAGCTTTGGAGCCGGTTCGTATTCTGGAGCAGCGGGAGATGACCCTCAGGGGTCGAACCATCGAGCAGGTAAGGGTCCAATGGGACCCTACTGATGATTCTTCGGCTACTTGGGAGGATGCAGCTAGATTGAGGGAGTTATATCCCTACTTGTTTGTAGGCTTCCAGGAGTAAGCCTAATCCAAGGGAGGGTGGATGTAGTGCCTACCCTCGTTCACATCTTTTCTAGACTCATTTTTGCTATTATTATCAGACTTTGATGGACTAGTATTATGTTGATGGATTAGTGGTATAGTTTTGAGACTATCAGACATTATGTATGGATTCAGTTGTTATATGATGAGATCATTTAGACTTTACATTTCATGTATGTATGATGATCATTATATTGTTTTCAGTTACTGTTCATGATTAGTTAGATGGTTTATTATCTCATGTGTTTTATTATGGATACTTACCCCATACTTGCATGTGTATGGTGTGCATGTTTTCTTATTGAATGGCATTTCTAATGTGGTTAAGGAAGGGAGTCGTAGTCACCTGCTTAGTCGGGATCTACACGATGCACCACTTCCTGCCATTGCTTGTTTAGTTTAGCATTATATATATATTGTATATACATGCATAGTTTTTCTGCAGGTTGCAGGTACCGGGTATCGACTTCCCTGAATTGCCAGGATGAGCGTACCCTATTATACTATCTCAATGATAAGAGAAGGAAGATAAATTCTCAAGTCCAAATCCCAAACCCTAAAACCATTTGTCCTAGTGAGTTAGGACAAGTATTAGAGTTGAGTACCCACTAAATGTGTCGGATGACATATTTCATGATTTTTAATCCTTTAGACTGATTTTGTATGAATTATCCTATGATGGGTTTTCATATTTTATCTTGAAGGTCTATGGTGAATTTTCTATTAATTAAGTCTCAACAAATAGATTTAATTAATAAATTAATTATTTGAGAAAATTAAATATCTTGATCTTTGATATTTTGATTATAATTAATTCAAGGAGAATTAATTGAGAGAAAAGAATTAAATTTAAAAAAAAAAAAAAATTAGAAAATTAAAATAAATAATAATTATAAAATACTAATAAATTAATAAACAAATAATAATAATAAAAGTTATAAAAATTAAAATAAAAGTTATCAAATTAAAATGGGAGTTATAAATATTTAAATGGAAATTATTTAAAAAGTAATTGGAGTTATAAGCTTGCTTGGGAATTAACGCAGTTCTCCATTTTTCATGTGTCAACAACACGGGGGTTAGTGCATCAATTAAGCACATGGTGTCTACAACCCTATGGCTCATCAAAAAGGTTGGAAAAGACCCATGCTTAGTTGGTGACACCTTCCAGCTATTTCTAAAAGCATTCTAGAGGTTTCCTAAGAGCTCTTTATATTCAGGCATTCCTAGAAGCTTAGACATAGTGTGGATAGCGTGGAGAACAATTGGAGCATTGGAGGACTCAAAAATTCTGTAGAAGGGAGCTTGTTCTGCGGGAGAGCGATATAGCATCAGAGTCCGGGTAGATTTTTGTGATTCCACTTATGCTATTTTTGCATCTTGCTTTCCCTGTCTTCTTCGTGTCTTCCATATGTCTTCATTATGCATTTTCAATTTGGGCAATTAAAATTTATTTGAGGATTCTACATGCTTAGATCTAAAAATGACACGGGGCTAGGGTTGCAATTCATAGACAAACCCCTTAGAATTAATTATTAGAAATTTTGAAAACCAAGTTTCATAGAGAAATTCTGAAAATGAAAGCTTGTATTCATAAATTGTCATATATATACTGTGATATTTATAATTCTGTATATTATATACATACATACATACATACATACATACATACATACATACATACATACATACATACATACATACATATATATATATATATATATATACATATACCTTTATATATATATATATACATACATATGTATATAATATATATATATATATATATATATATATATATATATATATATATATATATATATATATATATATATATATATATATATATATATATATATATATATATATAAACGTTCTAATAAACGTTTGAAAAATCGTGTAGCGATTGTTTTAAAATATATATATTAAAAAAATTCATATTTGGGTGGGGGCGGAATTGCACCCCCGTACCCATGCTCTAAATGGTCGTGAGGTACCTGCTACGCAGCGTACCCATGACAGTAACAGTCGCAGGGTACCCGCGACAGATGTCACTTTGGTGACAGCCAATGGCAATTGTAATTCGGCTTTGTTAAAAAGAAAGATTTTTATTCGATTTTTATTGTTATATGATATAATTCAAAATTAATAATATTCAATTTTTATACAATACGATAATAAATATTATATATTATATATGTGTGTATGTATATATTTAAATATAAATATATATATATATATATATATATATATATATATATATATGTATGTATGTATGTATGTATGTATGTATGTATGTATGTATGTATGTATGTATGTATGTATGTATGTATGTATGTATGTATGTATGTATGTATGTATGTATGTATGTATGTATGTATGTATGTATGTATGTATGTATGTATATATGTAATATTTAAATATGTATTAAAAGATTTAAAATTGTTTGATAAAAGATTTAAGAATTCATCTTTTATAATGATGAATAGTTTTGTAATTTTATAATTTTAACTATTAAGATTTAATTAATAGTTTTAGATTATAAAATATATAAAGTATATGAAAATTAAAGTTGGTGGGGAACGTTTTTAAAATATTATAATTGGAAATTGAAGTTTAGAGGAAAACTTTTAATCCATCCAAAAATAGTACATGGGAAAAACGTACAAAATGTTCCTTTAAATTCTTTCTTTAAACTTGGAAACATAAACTGAGACTTTTACATTTAATTCAAATTTGAAACCAAAACATGTGTTTACATTGTGTATTCCTTATGCTAATGTTTTGGGATTTTGGGTTGACTAGTGTTGACTGGTATAGGACGTCTACTAGAGGCTTGGGGGTTATGTGATTGTGATGTCATGATGATGTTTTATTTCTTGATCTTTATAAACCCAACCATGATTATGTGATGGAATGCTCTATGTATTGGTTGTGATTACTGATTGTTAAAGTTGAGATTCTTATGTTTGAGACCCTTGACTTAACCATTATTTTTGGTCATCGATCAGTTATCCTTGGTTGTATTCTAGTCACCATGATGGGACTAATATGTGGATTTATTCTTAATGATGTCATGTTGTGACATGTATGACTCAACCATTTTGGAGTATTCGATCAGTATATTTTTGAGATATTCTTGGTTGCTTGTTGAGAACCAATGGATATGATGATCTATTTTGAGATATATTTTGGTTATTAAGAACCAATGGATACTTTGATTATCAGTGATATTTCAGTTGCCAATAGAGAGCTGATGTAGTCATGATTTTCTATGGATGTTGCTCATGGAGATTTGATGCTTTTATGCATATTTGATGATTTTATCATGGATATTTGATGATTCTTATTGTGGATATTTGATGATTTTATGCACTTTCTTTATGATGATGATACCATGAGCATTAGGGTAGGATATCTGCATGTAGTGTCAGGAAGTGGCTTGCAATTTGGGCTGGGGCCCTAAGAGGCTTCCAGGGTAACTCATTGTAAGTTGGATTAATAAGTGATAACATTCACACTTAATACTAACTGAATGAACCTAAAAAAGATAAGAGTTTTGGTTCTCGCCCATGCCTTGAGTGCTTGTATAGGCTAGGATGGGAGTAGTGAGAATGCATGGTTGCGACCTTGCATTCCATAGTATGCCTTGTCAGTATGAAAGGATACTAGTGGCCGCATGAGATCTATATGGACTCGTGGAGTTTAGCTAACTGCTAGGGTAACTTGTACGAGATAAATGCAATGACACTTTCCCGCTTGCATAGTAGGTTCCTACATGTCATTGTGTGCCTCTAGGAAGTAGATGTCTGTTTTGTGATTGGAACTTTTGATTTAGTATACTTTTAGGATTCCTGGACTTTAGATACTTGTGCTATGTGATTTTGATAGCCTGTTTGGGACTTGAGATTATCTCCTCAGCACGGTGGGAGTGGACCACTTAGGTACCACGTGGTCGGGTGGTAGTGTATTTTCCACTCTTATCATTTGAGATTCATTGAGACATCGTGGCTGATGCGTCCTTTGTGATGGTGGATATGTATCCTTTCATTGATGATTAGCATATGTTAGATGATGTTATCCTATGCTTATATTTGCATGTTAGATTACTTTCTACATATGATGTTGTATTTATTAGGAGTGACATTCCTACTATGTTAATGTCGATGATCTCTTCGGTGATTTGGGATGTTATGCATGGAGGGATGGCTAGGGCCCATGATGGTTTAATGATGCTATTAACGGTTGGGAGGAACCATGCACTTAGTTTATTTTGTTTGATCTTTATGATGGATGTATATGACTTTTATGATGATGTATCATGTGAATCATGTGATTATCTTTACTTTGATGTATCATGGATAAGAATAGGATGATGTACCTTGTTTCACATATGTATATTCTTTTAAGCCTTCATACCCTGTGACATGTACAGTGGTTGATTGAGCATTTGGAAATGTAATGTATGAACATTGGACTTATCATTATTATTTCATGTGGTTATTGCTCTAGATAGATTCATGTATGTAATTCAACGTTAAGGGATCTTAAAGAATGTAATCTGTTTTGCATATTATGTTTACTCTCTAGATGGACATTGCTATTGCTTCCGTTATTGTGAATAAGTTATATGTGGTATTTACTTTCATGTAATTTTAAAAGAAAAAAAAAATGCTACCAAACTTAGTGAAATTCTAGGTTAATTCTTTGGATCCCTTGGCGGGGCATTACATCTTTGCTAGGCAGATTGCACTCTAACTATTATTATAAATTGTCACTATGCCCTATATGAACTCTAGATCTGAACACATTCTCTTAAGCAATATGGCTTCCTTGTAGGCATGAGTAATTTCCATATACTTTTCCTCTATAGTGGACAAAGTGACCATAGCTTGTCACTTTCTCATCCAACTGATTGCACCACTGAATAATGTAAACACATATGCATTAGTGGATCTTTTTCTATCAACATCACCAACCTAGTCTGAATCCACATAGCCTTAAATATCCAAGGAATGCTCATATCCTATTACATGAAAACATATAGAGTACTCTGAGGTACACCACAAGTATCTGAAAACTCTTTTTACTGCATCCAAATGTGCTCTTCCTAGATTAGACATATAATGAGAAAGTACTCCCACTACTTGGGCAATGTCTGGTCTTGTAAAGACCATAGCATACATTAAACTTCCAACAACACTCTGATATGGTACTCGACTCATCTCTTCCATCTCCAATGGGGATGAAGGACACTATGAGATAGAAAGCTTTGTTCCCATAGTAACAGGAACACTCAATGGTCTAGAATCCTCCATATTGAACCTTCTTAGAATATTACTATCATACTTACTCTGGCCTAGCCAAAGCTTTTTATTATGTCTATCTCTTATAATCTTCATTCCTAGAATGTACCTTGCTGTACCAAGATCTTTCATTTCAAACTTTACTGAGAGCCAAAATTTTAATTATTCAATCAAACCTTTTCCTTTGCCAATAAACAACATGTCATCAACATATATAAGGTAATAACCAAGAAATAATCACCATTATACTTGTAGCATATGCAATGATCAAATTTGGATCAGACAAATCCCAAACTCAATACATATGTATCAAACTTCTAGTATTACATCCTAGGACTTTGTTTTAAACCATACAAAGATTTCTTCAATTTATAGACCAAATGACTTTTACCTTTCACCACAAAGTACTATGGTTGTGTCATATAAATTTCTTCCTCCAAATTTCCATGAAGGAAATCTATCTTCACATCCATCTGCTCAACCTCTAGATCATAAGCTACTGCAATAGAAAGTAAAAATTGAATGGATGTCATTTTTGCTATAGGAGAAAAAATTTCACCATAATAAATTCCTACAACTTGTGAGTAATCTTTTTCAACAAATTGTGCTTTATACTTCTCTATGCTTCCATCTAAACCCATCTTCCTTTTGAACACCCAATTACAATCAATAGGCTTCCATCCTTTAGGCAATGGTGCAAGGTCCCAGGTGACATTCCTCTTAAGAGTTGTCATCTCTTCTTCCATGGCTATCTTCTAGGACTCTGAATCATTCATACCAAGATCCTCTTCTATAGATTTCAGTTCATCAATATTAGCATTTAAAGAAAATATACATCTCCAATCATTAGAAGAATATCCATACCTTTTTGGTGCTTTCCTCTGTTTACTAGACCTTCGAGCAAGATTAGGTTTAGGTTCATGACCAGGTTCTCCCTCTTTCTTTGATGATTCAGAACTTGTAGAGCTCTCTTCAATAAGTTGTCTTTCTAAGGGCCTCGATTCAACTTTCTCATGTGTAGCAGGAAGTTGAATCGCATTTTTCTTTTGTTTTATCTATTTTGGCTACAATGTAATAGAAAAAAATTCAATTTCTCTAAAAATAACACTTTTGGAGTAAAATACCTTTTGTGCAATAGGATCCCAAAGCTTGTATCCTTTCACACCATAACTATATTTGATGAAGATACATTTGACATCTTTTTTGCCCAATTTTATTTGCTTCTCCTTTGGCACATGAGCATATGCCTCACAACCAAAAACTCTCAGATTTCTAAGTGAAGGCTTGTGGCCCAACCATGCTTCAATTGGTGTCTTATCAACAAGAGGTGATGTAGGAGACTTGTTTATTAGCTAGCAAGCAGTGGCTACAACTTTAGCCAAAAATTTTTGTTCAAGTCCAGCTCCACTCAAAATACTCCTAGCCTTCTCCATCAAGGTCCTATTCATTCTTTCTACAACTCCATTCTGTTGTGGAGAATACAAAGTTGTCTTCTCTCTTTTAATACCACAATCTTTACAAGATGTTTCAAAATCATTGGAGAAATATTTGCCACCATTATTGGTTTTCAAATGCTTTATCTTCTTTCTAGTCTACAACTTAACCATTGCTTTAAATTCTTTGAAATGACTGAAAACTTCAACTTCACTTCTAAGAAAATGAACCCATGTTCTTCTATAGAAATCATCAATGAAAAAAATATAGTAAATTGATCTACCAATAGAAGGAACATCAACTAGATCCAAATACATGAAGACTTATGAGAACTTGAGTAAAATTGAACGCAGTTTTGTCTACCATAGATACAATGCTCACAAAAATCAAAATCAAGATTGCAGTCATTCAACCCATCAACAATCTTTTTATTCTTTAAGGTTTGTAGACCTTTCTCACCTATGTGGCTGAGTCTCCAGTGCCATAACATAGTCTTCTCTACAGGTACGTTTGATTCAGTAGATAAATCACCCTTGGGTACTAAAAAACCATGACCATCTGTTGAAGGAGAAACACTCTCCTTCTCTAACAAAGTAGTCCTCTTCATAATCTTATTAGAAGTACTATTGCACTCAATCATGCATGCATCAAGCTGGTACAATGTACCAAATCTGCTTCCTCATTCTATTACGATAGAATCTCTCACAATTTTCACACCTGCTTTAGAAAACTGTACATGCACACCCACATCTATTAGTTTACTAATATATAAAAATTCCTCGCTAGTTCTGGGATATGCAAGACACCATCAAATCTTCTAATTCTACCATTAGAAAATTCACACGAATACTTTCACAACCAACAATATCAAGAATTGAGTTATCACCCAAGTACACCTTACCACCATCAAACTTTTCATATTTACTAAACCAATTTCTATTAGGAGTCATGTGAAAAGATGCACCTAATTCTATCAACCATGCATTATCACCTGCATGAGTGACCAAGGCTACGATAAAAGCATCTCCGTCTTCCTTGTCGGACTTAGAATTAGAATCTTGCTTCTTCTTCTTTTTCTTTTCCTCTTTGTAGTCCTTTTGGAAGTGTCCAAGTTTGCCACAATTCCAACAGATTACCTTGGACTTACCATGATATTTTGATCTCCCCTTATTCTTGGACTTAGAATGGCCATGTTGCTTCTCATTCTTGCCTCTTTCCTTTGGTCTTCCTTGAACACTCAAAGCCTCTTTGACATTTAGAAAGACCTTCCTTCTCATCTCTTCAGAAAATAGAGAACTAACAATGTCTTCCATCTTCAAGACAACTGAAGCGCTCCCTAAGGCCATGACAAGGCTGTCCCATGAGTCTAGCAACAAACATAGCAATATTTGGCACCTTTCTTCTTCATTCATCCACACCCCTACTGAGGTCAACTAAGTCACCAACATATTAAAACTTTCAAGATACTCAAAAATCTGTCCACCTTCTTCCATTCTCAAGGAATACAACTTCTTCCTCAAGAAAATCTTGTTCTCAAGTGATTTCACTTGATAGATCTCACTTAGCTTCTTCCAAAGCTTCTTCGTGGTAGGTTCTTCATGCACATTAATTAGTATAGAGTTTGCAAGAAACAATTTGATGAGACTTTTAGCTTTTCTATCTCTCACATCATACTCTGCGATTGAAGTTGGCTCTGTGGGCCTCGGCTTCTTTTCATCAACTGCATCCTATTGATCCTGATCAATCAATAGATCTCCCATCTTCAGCTTTCACATTTCAAAGTTTGTGCCAAAAAAAATCTCTACATCAATGCTCTCTGATGTGCTTGACATCTTTGCAATCTTGCAACGTAGAAATAAAAACCTCTACACAATCTCCCACTCAAACCTTGAATAGCTCAAGAAACCCTGTACCCAACAAATAGCACCGAAATTGACCAGGCTCTGATACCACTTGTAAGGAAGCTAGGGTGCATGGAATCGCTTCCTACACTAATTTTTAAGGGGATGGTTATGCAAATTCAACTAACTATTGCAGAGATCTCGAGAAATGCATAATAACATTATAAAAATAACAATGAACACATAACACAATGATTATCATGGGAAAACCCTTCTGGAAGAAAAACCCCACCCTCGAAAACCCACACAATGTATTCTCAAATTTGAAAGTGTATTTACACAATGTATTCTCAAATTTGAAAGATTAAAATACACTCGCAGTGCATGTTCTTACAAGAGTGCATCACCACAACTTGAATTTGGACTCGGACTCAGAGAGACTCATTCTAGCACCAGTGTTGCAAATTAACTCGATGATTCAAAAACCTCCCCAAGCTTTCCTTTTATAGTGACTTGCCACTTGGAAACCATTTGTGATTTTACAAAACCATGGGCCAAAACCATGAGCAATACAACTATGCCACATGTCACCCACTTGTAATTTGGACTCGGACTCAGAGAGACTCATTCTAGCACCAGTGTTGCAAATTAACTCGATGATTCAAAAACCTCCCCAAGCTTTCCTTTTATAGTGACCTGCCACTTGGAAACCATTTGTGATTTTACAAAACCATGGGCCAAAACCATGAGCAATACAACTATGCCACATGTCACCCACTTGTAATTTGGACTCGGACTCAGAGAGACTCATTCTAGCACCAGTGTTGCAAATTAACTCGATGATTCAAAAACCTCCCCAAGCTTTCCTTTTATAGTGACTTGCCACTTGGAAACCATTTGTGATTTTACAAAACCATGGGCCAAAACCATGAGCAATACAACTATGCCACATGTCACCCACTTGTAATTTGTAACTCCAAGAATACCATTTTCGTCAATAATTTTGTCCTCTAGTTTAGACTTCCATAATAGTAGTATAATGAGTTGTTTACACTCTAAAAATAATCCTTCTACATCGTTCTAGAGACTAGACACATTTTTAACAACTCATACACCTTTTTCCAACTTTTTTCAACTCATAAACATGTGGAAAACTATCACAAACAAATTCTAAAATTTTATGAAAATGTCACATTTTTAACATCTCATACACCTTTTTCCAACTCATAAACATGTGGAAAACCATGACAAACAAATTCTAGAATTTTCTAAAAATTTTCTAGAATTTTTTGACTAAATTTTTTTAGAGTTTTCTAAAAAAAGCTTGCAAAGTTGAAATACAATTCTCAACAATTTTCATATATCTTATATATCTTATATATCTTATTCCTTTTTGTGAGTAAGAATAATATTTTATTTACTATATTTATTTTTAATAATATACTAAACCTAAATTTGCACTATTAACACGCATGTATATATAAAGTTCTCTCTCTCTCACACATATATGTGTGTATTCATGGAAGGAAAAAAATCATATTTGAAAATGGTTGATAATTCATTTCTAGAAAGAGTTCAATGATTATGATATCAACAATATCGCTGACCTAAAAATTAAAACGTTTATTATTATAATCTAATTAAGTGGTTTTATTTTATCCCGAATTTCCAAAAATACTTGGACTAATAGGGAAATAAATTAGAATATGAAAATAACTACTGAATCGATTCATTCTTTGAAGATCAATATTATTGTGGATGACAGTTAAGAAAATCAACATTAGTTAAGAATATCAATATTATTAGGGATGATAGTTAAGAATGTGATATTTATTTCAGAATTATGATTCAAAATTTCATATCCATAACCAAAAAGATAAGAAAACAAAGATTTAAAACATTGTTTCACTATTGTAACATTGATATATACATCATTTACGATAAGAAAACGAAGATTTAAAACGTTGTTTCACTATTGTAACATTGATATACATCATTTATTTACACAATCAAGCCCTAGTATATGATGTTTAAGCGGTTCTGTGATTTCATTTGATCTCCTCGTGAGATTTGCATACTCCCTTTCTCTCATTCACGTCGGCCGCCGACTGCATGCGAGCCGCAACGCCGCCTTTCTGAGTCTGTCCAACTGCCTTTGTCTCTGCTCTCTGCATCTCCGCTGCTGCTTCCAAACAGATGGGCTTCTTTTCTATCTCCTTCTTCGCCTTGAACAAATCTCCATACTTCACCGCCTCATCAGATTCCTCACCCATCTCTCTTTTCTATTTATATATATTGATTTGCTCCTCAGATTTGTTGTGTAGATGGAATTCCAGGGTCCTTCAATACATTATACCTAGACATTTCTGATTGAAAGCTTAATGCCTTTATATATGAACTTTAATCATGGATGGATTCATTGGTTGAAGCAACGTGTTGCATTGATAATATTAGGGTTACTACGTGGGGAGTAGCATGTATCTACATGTGTACTAGTGGAAGGTAAACTCATCAACAAATGCTGACACCACTCATAATGCTATTTATATAGATATTAATGAACTTTGTAGCCGTGTGCCATTCGATACAATTATCTCAAATGTTGAATCAATTTTATAGCTCTTAGGTGGGTGTTTCTATCTTCAGCTTAATAGAAAGGGAAGCATTAAATTGCTCTATGTCACATTGATGTGGCCATTGATTTTTGTTTTAATCATCAAACCATGGAAATTTATCATTGGTCTAAATTGATCATAGAAGATAGACTTCCGAGAAGAAAAAACACATGAATGAAGCAAAATATTAAATGAATAGATTTTCTTTTTTATTAAGTGGGAAAAATAGATCTTAAGGGAACTTGAAATCCCATAAATTCATTATAAAAGCTATGACATTAAAGTCTCATAAAGAAACTATGTTGAGAAGACCAACAATACCGAAACTAAATTGAACTGATCAAAAACCACTCTAACCCAACCAACAAAAGGAACAACCAGGAATAGAACAAAAACACCACAAAATAAGCACCGGGACTTGCCATCTCCTTAAGATGTGTCCTTCTTTGGACAACACTATATTATCCGGAGGAGGAGAATACACAATTTGTTTCTTCTTTGTACTCAATCTCATAGTCCCTACATCTTGATCAACTTTGCTAGTGAGCTTGTTCAGGTAGTAAACAGAGGCTGACATGATATACTAACAGTTATTGATGAAACCCTAAATGAAAGTCTCATTTTTATGCATTCTCCCCATTAGCTCTTTAATCCTTCTTTCCACATTATCCCCATGCTCGATCTCCACCTTATAGTTTCTCTCCAACAAGGTCCCCTGAATCTACTCAAATTTGGCGTTGAGAGCTTTGCAATTTAGATTTAGGGACTTAAATCATCCTTCAACAGCATAACATTAATTTATTTCCCCTTACCCCTGCTACTACCAAGCCCCAAATAAGGGTCCTTTCTCTCTGATAACACAGTCTGAATAGGATCAGTAACATTCTTCTTAATGAAATCATAAATAAGAAAAAAAAATCCCTCATGCATAATTGCCCTACGAGTTTTCTTTCTATGAGCATTAATAATTTGAGTGGGAGAACATAATAGATAGAAAGGGAGAGAAACCCTCCTTATATGCCTAAAATGATTGACCATCACAAAATGATAGGAATGATCCCCATCATAGCGGTCAGAAAGGGTAATGCATTCCATAACAACTAAAACTTTTCTCTATATCATCGTTAATAAATCAACCACAACTACCCAGCTTCCTTTACAATTTTACCCTTCTCCTCGCTAGTCTTAGGAAAAAAATTGTCAATAATTTCACACAAATACCTTATTATCACAGAATAATGCATACCTTTGGGACTCAACCCCCTGATCTCTACAATAACCTCAACCATAATCTTCAGTTGTCTGCCCACCAAGGTCACAATGCCATCATTCCAGCCCTTAATGAACTGCATTGTAATCTCAGGCTTCAACCCTTTCAGTTTCTCCATATATGAAAACAGTTCGTCCCTAGACAACTTCTCCCAGACTTCCTTCTTATTTTTCCACTTCTTACGGTCATTGGGTTCTCTTCAAGCTTCAGCTCCCCTCCCATATTTATTACAAAACCAGAGTTGCAGAGGAAAGAAATAACAATTAGAATCACTGACACACTGTAAATGATAAGAAAAATGAGTGTAAACAGAGAGAAAAAAACCTACAAAGTGTGTCTACAGTACTGGATCTTGGGGTTATCATCATCTGAAGTGCAGTAATAATTAATCTTTCTCTCCCAATACATTTTTCTCATGAAGAGAGATATGACAAATCAACACACACTGTGTTTTCGTCCTACAGCTACTGAAGATGGCTGGACTGTTCCTAGCCCGCGCCCCAATCCCAAAGATGATTGGGGCTTCCACGACAGAGATGAACCACCTCCCTCGGCTGGCATTGCTTTGGTTGCCTTATATATGTTTTTTTTTTTTTGATGAATAGTGTATGATTCTGGCTGCGGCCATGTGTTTTTTGCTTCGGCTACGGCCATGTGAACTCATTCGTGGGATGATCTTGTATCCCTCGACCCTTTTTTGTGAATTGTATTCTTAGTATATTTTTATTAATAGAAAATGACTATTCATCAAAAACAATCTTCATTTAAACCCACCCCACCATGCCACAAAATTATTACATCATAGCACACTGTAAGCTAGGCGATGGCATTAGTAGCTTTGTTTGTTTGAGACGTAGCTATTGTCCATCCAAATCCTACAATTGACTAATTTTCAAAAAATAAAAAACATCATGGATTTTTTCTGAAAATTTCAACATTTGATATCTATGATCTGCATAGGTTGTAGTTGAAAACAACAAAAAATTTGGAAAAAAAAAATTAGTACATTTTCGTGAATTTAGAAAAAAAAAAGTTTGACTTTGTTTTGTTTTTAGTGCATTTTGGATGGAGATTAGCCTATCCCATTTGCCTCATTATAAGGGTGACAGATGTACAATTTATCAAACCTTATTGAAATACTTTTAGATTCATTAATCATATTTTCAATCATCTAAGAGGGCAAAAATTTATTATTAAAACAATCAATAATATTCTTTGAGTCCCCTTCAATCCAGATAAGCTTAGAAACTAATCGCCAGTCTGAGACCATGGAGAAGACCCATGGCATTGACTACGTGGGTAGCCTACGATGCAAGTGGACACACAATAATCTTTAAAATATCCCCTTACGATCTTGTATTATACCACTGCATCTTGCAACACCAGGGCTACCCTTAGACACAATGTCAAAGTTCAGTTTTATCCATCCTAGAGGGGGAGAATTCCATCTATTGCTTTCCCTTTTGGATTTATTGATATCTATTTTAGATAATCAACAACCAACACCTCTACCTACATCAAAATCAATGTGTGGATGAGCATTCTTCTAGCAGTTTCCAATAATGAAATTCTTGATTTTGTTAGCAAGGAAAGGAGGGAGTGTGGTGTCTTTTGAAGACTATTATTTCTTTCCTTCCATAAGTTCCACATCATAGTAGGGGCAGCCAACAACCATATATTCATGATGACATGAGTATGAGTTGAGTACCAAGATAGCCAAAAATCTTGCATAGGCCCAGGCATAGCCCAACACAAGTTCCATTTCTAAAAAAGCAACATCCAAACTTCCTAGGCATGGGGACAAAGGATCAACATATGTGCAATATGTTCAAAGTCATCTTTTCAAAGAAATCAATGATTAGGAAAATTTGTGCCCCTTTTACTAAGGTTGTATAATGTAAGGTTCTTATTTTGAAAAGCTAGCCAAGAGAGGATGTTGATTTTTGGGATAAGGGACATATTCCATAAATTATCCCGAAAGGGATATGGGGAACCTTGAAATTGCAAAGAAGCAACAGAAAGGAAACTGAGAACTTGCTAGAGGTATGAGCTCCCCATATAAAAGAATCATCAACAAAGTCAAGCATAACCAGGGAATCGAGAGATTGTTAGCATGAATGCTAATGGTATTCCTTTGGAGAGTATCCTAAGCGTTGGAGGGACTATTCATGATTGACATGTTGCATTCATGATTGTGTTTTTCATTGGTGTCAACATAGTATTTTTTATGTGAAGACTAACAGAGTAGCAGACAAAGAATGAGGCCATATAGGCTGTGTATTGAAGATCAGGTCAAATGCAGTTGAGGATGTGTTCTACACTATATCTTGATGAAGCAGATAAGTGCAGGTATAGAGAGTCGAAGATATGCATAAGACATTCTTGATTTACAAAAGATAGCAAACATAGTACCTAATAAGTGGTTTCTAATGATTGATTTGTATCTCTTAATTGAGATAGAATCGTGATGAGCATAGGTAGACAGTGATAGAAGACAACCTGATGACAATGTCAATGGGTGTGCAAGGTCAGAGGTCACACATGTGAGAAGTTGTAAATATTGTAAGTTGATAGTGACTTATAATTATGAAAAGATGTAATGTTTTGTAATATCTTAATACAGTCCTATTACAAAATTAATTGGGAAAGCCTGAACGCTGAATCAAGGAATTATTTTGAGGATATGGTATGAAAGATGTAATGTTTTGTAATATCTTAATACAGTCCTATTATAAAATTAATTTGGAAAGCCTGAAGGCTGAATCAAGGAATTATTTTGAGGATATGGTATAAAAGAAGGTCATTTTCATTTTGATGAAGTGTGATTTTTGATGTATGAAGTGCGAATTGTGCAAGTGATATGTAAAGTTGGTAAATGTGTTTAAGCAATTAAAGCACTACTAGTACATTTGGGCTTAAATCACGATGGCCACCCATCACCCAAGTGATAGAACCAAGAAATGGCTCCCGTTGGACAGGCATCATACTTTTGTTGTCACAAATTGCAACGACAAGGGCATTTGTTGCAATTGCTACAAATAAAACTATCATAACTTGGAAGCATGAAGAGGCAAGAGTTCATGTTGATGTTGTCGCAATTGCAATAGTAGGTCATCATAATGACGATGTCTTAAGCTTCCTATGCTCTATCACAATTACGATGTCCATGCGACAATTGCACTGTGGAAGTGACATTGATTCGTCAGATGTAGCCACCATAATTGCAACGTCCATACGATAGCTACAATGTGGAAGTGATGTTGATCTATCAGATGTAGCCATCATAATTGTGATGGTTTTACGACAATAGTGTTGTGCAAGTGACAGTTAGCTATTAGTACATGTCGTTGCAATTACGAAGGACAGTAGAATTATTAACAAAAATGTTACTAGAAGGAAACATACCCAATGAGTTAAGTGGATGCATCCCCCATGAAGTGGTTAGTCTTGCTAATTTGGAGATATATTTTGATTTTCTAAACAAATCTTTCCAAGGACATCTGCCTTGAGAAATTAGAAAGATGATACATGTTCAAGCCATTGATGTTTTTGTTAATAGATTAGAAGGTTGAATTCCAACCACTCTAGGAAGCTATGAACAACTTGACTATCTAAAGCTTTCATCAAATGAATTGGAAGGTCCAATGCCAAATTCTCTCATTGAGTTAAGGAGTCTTGAAAGCATGGATTTGTCTTCCAGAAAATAGTCAAGTTTGATACCCACCTCTCTATTAAAGTTCCTAAAAAATGCTTCAGTTCTTGAATTTGTCTTTTAATAACTTGAGTTGAAAGATCCCAAAAGATGTCATATTTTAAAATTTGATATTTGCATCATTCAGGGAAATGTGGGTCTGTGTTTAGAATGGATCCAGTTACCTACATGCTCTATGAATAGAGAAAGAGGGGAATGGATCTAGTTACCTCCAATTACCTTATGTCGTTGGCTTCAAGTCTAATCATGAGATCTGTAATTTTCCCCCTTGATAAAATGGATTTGCTTATGAATGCCACAAAAAAAATAGAAGATGGAGGCTACTAATCTAACCATTCCAGGCACCTTGACTCATCATGGGTATTGAAATCTAATGACAACATCAAGGGACCAATTGAATAAAAATGAGGGTTTCCTACCACTCGAAGGGTTTCCATGGCTTCCTCCTCTAGCTCAACAAATGTGTTAATGAGAATCCTTGATGCAGCTTCCCAAAAGTGGGAGTCATGATGGACAAGATGATAACATGTAGAATTTGAGCTGTTGTGGACATTAGTGGGAAGATTCCTAGCTAAAATTAGTGGAAGCCCCATATCTGCACTTCAAAATTGGCATCGTTTAATGAAATCTCAGTCTTGGAGACAAGGTCAGGAATATGTAACATGAAGAAAAAATAACAATAGAGGTTGGATATAATAAATAAGATGGGATGTTAAGCATTTGGCTAACATTAAGAAGGCTAGTATAGAACATATCTACAATGAAGGCAAAGATGGGTAAAGACAAATGCAAAGAGTGCAAAAGTTGTTGGATGTGTAGCTTTGTTTCAAGAATGAACTTTAAAACAAGAGTTTCATCACTCATGGGTTTCTCATCTCCATCTCCACGTATAGTGATATCAGAGATCTCTTGAAAGTGGTTACAAAAATGTGTGACTACCAAGTTAAATTATTGTTACAATTATGGAAAATACAATCCTTGTTAATTATAATTGATGGGGACACAACCCAAGCACATAATGGACACAATAGGAAAGGGAAAATTTTATTAACTATGAAAATATGCTAGTACACTTAGTGCAAAGAAACAAACTCCAAAACATGCCCTATGGGCTTACAATAGCATAAATCTAGAGATAATTTCTTCTCCTAGTACCTTCTCTCAAACTCCACTCCGAACTGCCTTTTACAATGCCAGAAATGTCCTTAAATATACCCCAAAGGGTTAAGGATTAGGAATACATTCTAAAAAGTGCTAGTTGACATCCATCGACCAAATACAAGGCTCTAGAAGTCACATTAGAAGTTTGCACAAAATTAGAAGAATCCAAAAATGGTAATCGAACTTTCAAGAGGCATAACTTTTGAACTGTAGCTCCAATTGATGAATCGTTTACATTTCCTTAAATCTCTCGAAGTGCTCTATAGCCCTATGGACCAGCTTCACTCGTCCCCCATTTTTTGGCCCTGTACGAGGTCATTTAATGCCCTAAACCTGACTTTGAAGCATTCTTAAGAGGTCTCCAAAAATTGAAAAACTACGATAACTTTCAAACTGTGCAGCCTTTTGACCTGATTCTTTTTCTGGAATATTCTAAATTACAATTTTAATCCTCCCTCCAATTTACACCTTTGAATCCACTATAATTATGGCTCAATTACATAGTCCTATTTTTTTGGCATTTACACGTATCCCAAAGTGCTCAAATACTCTAACCTAGAACATGGATAGTGGAACTGTGAGAGTTGGAACCTTTATTTGACCCAAATGGGTATCCAGAAATGAAAACACATGAAATAAAAACTAAGTCTAAGTACATTTTTTTGGGTGACACAAGATTTCCCTTATACCTCTGGATGCTCCTGCATCAGACACCCAAGGTAGATTGAAAAGTGACCTTGTCACTTTATGGATGGTAGAGGAAATCCCAAATGGGAAACCTTAGTTGCTGATATCCAAGTTGAGTCCTCAATCGGTCGGCCTTTCCACTTAACTAGATACTCTTCATACCGCCTATTTTTGGTACTCTTACCCACACGATGATCTAGAATGTTTTCTATCTCCTCCTTCTTAGAGGCGGGAATCGGACATGGCTCTAACATCAGCTCCTCATCTGCACCATCATCATGATACTCTGTCAAGTCTGCAATGTTGAAGATAGGAGAAATGTGAATTCCATCTGGCAACTCCACCTCATATGCATTTCCTGAGTCATGTTTCTTCAGAATTTTGCACGAGCCGAATTTTTTCATCTTCAGCTTGTTGTAAGTACCTACTGGGAATCTCTCCTTTCTTAAGTGTACCATGACTAGATCCCCTACTTGGAACTCCTTATGTCTTCTCCTTTGATCAGCCCTAGCTTTATATTGTTGATTCATCTTGATAATGTGTGCTTAGACCTCCTCATGTTGGCGCTTGATATGTTCAACAAACTCTTCTGCTTCAGCACTTGTCCTCTCCCCTTGCTCCATCTTCCTCAATTTTGGTGCAGTCCTTGGGATACTTCCATATACAATTTGGAATGGTGATTTACCAGTACTCCTATTTATAGAGTTATTGTAAGCAAATTCTACTTGTGGTAGAATCAAATCCCATCCTTTGGGCTTATCCCCAGCTAAACATCTCAGCAAATTGTCGAGACTTCTATTTACCACTTCTATCTGACTGTCAGTCAACAGATGATGTGTGGAACTGAATTTCAAGTCCGTTCTCAACTTCTTCCACAATGTTCTCAAGAAATACCCCACAAATTTAGTGTCTCTATCAGAAACTATACTCTTTGGGAGGCCATGTAGTCTTACCACCTCTCTGAAAAACAAGTCTGCAATATGGACAACATCATGAGTTTTATGGCATGGAATGAAATGTGCCATTCTGGAGAACCTATCAACCACCACAAATACTGAGTCATTACCCCTTTGTTTCCTCGACAATCCAAGAACAAAATCCATACTTATGTCCTCCCATGGCTTTGATGGAACAGGCAATGGCTGATAAAGTCCAGTATTGTGACTAAATCCCTTGGCCACTTGACAAATCTGACAACTTTGTACAAACTTCTTCACATCCTGTGAAATTTGAGGCCAAAAATAATGTTCTCTAAGAATGGCAATGGTCTTATCTTGACCAAAATGTCCTGCCATCCCTCCACTGTGTTTCTCCTTAATCAGATTTTCCCTCATGGAACTCCTTGGAATATACAATTGACTGCCCTTGAACAACATACCATCCAGAATCAAATAGTCTAACCACTTGGTTCTGTCTACAGCTATAGGTTCTTTACAAGCTTTCCATGCTTCAGCAAAATCAGGATCCTTAGGGTATAGATTCTTGAGTTCAACAAACCCAACTACTTCAACCTGCATTACTGTAACCAAAAACTGTCTCCTACTTAATGCATCTGCAACCCTGTTAGATTTTCCACTTCTATGCTTCAACACAAATGTATAGCTCTGCAAGAACTCTACCCACTTCATATGCCTCTGATTCAATTTACCTTGGCTATTTAGATACTGTAATGCCTAGTGATCAATATATAAAACAAATTCCTTTGGAAATAAATAATGCCTCCATTTCTTTAAGGCCTGAACTATTGCATAAAACTCTTGATCATAAACATAATACTTTTTCGCATCATTCAATTTTTCACTAAAATATGCAATAGGCTTACCTTCTTGGCTTAATACAGCCCCAATAGCATTGCCACTAGCATCAAAATCCACCTGGAACACCTTGCTAAAATTAGGAAGTGCCAACACAGGTTGTTCTGTCACCTTCTTCTTCAGTAATTCAAAACTTCTCGCAGCTGCCACAATCCATTTGAACTCTTTTCTATCCCCTCTTATTGTGTCAGTTAGGGGTGCACATATGCCACTAAAATTCATAATGAACTTCTTGTAAAAACTAACCAGACGTTGAAATGATCTCACCTCAATAGCAGACCTTGGAGTAGGCCATTCCAAGATGGCTTTTACCTTCTCTGGATCCATTTTGAGACCTTCAGGTGATACAACAAACCCCAGGTAGACTAACTCTTTCTTAGCAAAGCTACACTTTTTTAGATTAATTAATAGTTTCTCATCCCTTAACCTTTCAAGGACACTATGAATATGCAATAAATGTTCTTCCAAAGTCTTGCTGAAAATTAAAATATCATCCAAATAGACAATAACAAAATTTCCCAAGAACTTCTTAAGTACCTCATTCATAAGCCACATGAAGGTGCTTGGGGCGTTCGTCAATCCAAAGGGCATGACTAGCCAGTCATAAAGACCCTCCTTGGTCTTGAAGGCATTTTTACACTCATCTCCTTCTCGAATCTATATCTGGTGATAGCCACTCTTGAGATCTATCTTTGTGAAGTACTGAGCTCCACTCAAGCAGTCCATAAGATCATCCATTCCTAGCAAAGGAAATCGATACTTGATGGTTATCCTATTTATAGCTCGAGAGTCTATACACATTCTCCACTCTCCATCCTTCATTGGTGCCAGTACTGCAGGTACTGCACATGGACTCAGGCTCTCTCGAATCAAACCTTTCTTCAATAGCTCCTAAACTTGTCTATTTAGCTCCTCAGTTTTAGTAGGAGTCATCCTATGAGCCACCTTGTTAGGCAAACTAGCTCCAGGGATTAAATCTATCTGATGACTGATTTTCCTTACTGGTGGCAGTCCTTCTAGAACATTATAAGAAATGATATTTTCAAACTCACTTAATAAATCTGAAACTTCAAGTGGTATTTCACTACTACCTTCCTTATCTTTTCTAGGAATCAAAGCATAGCACATACACTAATGTTTCATGCCATCTAAAAATTTTCTTCCATCAACAAGACAGATCCTAGCACTACTGTATACCTTTTCACCTTCCTTTACCATGGGCTTCAGTTTGTGGCGAACTCCAGCCTTTGTTAGAGAGTATGTGTTTGCATGACCATCATGTACTACATGCCTGTCAAACTGCCATGGTCTTCCCAACAATAGATGGTAGACATGCATTGGAATAATATCACAGAGAACTTCATCATGGTAACTTTCAATTTTGAACTTCACCAAACATTGTTCACTTACCAAGACCTTATGATCATCCTTCACCCAAGCAATCTGATACGGCTGAGGGTGTTTCTCCCTCTTGAGCTTCAACTTAGAGACCATCTCTTCTAACACCAAGTTGTCAGTGCTACCACTATCAATGATCACATCACAACATTTATTCTCACATTTGCACCTGGTATGAAATAGACTCCTCCTTAGTCCTGATTCAATCTCCCCACTTAGTAGAACCCTTTCATTTACTAAAGTCTCTCCTCTTTTTGCATCCTCTAAATGTGATGACTATACATCCTCATCCACATGAGCAACCCTAGCTTGGCCCTCAACTCTCCTATCTATTCTTCCTTGTCATTGAGGGCATTCAATGGCACGATGGCCTTGTTCATTGCAATGGAAACAGGTACCATGGAAACCTCCTCTTCTTGAACCTTGTCCATATCCTCTACCTCTTCCTCTCTGATCTCCAAAGTCTTGATCACGGGAGTGATTGAAATCCTTCTTCCTCTGGTTCCTGCTAGTACCCACATCTTCATTTTTCCTTTGGGTCTCATTTTGACCTCCAGATGACCTACCACTACCCCTTCCTCCTTGACTGTGCCCTCTTTGTCTCCCTTCAAACCTTTTATTTATCTTCTCTTCAACTCGTAGGGAAAACTGGTATGCCTCTTCAACACTAGTCATTCTTACCATACTTAATTCCTCTTGGATGCTAGGTCGTAACCCACTGATATAATTGGCAACCTTCTCCTTATTTGCTTCAGCATGCCCTACTCTAATTGAAAGTCGATAAAACTCCTCCGTATATTCTTGGACTAATTTTTCTGCTTGCTTTAACCCATGCATCTTCTTAAACAAATCAATCTCGTAGTCAATAGGAATGAACTGCTTCTTTAGTTTGTCCACCATGCGATCCCACCTTGTGATCTTCTCCTTTCCTCTTCTATTTCTCTCCAATTGAACCTATTTTCACCAAATTTTGGCATGGCCTTTTTGTTTGGCCTTTGCAAACTTAACCCTATCTGGATCTCTGATATCCTCATACTCAAAGTACCCTTCCAGTTCATTAATCCAGTCGATCAACTCATCTGGTTTTAGATTTTTTGAAAATACACCCACATCAATTGTAGGTCTTTTCCCAAACTTAGTAATGGACCTAAAAAGCCTCTCCTCTGCTTGATTCAGAACTTCCCCTTCAACTTCCCCTTCTGGTCCAATTTCTTCTTCTTCATTTTCATCCTCACTTTCGTCACCTGCAGTAACATTTGTTCCTCTATGGAGCTCCTCCTGCAACACTTGAACCTGGCTTTGGAGGGCTCTAACCTTCTCAGGATTAATAAATCTGGCACTTCCACCATGCTCTCTTTATGGAGGCATCTTCTTAATTCAACCCCACAACCACATAGTCCTGGTGCAAACTACCTCACAGTCGGTGCTCTATCTACACACTCAGGAAAACCCGCTCTGATACCACTTGATGGGGACACAACCTAAGCACATAATGGACACAAAAGGAAAGAGAAAATTTTATTAACTATGAAAATATGCTAGTACACTTAGTGTAGAGAAACAAACTCCAAAACATGCCCTATGGGCTTACAATAGCATAAATCGGGAGATAATTTCTTCTCCCAATACCTTCTCTCAAACTCCACTGCGAACTGCCTTTTACAATGCCAAAAATGTCCTTAAATAGACCCCAACGGGTTAAGGATTAGGAATACATTCTAGAAAGTTCTAGTCAGCATCCACTGACCAAATAGAAGGCTCCAGAAGTCACGTTAGAAGTCGGCGCAAAACTAGAAGAATCCAAAAATGGTAACCGAACTTCTGGGAGGCATAACTTTTGAACCGTAGCTCCGATTGACGAACCATTTACATTTCTAGAAAGCTCTCAAATTTCTCTATAGCCCTATGAACCAGATTTTATCATCCCTCATTTTTGGCCCTATAAAAGGTCGTTTAATGCCCTGAACCTGACTTTGAAGCATTCTTAGGAGGTCTCTAGAAATTGAAAAACTGCGATAACTTTCAAACCATGCAACCTTTTGACCTGATTCTTTTTCTGGAATATTCTAAATTAAAATTTTAATCCTCCCTCTAATTTACACCTTATAATCCACCATAATTATGGCTCAATTACATAGTCTTATTTTTTTGGCATTTACACGTATCCCAAGGTGCTCAAATACTCTAACCTAGAACACTAATAGTGGAACTGTGAGAGTTGGAACCTTTATTTGACCCAAATGGGTATCCAGAAATGAAAACACATGAAATGGAAACTAAGTCTAAGTACATTTTTTTGGGTGACACAAGGTTGCCTTTATACCTTTGGATGCTCCTGCATCAATAATTTTCATGAACTAATGACCCGATAGTAAAACATGGACAACAAATTTAAAATTTACAGCCCTATACTTTCATTTAGAGATTTGAAATCTGAAATTTTTAATTATATTATCCATCATAGTAAAATCTAACCGCTTTGAAGAAGATTCTTGACAAGCCATTAATCTAACCTATGTAATAATTACTCTTAATACTAATTGTTGGTAATGGTTGGATTTGTAACTTGTTAATATCATTTTGGTTCTACACATCATAATGGTTTGGTTATATACTTTGTATTATCTTTTATGTTCAATGCATCACAATTGTTAGGTTTTAAACTAGGTATTGTAATTTTATTTGTATACATCATAATGACTAGGTTTTCAACTCAATATCATCATTGAAGTTCTACACATCATAAAGGCTAGGTTTTAAACTTGGTTCTATTATTCAAGTTTTATGAATCATAATGGCTAGGTCTTAAACTCAATAATATTATTTTAGTTCTTCATATTTGTTGCCAGATTTTTAGTCTATCCCTTTGGAGCTTTGGGTTTGATGATTTTTATTGCAATTATGTTCAATTGATTGTCTAGACATCCCCTTTGTGGCTCTCTTCTCATCAAACTTTCTAAGACTCTCCTTTTGTGTCTTTTCTAAGTCTCCCTTGACCCACTTCCCCTTATACCTTCATGTGGGACTCTTATCATTCCCCTACATTAAAGTCTTAGTTGATCTAGGTTTAGGCAGGTTGTTGTTTGAGTGTCTTTTTGATGAGAAGAAAGTCTTACTTATTTTGAATCTTTCTCACTACTCATGTAATCATGTTTCCTCTGGATTCTGGCCAATTCCATTGGTTATCCATCTTTGGAAAACTTCATTAAACAAGAGTCTGAAAGATGGAGTGATGTAGAAGGTCCAGGGTTCCAACACTTAACCACTCCTTATTAAGGATCCAATCCTTAACCATCTAAAGGTTCTTGTTTTGTTAATCCTTCCACCAATCTTAGCCTCCAAGACTCTTACCCCAACTTTCCTCCTAGGTATAATTGGGTTGGCATAGACTTAATCTCCCTAATCAAAGCACTAGTCCTACTAGCCCTTCCTTCCCTTAGAACCCTAACCCTTTCTTAGGATCTTTTTGTCACCCTTCCTTAGTTTCTACTAATATCATAGATACCGTCCATATCCTTTTTGACCTTGCCTAACACCTCTGGTCACATCATTGACCATTTAAAACCCACTATTTTCAAATAGGGCTAATTTGGCCTATTTGCTTTAGGTCTAGCAACACTATTTTATTCCATTTCTCCAAATCCTTCCAAAAAATGTTAGGAAAGACCTTAGGAATATGAAACCTATCACCCAACACTTCTAGATTCTAAATTTATATATCCTCAAAACACCCATAACCCTATTGGTCCTCAAGCCCTAGTTTCTAGCCTAACTTTTAGATCTCTGGACAAGTTTTCACCAAAAGGCCTATAAGTCTTTTCAAACTTCAAATAAATCCTTCCAACCACTTGATCATTCAAGGTAACATTCTAGGGCTTTATAACATGTCATTGGTTTGGCCCAAAATGATCATGGGTGCACTTTACAACAACATATTTTCAGTATCCTGGCTCACCTACTCCCAATAGTCAGCCTAGGGCATCACTCCACAGCTTGGATTCCAGTCATGCAAATGAAAAAAAAAGAAAAAACATTATTTATAGAGTCTAAACTATCATCCCACAAGTTTTCACAAATTTTTGACCATGGATGATGAGGTTAAAACCATCATTGTGGTAGCAGCCCTGTGAATGAGAATCACAGACTAGTCACCAAGAAATTTCTACAACTCCCTAATCTAACAACTCTAGACCAAACTTGAATATGAAAAAGAAATATGAAACACTATTCTACAAAAACCAAAAGTTAGAACATTTTTCCCAATCCATACACAACTGTACTAGGGCATTAAAGATTTGCAAAAATAATATAGAATGCTGCAAGCTGCAACAATCTGTACAATAGGCCCACATGTGTGAAATCTAACTAGAAGCCTTCTAACCTTCCAAAATATGTTTCTCCTACTCAAATACCCAAGAATGGGTGGTTAAAACTTCCCAAACTATCATTTTCAACATTTTGCAAAAATTGCAAAAGGTGCTTAAGCAACTTTGCAACTTTTGAACAATTTTTTCTCTTTTCATCTTTTGATCAAATGGGCACTTCTAGGTCCATTCAAGGACCCTAGTTAGGAACCCTAGGAACCAAATATTAACCAAACACCTTAGTTTCTCATCCTTAAAAAAATTTTACCCATTGAGCAACTTTTGGCTCACATAATGAGCAATTTTGGCTCTTTTACAAACTCATTGGAACGAGTTGCATTCCAAGGACCTTTGGAGCTTATTAACCAGACACACAACCACTTAACTAACAATCTAAAACTCCAAAAACCAAAAGGAATGTAGGTTCCCTACACCATGGAGTAACAGTGGAAACTATAGACATATCTCCAGTCGATTCATGAAAGAAAACCAAGAGAAGCAAAGACATAAAGATAAAAAACTCTTAGATTGAATATCTAAAGCCTAAAATCATTTTTGTGTAGTGAGACAAGATTTCATGTTGAAAAATGCTCATTCTCTAGAAGTGAGCTTTTTTTTATGTGTTTCCGAAGCTAAGATGAACCATGCTCTATTTAGAAGATTTCATGTGTTCATCGAGACCAGACATAGTGTTATGAAGATGTTAACCCAAGCCCTTGCTATACATCACTAAATGATGAATCCACAATTAGCAATTAGTTTTGAGAAGCTATAAGGAGAAGTGGTGAAGGTAAAGGAAAATTATTTGAAAGGCTTATCTCTTGGAAAAATAGAGGCCTTGAGGATTCTTTCAGATCTAATAGAAGCAAACAAGGCCTCCTTTCCAGAAGATAGAGAGGAAAATTATTTTAAGAAATACATGTAAGGATATTTCATAGAGATGCTAGAAATATGCTTCTGGTGAAGTCAATTGCAAGCCTTTATGTCCAATACAAATAAAATCAAGTATTCATGATCAAGGCAAAGAATCCATTCCATGGCTTCCCCAGAATTAAATTATGAAATTAAGAAAGAAAGCATAATGCAGAAAAGAGGGAAATGAAGTGCCCAAGTTGTTAAAGGAGTATTGCTTGTGTTGCAATCCTAAATCAAATAAAAAGGAAAGCTTGTGGAAAGATAAGTCTATGATCTATTTTCACACACATAGGAAGTTGTGGTGAGAGATCTTGTCCTAGATTCTAAAGTAAAGAAGGGAGTTTCCATTAGGCCCAATTCAATTGATTCAGTAAGTGGTTGATCTAGCTGCTATTGGAGATTCAAAGTGAATGATATGTTCATCAAATTTATGAATCTTCATATGGGTGGAAATGCAAAGATTAACTATAAAATTTATTGCAAATTTCACCATTACAACCATTAGTTGTGATTTATTTCATTCGTGTGGTGCCAATGTTTGGATTCCCACATCTATATGATCAGATTTTTCCCAAGCATAGTTCTCCATTATCTTAATGACAATTTATTGAGAAGTTTATCCACTTTATGAAATTTTAAGTTAATGGCAATCAAAGTAGAAGGGTATTATCATCTGATTGGTTTGGAAAGTGAATTCAAAGCTTCTCAAATACCTTGTTCAAGTTTTATGATTTAAGTGATATGCACAGAAGATTCAACCCTCAACCAATTCAGCCAATAACCTAGAAATTAAAGGAAAGTAGATTAGTTGAAGCTATTGGATTCCCCATGGCCATGCTAGCACCATAATTGGTAAAGGAATGTATCAAAAGGTACAATCTGAAGAGAAAGCAAATATTGCTACCTGATCAGTTCATTCTTCTATCTATAAACAAAGCATTGATATAGTCTACATTTGACATTCAAGAAAGAGAGGAATACTATAATATTGAATTCTCATCCTCTGTGTCGATGTTCAACAAAAAGAAGATTCTGAGAAGAGAAGACATGCATAGAACTTGGTTCTAGATGCTTTGTTCGAAAAATAGTAAAATGCCAAAGACTCTTCTTGGAACCAATTTTAAAAAAGAGATTATGGACATCTTGGCACTATTGTTGAGATTGAAAGGAAGGGAGGAAGTCTTATATTTCATCAACACCACTTCTTCTTGGTGCATACCATATGTGGTGATAGATTGCGAATCGATTAGGATGAGATCATTTTTAAAGAGCTTTATTCTTGTCTAGGTTTGGCAAAGGCATTCAGATAGTTCTATATGTCTTCATACCTAATATATGCCTTAGACACACATCACCTCTGGTTGGGTCTACCTAGTATCAAAGACTATGATGAAAATATGAAGGTGTATGGGCTCTATCCCTACCTACAACTGTAAAGGAGTTCCAAAGAATATGCAAAGGCTAATGATGCCTTTACAATGAGGCTAAGTCGAGAATTGCAAGGCTTCCTTGAGCAAAGGTTCTCTCCTGAGGCTATATCGACTATGAGCCAATTCAAACACTGTTTAATCTAGTTCATGTCTTTCTCCTTCCTGATGATTGGTGCATTTGATGGTTTCACCAAAAGGCTTCCCAAGTATCCCAAAGACAAGGTTGTTCTTTTTGAACTATGTAGACAAATACTAGAGATGAACACCTTGTGTTCCAATATGAAGAAGATGCCTAGGATTTCCTTCCCAATAGTTGTAGGACCTTATTCTTGTACTTCTAGGTCTGATACCTAACACCTACTTAAAATCTTTGAAAGTAAGATTAAATTGATCGATTATGAGCTAATAAAGCCCTAGTATGACCCAATAAATTTTTTAAGAGATCATCTGAAGCTTGGGTATGCTCACAGACATGTCCTAGACATTGAGGACTACTAGGATGGATGTTGTAATGAATATTAAACTAGGAAGAGGTATTGGTCCAGGATAAAAGTCAATTAAATTAAATTATATAATGATATTGTTGATATTTTTGATCTTGTAGATGATGGGTCCTACCTGTATCCCTCAAGCTATGAGAAAGTAAAGAAGACTCCCAATGTGTCAACTCCACCTGAGCATCCCATTGTTGACACAATGGAGCTCTTAATGTGTGGGATCATCAAAAGGATAGAAAAGTGGGTGGAATGGACTAGAGAAAGGAAGAAAAGAATTGGAAGTGCAAGCTATAATAGTGGAATAGCTTCCAGAATAGCTCAATCAACTACTGCCACATCCATGACTACTGCTACTTCAAAATTAGCTAGTCCAACATAATATATCAGTGGAGGAGTAGACCAAGCTCTTGATAAGAATATCCAAGTCACTCAAACTTATTGGGGAGGATCTCTGCCAAAAATAGGAAATATTGGGAATGATGAGAAGAACAAAGAGAAGGAGTAGGAGGAATGAATGACCAAGCCTCTCTCCCCCATGCAAGTCATCAACCTTGATGGTGAAAACAATCCCCTAGATGGTCAAGAGCAGGATGCATCTTAGTAAGGTGACACTTTAGCCCTCTTAGTCACTAAGGCCCATGGATTTCCTACTACCACCTAGAGAAAGGAGAAACCCATAGTGGCGAGGAAGATCTTTGATCTTACAACCCTATAGTTAATAATCAATTTCCTTTCAACTAAGTCATGGTTGGAAGAGACTATTAATCAAAAGAAGAGAAGGTGTAAGGAAGCTACTCCATCCAAAGAAATAATTGTACAAGCAACCTCTTCTTAGCCACCATCAAAGAAAGTGAAGACGTAGAAGACTATAGTAACATTGGTCACTGATTCTTCTACTGGTCATATGCTAATGGAAATCACAGAAGCTCAAAAGGAGAAAAAGTTTCATGAGCTGATTATGAGTGATTTCCAAATTAGAACTATTGACATAGCTATTCCTATGCATGATTCCATTTTCAACTTATGGAAATCAACAAATGAGAAAATCAAGGATACACTAGACAAATTGATGGTAGAGAAAGAGCTACTAAAGGCCTCAAACATAGAGCTAATAGATTACATCAATTTTTTTCTTGGAATACATTTGACCCAAGTTTAAAGGAGAACAATAATCTTCTATTAAAGCTACAACAAGAGAGAAAATTTAGTCAAATTAGTTGTGCTTGAATTGATCAAATGAAGACCCAAGGTCTCCTCCTCATTGAGAACCTTGGAAACCTAATGTTAGACACTGGTAAAGTGAGAGAAGAAGTGTCCAACCATCAAACCTCAATGCACAAAGCATCAGTGGGTCTAATAAACTACTTAGCCTTGTTTTAATAGGTAATTAATATGAAAACCAATGTTTCCATGACCCATGGTATTCTAAAAAAAGGCCAAGAATCATTTCTTCATTGAAAGCAATAACTAGAATTCATAATTGAGTGCTCAATGAGGTATAAAAATGAGCTAAAAGATGTACATGATTTAGTGAAGAAAGTCATGGATAAGATATTTGAACATCTAAAGGTGTTGCATACAGAATTGTATGTCACCAATAATGGTCAATTGGTTGACATTGAGAAAATGAAAGCTAAATTTATAGCTTTTGTAGAAGAAGCCACTGATCCATCAAACTTAAATATGTCAAGTATCTAGGAGCCCTCAATGAAAAATTCCATTCTAAGGCATGCATGAAAAAAACTACAATAAAAAATTTCCACAGTTGAAGAGTTGATAGAAATGCATGGTTACTAGGTGATTTGAGTTGATAACATTCTCATCCCAAGTGTATATGAGCTCAATAGTGTAAATGATGCAATGCATGTATACAGGGCTAAGACTATGACCCCAAAGAAAAAATGACACTCTGACACTCTCTTTTACAAGTGTGATCTCTTCTCTTTCTGAATTGCTAATATTGTAGCCATCTTTGGCATTCTTCTCATAGGCTTGGAATTTGTAACAGATGATGACTCAGTCAATCCTAATTTTAGTTTTCCCCTATTCAAAGATTCTTTGTAATGTAATCATCATATGTAACTAGCCACTCCTAACAAGCACCTATAAGTGTAACTTTTTGATAAGTTAATGTGACCACCAAATTACTTTGTGGGAAATCCCTATAGCTAGGACTACTATGTGAGAATATGCATCTTCATCTTGAAATTTTTGTTCATCTAGTTTCTGTATGGTGTTTGGGATCAAATGTGTTGTTAATGAAAACTAAGAGATTGCAAATAAACTTGGTTTTATTTCTTTCATTTTAGTGGGTTGTAAGCTTTACTTTCTTCATTATGGTATTATCTTATTCCCCTATTCTATACATGTTAGTTCATATGCATTTCATTGTTGTATAGGAATTCCAGGACTTGGTTAATGAAAGTGGTTGAGTATGAAAAATCTGGGTATTGTCAAATCTTAGGTACTTGGGCAATCTCAATATTGTCAAGTTCAAATATACTTTCTCTTTTTATGCAGTGTGCATTAGCAGATAGTCATGCATTGTTATAATCTTACATTCAAGGGTAAAATAGATTACATTTTAGGTGTTAGATGAGCTTAGTAATGACTCACATGCATTCATGTTTGTGGAGTTTTTGAGTTATAATATGAAATTAGCCTAGGTTTTTTGAATTGCCAAGGAATATAGTTGTACCTCTTCTGCTCTCTGGTTAAGAGAATACTTCAAAATTAGTTGATCTACTTAAAAAAATTCCTTGCAAATCTTTGCACCAAAAGGGAGTTGTACCATTCAATTCAGAGGTCTCTGATAGATTACTACATTGACCTATTTTGTCATTAATTGTTGTGTTTTCAACCACTTTAGGCACATTAAGAGTCAAGGTATAACCAAAACCTATGGAAGATAGACTATTAACCAATAATTTTTGGTCACCCTACTAGGGAAATTTCAAAATGTCTAAATCACATCCTTCCTAAGATTGAAAGATAAAATCTTGTGCATGTTCCTCACTATCTAAGTCATCTTTAGTAAGTCTATCTATGGCTTTACTAGAGTAACTTTTAATTCCACCCTTGTTCACACTTATATTCATTGAGTATTACTTTTTAACCTATGAGGAATAATGGTGGTTCCTCATGAAGGTCAAATCCTAGTAATTCAACCCAACCTTGGCTTTGAAGAAAAACTAGAAGATATAATAAATTAGCTACATACACTTGCCTAGAGAAATAGAAAATCCTTTGATGAGTATAAAAGATTAAACTTTGCATTAGAAAGAGAAGAAGCTAGCATTGAGTACTGGGAAGGTGTGTTGCAACAAAGAAGATTGAGACAAGCATAAACTACACCAATTGTGAATAGAATTAGTTCATCTTGGATCCTAAATATACCAAGAGTACTTGTGATTGGAACCAAATTGATGTAGTATTTGAAGAGTTGAGGAAAGTTGATTTTCCAATATTAGAAGATCCTCTATGAAGAGGGAGGGATTCTTCAAGGGACTCGGTGTTTCAAGGTATCTGAAGTGCTCTATTTCCACCACCCCATCCTGTTTCCCTATGATGGACTCATTCCTCTCCCCTCCTATCTTTTACACTTAGATTGCATCATTGTCTAACGCCCTCACCTTACATAGAGTTGAAGCCCCAACTATTCTCACCTTCTATCCAATACCATTTATTCTTCTTGGATGTACCTTAGGGTAATGCTATTGGACCCCTATGACTTGTTGCTAGCAATGACCTACAAAGAGCTTCTTGAAAGAACTTTCCTAAATTCAAAAATGATGGGAAAGTCTCTATATATGAACATATTGCTACTTTATTTGTAGCTTTTAGTATTGTCTACCCTCAACATGAAGATGTAGTTGTAAGAATGTTCATTGAGACCCTAGTGGAAAATGTAGTTGATTGGTTCTAACATCTCCCTATGGGATGCATTACAACCTGGGATGATATGAAAACTTGACTTGAGGAAAGCTATAAAGCACAAAGGATGAACATACTTTATTGTCTCAGCTTACTCAAATAAAAAAGGAACCTAGTGTTCCCATGAGAGACTTCATTGCAAGATTCAACAAGTTGGTTGACTGAATCCTTGTTGCAAGTAGGAAAACTGCATATAATAAGAAGATGTTCTTCATCAATTTTATGCCTCCAGATATTAGCTTTTAGATTAGAAGGCACACGTGGGTAATCTCTAATTTGCTCAAAAATTGGCAATAGAACTAGAAGATGATTTGATTGTAGCCAAAAAATTGAAGAGAGAACTACAAAGTGGGAATCTCATTAACACTACTATAAATGGGAAAAATATTTCCTTCATTCCAACAACCTTACCAAGATGTTTCTAGAAGGAAACATGAAGGAAATGCCATACAATTACCACCTACTCAACAAAAGCTTTCCATTGAGGTAGCTGCTAAGAAGTAGAGTATGTACATATTCCACTTAAGAGAAGATCATGATGATGACTCTTGTCCAAAAATGAACAAATACAAGCAACTCAATGCAAGTAATGAGCTAATAGTGGAATACCCTAAAAGTGAAGATGATTCTGCTCCCCCTGGTGACTCTAGAACATTTTACTTGGTGTATGAATCAGATTTGGAGATAGGAGGTGATGGATTTTCCACCTTGGATGAAGTACAAATGATTGTAACAACAACAAGCCAAAGGAATAAAGGTTTGATGAACTCAGTTCTTGTTCGGAACAATGCTCCTGGCTCTTCTCCAACTATTACTGACACATGTCTCCCCTCTACTTCAAGAAGAGAATAATCAATAGTAGAGCCAAGTGGTAAGTCTCAATCCTCATTTGATATCATCCACTATTGCAAAGATGCTCATATTCAAGTTTCTTCCCTAAATCACTTGAATTCTCATCCTACTAAATTACAAAATTTAGTGGATTATTGCAAAGGAGAAACTAGTAGTAAAACTCATCCCAATGTCAATACTACCTTGTACTAGTTCTTGTTCCCTTGCTAATGAAGAACCAGTACTACCTATGCTATTTAAAGAAGAAGAGTCTTCAGTCCTAGCTACCTCCCCTAGCCAAAAACCTGATCCATTTTATGTCTTTATATATGAATGGTCAGAAGTTGAGTAATTGCATAATTGACTCAAGTGCCTTAGACAATTTCATGCCTACTAATTTTTCCTATGACCTAGGCTTTTCCTCAACTAAGACCTTTTTCCATTGTTACTATATGGATGCAAAACAAGTCCCTCCATTAGGTCAAGTAAAGGATGCCTAAGTAGTCCTAGCTGCACACACAAAAAAGATAATGAAATTGATCATCCTTGCTAGTAATGACATGTTGGAAGTAGGAGTTTTTGTAGGGATATGGGAGCTAAAATTAAACTAGATTGGTCTCATGCTATCATTCTTGTGGGAAACAAAAAGATCAAGCTTGAACCTTAGGAAAAATTCCAATTTTACTATCATAAAATTTGATGATCCCAAAGCCCAAATCTTGTATCATGAAATGGAGTTTGGGTACTACATGATGTTTTCTAACTTCAATGCTCTAGAAGAATAATCAAAACTTTGTAATGATCAAAAGATTTGGACCTTAGAATTTGATGGCAGTTGTGTAACTACCAGATCTAGAGTAGGTGTGGTGCTCATTTCCCTAAGGTAGATGTGATGCAATTTTCCTACAAGCTATAGTTAAAAAACAAAAATAATACTGCAAAGTATGATGCATTACTATTGGGTATTACTACTACAAAAAAAAGAGGTGTGAAAATCATAAAAGCCCAAGGGAATGCATAACTTATAGTGAGACAAGTCTGAAGTCAATATACTGTGAAGAACAAAAGACTTCAAAATTATAGGAATAGAGTTTGGGATGAAATAGAAGGCCTTGACACCTTCTCTATACAAGTTCTTCCACTAGAGAAAAATGTAAGGGTAGCTATGTTACCTGCCTCCTTATCCCTTTTGCTACCTCATCCAAAATTCAAAAATAGAGAATATAAGGTTAAAGTCCTCTTTAGACCTAATGTACCTAACAATGCTCAATCATGGAATGTCTTCACTACTGATAGGTAGATCCAATGTTTCTTAGAAGGAGTTGAGCCTTTCATTGACTAATTCTTTGAAGGAAGTGAAAGCCCCTATCGAGAGTTCTCCCCAAATAGCAAGAAAGATCTGGAGCTTGGCACTGAGCAACTTAAAGGTAACACAATTCCTAGGCATCTAATCTCTTTAGAAAAGTTTTTCAATAGACATGATACATATATTAGAGGAGAAAGTGGTAGGAAAGGAGGAGCCTCTAGAGATTATGAGGGAATGAATATAGGCATTGAGTTTAAGCCTAAAATGATTAATGTTGGTAGTAGTTGTTCTAATGAATAAAGGATTGGGGCTAAAAGCTTTCTTTCTAAATACTAAGATGTTTTTGCTTGGGGATATGAGGATCTAAAAACTTTTAGAAATGGTGAGTTTAAACATAAAATTCCCCTTAAGCCTGAGGTAGTTCCTTTTAGACAAAAGCAACACAACTACAATCCAATGATCTTAGGTGCGATCTTTAGAGAAATTCATAAGATGCTAGAAGAAAAGATGATATATCTTATACACCATTCAACTTGGATAGCTAACATTGTCCCTATTTGGAAAAAGAGTGGGGAGATAAGAATTTGTGTTCACTTTAGATACCTAAATCAGGCTTCTCTTAAAGACAACTATGCTCTCCCTAACATGGATCATCTACTATAGAAAGTTGATAGATCTGAGATGAAGTCCATGTTGGATGGTTTCTTAGGCTTCAATCAAATTAAAGTAGGCACAAGTGATCAATTTAAAATAGCATTCACCAAACCTTGGGTAATATTTGATTATAATAGAATGCCTTTTGGGCTAATTAATGTCGAAGCTACTTTTCAGAGAGCCATGAATTTTCCACTTTTAGATTGAAAGGATAAAATTATTTTCATCTATTTGGATGATTTAAAAATCTTCTCCATGAAAATAGAAGGTCATTTGAAGGACTTGGAAGAAGTATTGGTGAGATGTAGGGAACATGGAATTTCCCTTAACCCTAAGAAATTTATTTTTTGTGTTATATAGGGCAAGTTTTTGGGTCACATAGTGTCTCAAGAAGGCACTAATATTGATCCTAATCATGTCAAAGCTATCCAGCAACTCAACTTACTAGCAAGAAAATCTAGATTAAATCCTTCTTTGGATAGATAAATTTCTTGAGGCATTTTGTTCTTCATTTCTCTTAAATTATCAAGTGTATAATTGGCATGATGAGGGGCAGTCAAACATTTAAGCATAATAAATTTGTAAGGAAGGATTTTGACAAAATCAAAGCCACCATTGCCAAGGCACCTATCTTGGTTCGTCCAAATTATACCAAAGAGTTTATTGTGTACTATTATGCATCATTCCATACAATATCTACCATACACATGCAAGTAAATAGGGAAGGTATTCAAGCACCTATTGCCTTTGTGAGCACCCCTTTCAAGGATCATTAAGTAAGTTACTCTTAGATGGAGAAGCATGCTTATGTTGTGAAAAGAACACTTAAATTTTTTAGGTTCTATGTTTTACATTTGCATTCTATTGTGCATGATTTGATTCAACAATCAAGAGTATCTTGACTCAGTAAGAGATAGGTTGTAATGGAGGAGCTTGGATAGCCAAGGTCCAACAATATGACATTGAGTGAAAGCCAAAAAAATTAGTCTGAGGAAATGGATTGTCTAAAACAATTGTAGAAAATTAGGATCCAAGGAAAGGAGAAGAAATCCCAAGAGTTTTAATGGTAAGCCTCCAAGATCCTTGGTTTTCAAACACTATTTATTACCTTATCTATGGAGAATGCCAAAATGGATTGACCTACAAGAAGAAAAGAGATCTTAGGACTAAGTCAAGAAAGTATGTTATTTATGATGATCAATTGCATAAAAGGGGAATAGATGGTACCTTCATAAGGTATGTGGATAAGCCTCAAAAAGAGAGGTTGCTCCAAGCATTTTATAATGAAACTTGTGGTGGGCACTTTTCTTCTACAATAACAACTTGCAAAATTATGAGGCAATGCTATTATTGGCCCAGCATGTTCAAAAATGCCTACACGTGGGTAGCCCAATGTGACAAGTGTTAGAAATAGATAATAATTGGGGGGGGGGGGGGGGTGGGTGGGTGAATAAGTATTTTCTATCTTTTTATCCACAACTAGATATTATTACTTACTTTACCACATGTACAAGAAAGCAAACCAATAATGTTGAATAGTTTAAACAACCATACACAAAGAGAGATCATAACACCATATTTTGTTAACTAGGGAAACCCTAGCCAAGGGAAAACCCTAGTGGGGATGAAACCCACTAGATGATTCACTATATAAAGGATCTAGTTAAGGATATTGACCTTGTTAGGAATCTATAAAGAATGTATAGTGTCTCGAGTCCTTGTTAGGAGACTAGGATTTGTTAGAAGCCTCAACCCTACTAGGAGTTGCTTCAACCCTATTAGGTGTTGGTGGATCATATACAAATGTGTGCAAGAAGAGCCCACGACCCTAATATGCAACTATACAATAAGATCTTTAAGAAATATGTATACATACAATACTGAGATACTTGTCATGCTTTGCAAATCTTCTGATTGACAATTCTTCATACAAGATTGACTACACACATATCAATCTGCATCATATCTTGCATAAAAATGCTTTGCTTCATAGAAAGGAAAATGATGCTCAGAAATACATACAAGGATAATCCATGGAGATGCCATAAAGATGCTTCTAGTGAAGTCAGTTGCAATCCTTTGCCTCCTATACAAAGGAAATCAAGTATTCATGATCAAGGTAGAGAATTCATTTTGTGGCTTCCTTAGAATTAAGTTGTGAAATTAAGAAAGAAAGTATTATATGGAAAAGGGGAAATGAAGTGTCAAAGGTGTTGAATGAGTATTTCTTGCATAGTGATCCCGAATCAAAGAAAAAGGCAAGCTTGTAGAAAGATAAGTCTAAGATCTATTTCCCCGCACATAGGACATTGTGGTGAGAACTCTTATCCATGATTTTGAAGTAAAGAAGGGATTTTCCATTAGGCCCAATTCAACTAATTTGGTAAGTGGCTGATCTCATTACTATTGGAGATATAAAGTGAATGATATGTTAATTAGATTTATGAATCTTCATTTGGGTGAAAATGGAAAGATTTAAATAGTTGTTAACTATCAAATTTATTAAAAATTTGACCTTCATGGCCATTAGTTGTAATTTATCTCATTTGCGTGGTTTCAACATTTGGATTCCCACATCTGTATGATCTAATTTTATACAAGCATAGTTCCTATTGTCTTAATGGCTACTTATCAAGCAATTTATCCCCTTTATGAAATTTTAATTTGATGGCAATTAGAGTAGCATTGAATGATTGTATGATTGGTCTAGAAAGAAAATTCAAGATCTTCTCAGATACCTTGTTCAAGTTTTATAATTTAGGTGATCTGCATAGATGAATCAACTCTTAGCCAATTCACCCAATAACCCAAAAATTGAAGGAAAGTGAAGTAGTTGAAGCTGTTGGATTCCTCATGGCCATGCTATAACTAGAACTAGTAAAGGAATGTATTGAAAGGTGCAATCTAGAGACAAAGAAAATATTGCTACCTAATCAGTTCATTCATCTATCTATAACAAAGCATTGATGTAGTCTACATTTGGCATTCCAAAAAGAGAGGAATGTTGTGATATTAGCTTCTTGTCCTCTACATTGATGTTCAATGAAATGTAGATTCTAAGAAGAGAAGACATATAGAGAACTTGGTTCTAGACACCTCATTCAAAAAATCATAAAATGCCAAAGACTCTTTTTGGAACCAATTTAAAACAAGAGATTGTGAAAATCTTGACACTATTGTTGAGATTGAAAAGAAGGGAAGAAATCTTAGATTTCATTGAACACCACTTCCTGTTGGTGCATGCCATATGTGCTCATGGACTATATATTGATTGATTCAGATAGTTCTATATGTCTTCATACCTAATATATGCCTTAGCCATACATTACCTCTGGCTAGGGCTTCCTAGTATGGAATACTATGATGAAAATATGAAGGTGTATGTGGATAGGGAGCTCTAAGTTGACATCCAAGAATTTTGAACTCATGGAATCACTTAGATAGAAAGGTTTAGAGTGTGACACAAATCAAGTGTACATTTTTGGCACCCACCATGGGGTAGAATGTCTTAGTTTTGCTCTTCATTTTGCTACATTTTTGCATTATCTACATTCTATCCAAAAATTTCTATTTTTTTACAACTTAGGCAAAAATATCACACAGGAAGATTACATTATGTAGACATACTAAGAAGTATTGTATGGAAAATATCCAACAAAAAATATTGCCTTGGCCTTAATTTGCTAGTTGTTTGGTAAGTTTCTTGGTTGTTGCTTGCTATTTGTTGGGTTTTATAGGTCTATGGTTGTTTAGTAGTAGGATATTTGTAGATTTCATGCTATTTTTAGACTAACTTGTGTGGCTAATGGTTGTGTTTTTAGGTTTTTGCCTTGACATGCTTGAATAATCACCTTGAAAAGAATGCATGTCAAATCTTCAAATACACAAGGGCCACTAACAATTGTTTGCATGGCTACCCAAAGCATAAAAACCAAACTTTCTTATATTTCCTTTATTTCATGTGCAACAATACTACTAGTTGTTTCATTTTCATAAGCACATTAAACTTGCGATTGAGGTTCTTTGGAGGAGAGTACACTCTTCACCCTTGTGGTGAATCAAAAATCTTGACTTGCCTTTAGATTTTGAAATCAAGGGGATAATGGGATCTTCTTGGAGTGTTTGGGGGAAATGATCAAGATAGGAGAGTATGATGTTCACCCTTGTGGTGAATTAGAAATCTTGACTCTTGAAACTGGACCCAATCTCTTGTAGTTAGAATCCTTTAGAGGGCTTGCTCTTGGGCAACCAAGAGGAATGGCCCAAATGGGTACAAGTGAACCTAGCTATTCCAACCCACTATAAAATCAAGGTTATCAAGGACACAAAACCTTGGTAGATGTATTATTTGTCTTTGCTTAGTGTGATTACTTGTGGCATTGGGACCATGAGGAAAATGCTAAGAAAGGATGCTTAAGGTGCTCTTGTGATCACGAGTTCTTTTACCCACTGCAAGGTGGGGTATCTCGTAATTGGGTGCAGGAGGAACATTACAAATGGAAGCCCTTTCTAAACACTCTAATTTAGTAGCTACCCTATTTTGTCGCTCAACTTCTTGGTGCAAGGATTGATCCTAGTGGATTACTTGGATCACTCCAAGATTTTACACTCACCATCTATGTTCCCTTGACTGTGCTTATCGAACTTCCATGACAAAGCCAATATCTCTTGTGGGCAACCACTTGATGTGAGGTGAAGGATCACTTAGCATGGGCCAAGTTGTTGAGTAATGAACTGTGACTCTAATGTAGATTGCTTGGCTAATATTTTTGAATGTGTGAACCTGTGTAAACATTCTTACAAATCAAATAATTTTTTTAGGAAGGTTATTTTGATATCATGAATACATATTTGCAAGGTTTTTTTGACCCTTATTCAATTGTTTGAAACATGCTAAAAATTCTTACTATTTACAAATCTTGCTATTATTCACACAAACTTAAATTTGAAATTATCTAGTCTAAAAAATATTTGACTGTCAAATCAAAACACAACAATCTAGAGTCAAACTTTCCCTTTATACACAAAACTAACACTTTATCTTACACTCTTTGGAGAAATATTATGCAACAATTTTCTTAAAAAATTGTATCACCCTCTGTTACAAATTATATCACCTTGTTCTATTGAACTTTGTCATGCCACCTTAGGTGAACTATCACCTAAGAGAAAAGTGTCACCCTAGTATTATAAATATTGTTGTACAATTTAATTTGCAATCCTACTATCACCTTGGTTTTAGAAGAACATCTCTTGGGTCATTTTGTTGTTAAAATAGAGGCTACATTCTACTTATCTGATATGGGGTCTTGTAACTTCAATCCTTCCTAGTCTTGCTCACAAATCCATATGTTAGGTGTTGTCTCAACTTGAAAAGATTGGTTTAGTCCATCAGATGTAAGTATTTGATGATCACTTATCAAAATTTGGTTACTATTCTATGCTAACTATTTGCTGCTAAGCTTCTTGCTCATTCTATTAGCTCAAGTCACTAATGTTGTAAATTCTTGAAAACTTTTGACAAGCCATCTATTTTCTTTGACAAGTGATTATTATTGATTATACGAGCTTCAAATCTGAAACACTTCTCTCATTCTATTAAGTAAAGACACAACCTTACATGCCAATCACAAAGAGGTTCCAAGTTGGTAAAGGTAGTCATTCCCCTTTCATTTTCACACAGTTAGAGACTCTACTTAGATGCACTCATGGATAACCTTGTGTGGAAGATCCTGATTCTAGTCAAACATAGACAACCAACATCCAACATAATCCACTTTATAGTTTTGAGAACCCATTTGGAACAGCCTTTGGCACACCCACAGGTGAGAATTATTTGCCCAACATGCATCCTGACAAAATCAAACATCGCTTAAAAGAGAACACACATGAAAATAAAAGATTTATGGAAGCTATTTGTGCTAGAGAAAGAGTAGCTCAACAAGCTGAAGCTAACCCTCACACACATAATGAGGAAACTAGAAGAGAATATTATAACAATCCTTTTGAACACATTCCCATTAGTGGCAATTATGACAATCACACACCTTTAAGGAATCCTAGAGTCAATGTGAGAGCATGCCCATCACCACCTAGACAATCACAATCACATCATGAAAGTGATGATGAGATCACTAGTGAAGATCTTGTAAGATTTCAACAAGATGAGCTTGCTCAAAATATGATGTTGAAAGCTTTAGAGAAAAATGGGGACCAAAACTTCTAGTATATGAGAACAAAACAATGGAAACTACCCCAAGATTTTGATGTGCAATGAATAATCAAAAAATGAGAGCCCACCAAGGTTGAAATCTTGAGAGAAGAAATGCAAGAACCAAGGAAACAACTTGCACAATTACAAACTTCCAAAGAGCCACATAAAATTTCATTTGTTGAATCAATATGTTCTCTTCCATTTTATAGGAGTTTATAGATGACTCCACTTCCTAAGAATATAGAGGTTCCTAAGTATGACAAATACAATGGAAATGGTGACCCTCATGATCATGTGAGGCATTTCTATGCTATTAGCATGGATTTCATGCATGGAGACTCCTATCTTATGTGTTTGTTTCCTAGGAGTCTAATAGGGTAGGCTATAGAGTGGTTTACAAAATGGACTCCCCCTCTCAAAACATTTGATGAGCTTGCACAACACTTTATCCAACAATACTCTTAAACATTCAACATCCTATAACTATGTTGGAATTGTGCCAAATCAAACAAAAATAGGGAGAACTTTTTGCAACATACCTTCAGAGATGGAGATCCCTATACTCTAGGTACCCTTGGCAAGTTCTTGAAGCTAAGAAAATTGACATTTTTGTCAACACGCTTGTAGCTGAACTATACTTTGACTTAAGAAAATAGTTGGTCACATCCTTTAATGCAATGGTTGAGAGTGCATATTACATTGAGGATGTTGCTATCAAAAGGGTGATATTATTGTAAACAAGGACAAACATTAGAATGGAAATGATAAAAACAAGGGAAAACCTTGTAACAAAAATAAATATGTTGTCAATGATAGAGTAATGGACACTCTTAAGATCAAGGAACCTGCATTTAACCTTTCTAATGTTATCTATGCTACAAAACAAAAAGAAAGTTCAAAAACACAAACATCTATCAAAAGCTCTCAATTTACCAAAAATGATGTGTTGATACACCAATGGTTGAGCCTTATGAAGTGGTCTTAAAAACCTTAATTACAAAAAAGTTGGTTACACTACTAGACAATTCTCACCTCTTTGACCCACCTATTAGACCTTGCCGGTGATGAGAGGATCATATTTACAGTTATCACAAAAGAAAAGGACACAGCACTGAAAAATATTTTAAGCTTAAAGATGTTATCCAAGATCTCATCAAGGCTAGTAAAGTTGTCACAAATGGTCTTGTTAAAAATTTTAACCATAAAGTTTTCAAGAAACCCTTGCTCGAATATGAGAAAGGGGAAACTTTGGGGGCTTCTAAGAAGAATCGTGACATCAAGATCAGTTATTCCTATGCTGACATGGACAATGTTATAGGAATGCTTGAGCCCATTGAGTATCTATGCATGACAATTTCTAATAATTACAACTGACCCAAATGTGATGCTGAGGATGAAAGACCCAAAGTTGTCCTCAAAACATGAAATGCTCCCCAACACCATAATGATGCTAGACCTAAGGTGGTACTTTGATGGCTGAATCTTCCTCTTCACAGAGTGAACTACTTAACACTATACCTAGGGAGAAATCTAAAGTCATTCTAAAAGTTGCTCATGATCCTAAAAATGTTTCATGATCTAAATAGGCAACTACCTCAACAATCTCCAACTATGACCTTGTCAGCCAATTGCAATGTACCCCAGCTCAAATTTCCATCTTTTTGTTGTTAGAATTATCCCCTTTGCACAAGGATATCCTTGAACAACCTTTATGTTCTACCAACGTTCACATAGATATTGACACTGAATGATTCCAAGCTATCGTGAACCATATGTCTTCACCTCACTACCTCACCTTTTCTAAAGAAGATAATAGAGCTCTTAGTCATCCCCACAACCTTGCTTCCCATGTCAAAGTCCAAATATTCCATACTCATGTTTGTCGAGTCCTAATAGATAATGGTGTAGGGTTGAACATCATCTCATTCAAAATGATCCAATAGTTAGGTATGTGTAAATTTTCCATTAACCCTAGGCATAAGATCATTGTAAAAGCCTATGATGATGTCAAAAGACCTTCTAAAGGTCTGATTGTGCTTCCAATTAGAGTGGGTCTAGTTGAGAAGGATGTCACTTTCCAAGTCCTAAACATACCACTTGCATACATTTTGTTATTGGGATGACCATAGATTCATAACATGCAAGCAATATCTTCTACGTACCATTAGTGCATCAAGTTCCCTTTCAATGGTACTGAGATAGTTGTCCCCGGTGACAACTCAATGTCTATCAATACATTATCTATTGTAGAAACACTGGTTCCACATAATTTCTCTTCTTGTAAGCTAACACTATCCTTTATAGAGTGTGAACAAAAACTAAAAATGATGAGCCTAGGCATGGGTGAGTACACTGTGGAATCTATTGCTACTTTAATTTTTTCCCCTCAATCTTATGGGAAACCTTTTGCCAAAAGAAGCCTTTAGCTTTTGCAATGACTCTTTTTGGCACTATGGAAAAGGCTATAAAATTCTTGCAAACATGGGTTATTAGGGCCATAGGTCCTTAAGTAGTATCAAAAAAGCTCTAGTTGAAACTTTAAGTAATACTCAGGGTTGTGACACTCAAGAAATTGCTGGCCTAGGTTTCGGGCTAGAAGATGAAATACTAGCATTTGATAGAAGAACACCCATGTCTAGTGAATCAAAGGATGATGATCCTCACTTTGTTGCTACTACTTTGAAAGATGAGGACTTCATGCCTCTCACTTCTTTCCTTTGGGGAGAAGAAACACTAACTTCTCACAATGATGCTAAAGCTTCCACTTCTCATCAACAAAAATAAGATGAATCTAACAATGAAGACATAAATAGAGTATGGATTAGACAAAACATTGCTCACTTAATTGCTAGAGATCAATGTATGAAATCTCATGAGTCTAAATGGGAAAGCCTATCAGGTGCATCTTGTGAACTAGTGGTGGATGTCATTCACACCTATGCAACCTAACCAAATATAGTCAAAGAGTCTAGTATACAAATACGTTTGTCTTGAAAACTACTTTAGTGGATGATGCTAGTCCCTTTAGGCCTATTTCTAATGTGGATTCCTTCGCAATGTTCACTATAGGCTTGACCTTGTATGTCACTAGAGATGACTCCTTTTTTATTAACAACCTTGAAGCTTCCACATGACTCTCCTTGATTCACCTTGATCTCATAGATTGGTTGGTTCAAAATCAAAAACCTAAAATACCATCTTTTCAAAATGACAATGAAATTGCTTGCTACTTAAATGCCATTGAACCCATCACTTCTTCCACCAGAAAATATACAGTTAATAAGATAGAATCAGATATCAAGTACCTTAGTCATAAATTTAAAAGAAAAATAACCAGTTAGATGGCAAAAACCACTTTGTGGCAATATCTAAACCTTAAAAAGGTAAAAAAAAGACATATCACATGGTGAAAACCTCCTTGAGGCACCTACAAATGAGGTACTTGGTAGTCTTCCAAGCTATTTTCAAGACAAATCTTTAGTTCTCATCTATCTACATAGCCTATCAACTTGGGGATAAATGATTCTTCTAAAATTATCCATGTGGCTTAAGCATTGTCAACTCAAGAAAATGAGAATTTTGCAAAATTCTTTCAAGACAAGAAGATAAATTTTTTATGGATGTATTCAAATATGCTAGGACTTGATACAGATCTTATCATGCATCATTTATCTATCTCTCATGGTGTAAAACTTGTTAAACAAAAACTAAGAAAGATACATCCACATGTGGCCCTCTTGGTCAAAGCAAAGTTGGTAAAAATCTTGAGTGTAAACTTTATCAGAGCTATTGATTATGTGGAATGGATTTCCAACATTGTACTATGTCTACACATGATAAATCCATCCAAGTTTGTACTAATTTTAGAGATCTAAACAAAGCATGCCCTAAGGATGGCTTTCCACTACTAAACATAGACATGATAGTGCACATGACGATGGGTTATGAAGTGTGCTCCCTCATGGATGGCTTTTTCGAGTATAACCAAATTAAGATTGATCTAGCTGATCAAGAAGAGACAACTTTTACATGTGCCTGGGGCACCTTCTACTAGAATGTCATGGCCTTTAGACTCAAAAATGTTGGCACTTCATTCCAAAGAGCAATGACAACCATCTTCCATGATATAATGCATAAAACTATGGAAGACTATGTTGATGACATACTGACTAAATCTAGAAAATGAGACACACATCTCTAAGACCTTAGTCTGATATTTGATCGTATGAAACAATTTCAACTTAGGCTAAACCCAAAAAAGTGTGCCTTTGGTGTCACATCTAGAAAATTACTAGGATTCATTATATTAGCAAAAGGCATTGAAGTTGATCCTAAAAAGGTCCAAGCTATCATGGAAATGCCTCCTCCAAGAAATATCAATCAACTTAGAAGTCTACAAGGATGTCTATAGTCCATCAGAAGATTCATTTCTCAATTGGCTGATAAAGCTCAATATTTTAACAAGAATTTTCATAAAGGCTCTACTCATATCTAGAACAAACATTGTCAACAAAGTCTAGACCGAAACAAAGGATACTTGGCTAAACCTCCAGTTTTGATGCAACCCATTTCAAGAAAACCTTCGATTTTGTACATCTTAGCTACAATAACTTCTCTAGGAGAATTATTAGCACAAAGTGATGAGACTGGTAAAGAATGTGCTATATACTAAATCAATCAAACTTTGGTGGCTTATGAAATGAACTACACCACTATTGAGAAAGCCTGCCTTGTAGTGGTCTTGCTTCTCAAAAATTTGACATTCCATGTTGGCACATACAATTCACCTAATTGCTAAAATTGATCCCTTAGAATATTTATTGAGAAAATTTGTGCTTACTGGTCGTCTAGCTAAATGCATGATGATTCTTTTAGAATTTGACATTTAGTATGTTGAATGTAAAGCCATCAAGGGGCGGGCCATAGCTAACCAATTGGTTGACTTTCCACTAGAGGATATAACACCCATCCAAATTGAGTTTCTAGATGACTCAATTATCTACATCACTTAGAGAACTTTGAAAATCTTCTTTGATGGTTCTCATACATAGAATGGGGCTAGAGTAGGTGTCTTGTATATTTTCCTTCATGGTTATACAATTCCAAAATCCTAAAAACTCTTATTCTCTTGTACAAGCAATATTTTTGAATACGAGGGAATAAAAAATGGGATCAAAATGGCTCTTTAATGGAGAATCATTTAATTGCACATCTATGGAGATTTCCAACTCTTTATAAATCAAGTGAACAATGAATATCAAAAAAAGGATGACAAGTTGACATCCTATAAGAAGTTGATTGATGCTCTAAGGAACTATTTCACTTTTGTGACATTCCAACAAATTCCTAGAGTAGAAAATAAGGCTGTTGATGCTATGGCCCCTCTAGCATCTATCCTCCAATAATAAGAACATGAATATCGATTTGAGTTCCTAGTGGAAGAACTACATCTTCCTACCTATGATTCCTTAGATAACTAGTTGATCTACACTATTGTAGCTCATGATTCCTCCTGCTATGTGACTATCTTCTCTTACCTATGTGATCAAGTTATTCCAAAAACCCTCATGTGCAACCAAAAACACTAATTCCTCCGCAATGCTTCACATTACACTTTGGTCTCTTGTGGCTTGTATAGGAAGAGTTTAGTTGAAACATTGCTTAAGTGTTTAGAGCTAGAAGAGTTCAAAAAGGCACTAGACAAAGTCCATGATGAATTCTTTGGGGCACATTCTAATGGGCTTGAACTTGCTTGGAAAATACTTAGGGAAGATTATTGCTAGCTAACCATGCAAGATGATTTTGTTCATTATTCCAAGTTTTGTAAGAAGTGTAAACTTCATGGCAATTTAATTCATGCTCAAGGATGTGAGCTTATTTCCTTTGTGACATATTGTCCATTTCAACAATGGCTCCTTGACTTGGTAGGAAAAATTCATCCAAGTTCATCTAGTGGTCACAAGTTCATCATCACAACAACTGAGTATTTTACCAAATGGGTTGAGGCTGTACCACTATCTGCTACTATAGGAGAACATGTTGCCCTGTTTCCACTACATCACATCATTTGTCATTATGGTATTCCTTCCTCCATTGTCACTAGTAATAGAGGAAAATTCAAGAACAAGGACCTCAAGAAACATTGGTCCTCTATTTACTACCCTTAAGAGAATGACCAAGGTGAGGCCTCCAATAAAATATTGCTGAAAATCTTACACCGAACGGTTCACAAGTATGGGAAGGACTGACACTTTTAGATAAATCTGACACTTTGGGACTACAAAATTATCATCCATACTCCTATAGGGGCCACATATTTTTCTTTAGTCTATGGCTCTGAGGTTTTCCTCCCATTAGAAGTTGAGATCCCCTCCTTGCGAGTCTCCTTACATGGGTTGATAAATGATGACGACCATAGAGCTATGCAAGTACATGAACTAGAAACTCTTGATGAATATTGCAAGGCTGATTTTAATCATATGAGGGCTTATTAGAAGAACATGTCTACTTATTATAACAATAAAGTTCATTCCCATGAGTTTGAACTATGTGAACTTGTTCTTAGAGAGAATCCAAAAAATCAACAACATAGAGAGCAGAAGGGAAAGTTTGAACCTAATTAGTTAGGTCTATACATTATCACAACAATATTTGGGTTTCGTGCTTATCAACTATCTAATCTTGAAGGGGAAAAACTTATAGAGCCTATCAATGTCCTACATTTGAAGAAGTTCTATGCTTAGAGACTCGCAACTCAACTATCTTATACATACTTATTGATCCTGAAAAAATCCTAAAAATTAGAAATGTCCTAAAAAAATGATCATCTTAGTGAAAACCTAGCAATAGGCACTTTGATGTATCACCAAAAAAATAATAATTCAAAAATACAAAAAATATTGAAAAAAGTCCTAAAAAAAAATCTATCAAGTGGTGAAAACTTGGAAATAGGTATTACTTGAGACCCTTGCACCTATGTCTATCAATCTCAATCACCAACTTTGCAACACATTTCCTAGCTTGGGATTGTTTCTTGTCCTCATCTTGGGGGAACAACTGCTTAGCCTATTGAGGTATTTTTGTGCATTAGGGCTTCTTTGACAACTCGCAAAATAATATTTCTTAATGCTACCCCCACAACTTGACATCAAGTGTTTCTCAACACTTTTTAAATTTTTTATCTATAGTCTTAGATGTCTTGTGATATTTCTCACTATCAGAATCAAGTCTTGAAGAAGTGGCCAAGTGACTTACACATACACACACACTTAAATATTTAAATGACTAAGCTATGATGAAATTTATCTACTCTGTGTTGTCTATGATGATTTCTTTGCTATGTGTTCCCTCCCTAATAGTCTTTCAAGGATGTCATGGACTAGAAGACTAGGGGCATGGGGCATGTTTTCTTGCTCTCTACTTGTGGGTATAATTTTTTCATCTATAGTGTTTAAAGTATTCATGCTTGTCCTATTTTACAATTTGACTTACAAACATGTCATTCTTGACTATTTTTCACAAGACTGCACTTGGCAGTTATCTTGGCACTTATGCCTTGATATAGGTGTAATCTTACTATATCAAACCTAGGAAATCTAATCGTATAGCCATTTTGACTTACATGTATTTGAAGCTTAGATTAGATTTCCACATTTCTATCTAATATCGACCATATTCATACCCTCATAGTTACACTAGTGATGGTTGTATGATCTCATGATGTCCTTAATAAATACTTAATGATAAAATAAGAGTCTAAATGTTATGCATTTCTTGCTAGAAAACCAATTTGCATATTATTTTGCATTATAAGTTCATTTTTGCATTTTCTCATATGGGGAGAGCTCTCTCTTTATCTTTTCATGGACATATCGGCTAATTGCTTTCATATCTTTCTTTTCTTTCTTCTTGATCCTTCACTTTGCCTCTTTGCTATCCTATCATCACAAGGGGTTAATATAAAAATCACATTTGATCTATCCAAGTGTTACATGTTTGAAAAACATACGTCTATATCATACACATGAGAGCTAAACATCATAAATGAGAGAAATACATGAACGCATTAACAAGAGCATATCAACATGGGCATAAAAGCAACACATACATGAGCAAGAAAGTGAAACATTACATAAAAACTTAAAATGCTGAAACATCCATCAAAATGAGGCAAGTACACAAATTTGTTCAATCAAATCCAATATCTCATATATATCAATGTGTCACAATACATATACAAATGTGAGATCTAAAATTTGGATATCCATCTTGAAATACATGGAGTGCAATCACAAAAACTATCAAAACTATTAGCCTCAAGCTATGACTGACTCACCCTCTATAGCTAGTGATGGCCCTGGTGGCAGAGCCTCTCTCCTATCTGATAGCTATACTACACCCTCTAATCTTCCAACCCACTCTAATTAGTTAGGAAGCCCCTATCCTGACGGTATGACACCTCTTTAGGCTACATAATAGCATGCAACTCATGCCCCATGATGCACTAACTCTTGCCTAGCAGTGTATTTCTCCTTTCATAGCTCCTCTCCTCATGCTTACTCATTTATGAGCTACTGATATCATACTACAATAGTCACTTGATCTGCTTATAGGTCTGCCTCTAGATTTGAGATCATAGCATCATAGTCATCATCCCCCCTAGCTAGCTACTTTACCTTCTCCTCCACTACCCCCCTCTCCATCATCTTAGTGTCACCTCCTCCTCCTCCTCCTCCTCCCCCATGGCATGTGCTCATGTCCATCTCCTCACTGATCTGGAGCCACTCCCGACCTCCATCTATCTCCCCGCTTCGCCTTTGCCATAGCCATCTCCTCCATGCCTTGCTATTGTGGGTAGAGAATTTGGCTATGTAAACTAAGGGAATGGATTCTTTTGACTCTCATACAAATATGTTGGGTTTTCCCCTACATCTACTACACTGGGATGGTAGTCTCAAGGTGTCTAAACTAAGGCTACTATCTCCTAGATTTCTTTATGATAATCTAGCATGAGCAACCAACCTCATGCCTCATTTGAATGGAACTAAGTATAAGTTTTCATCTCTATCAAGACCACCTATTGCTTTGCAAATTTCCACCATACTCAGCTAATCATGAATTGCTCCACTATCTTTGAGTGCTTGCCCACTAGTTGTCTACTATATTTTATATATTTTAGCTCCTAGGAGTCAAACCATCTATGACAATCTCAGTATAGTTGCCACACGAATGTTTTCAACTCATCAAAAATATGCCTATAATATGTAACATCCCCACTATGGGTTTGTGGTATAAACCCTATAGATCTAAAGATGTAGGGCTAGTTGTGATCCCATGGTTGAACCTATGGTTGGATGATAGCAATGTGCTTCCACACCCATATTTGTGCTAGTACTACTTTGTATGCCCAAGAGTAACCCTTATGGTATACCACATCATGTAGCTCATGATACATATCCATAAGTATGGCTAGTCCCCATGCCATCCTACAAGGCCATGCAATCAAATCTACCACCAGTTTGCCCCATCGTAGTGGGAAGCCCTTTTGGCCCCGATGAGTAACCAAAGCCTATGCCATCAACAAGCATAACAAACATGACAGTGGGTAGTCAATGCCATACTCATCAATGAGTCACTCCCAACTTAGATGGAAATTAGGATGGTAACATTCTAGAACATCTCTTGCATCACTGCCCTTCCCTCTATCTCCCCTATCGAAGTCTAATCATAGTATACCTATGACATATAACCAAACCTTGTATCAACATACCTCACATGGATATCAAAACCTAAAAATGTAAAACAACAATCAAACTTGGAACTCACTAAATCACCATGGCAAGGTACTCAAAGGATGTGATACAAATCCTATAAATTTATGGTCACCTCTCCAATAGGCTATTGAAAGGTGTTGTGCTCGTTATTCCATCGCTTAGTTAGTGCAGTCAACAACCTGTGGTTCGCCTGTATGTGGGGCATTCATGTTATCCACCTCAACCCCATGCTCACTATGGCTAGCTTCTCATCATCATCAAGGTTCCCTAAACTTGTAGCACCACAACTTGGGGGCTCTAATGTGAAGGGATGGAAACACCATTTGCAACACAGGACAAGAAAACATTAGTAAACATTAGCAAACATGCAAAAATCAACAAAAAAGACTAAAAAAGGACTATATGACATTTATTTCTATGTGCAGGTAAAACAATATGTTGATTAAATGTCATGTGACATTTCTCAAAATACCTGGGTGATACAATTTTGTCAGGTGACATTTTGCATCGGTCCAAGCAACATTTGGGTACGGTTAATATGATACACTATAGGCAAGCTGTGTGATACAATTTTTCATATGAAGTATCACATGATATTTTTTAAAGTACCCATGTGATACTTTTTAATATCATAATATATTATGTATTTAACATGTAAAATGTGCAAAAAAGGTCATTAATATTCAAAAAGGTGGTAAAGAGTTAAAAACTTACTAGTGCCTCATAATCAGTTGACCAGTTGTGCAATTGGCTATGCTTGAAATGGTGTCAGTGAATGTTTTCCAAAGCCATGATGCTCTCTCAACCACTCAAAAGCTCTCAAAAATCACAAAAGCCAAAATGATTTGAAAATGACACTTGGACCCCTTATATAGCCTTTTGACCTAATTTTGACCCATTTTTCAAACTGCTTAGAATTTTGCAAAAGTTGTGCCCCTGGCTAATTTCAATGTCCTACATCCATTTCTGGGATTGAAATTAAAATTCAAGTTCATCTTGATTTTTAAAATCACATTTTAAAATTGTACCTTCTTTTATGCAATTAGCTGACCTTTTAAGCTCTAATCTTCAAATCATCACTGGGGCATCTTCATTTCTTCATGTCTTCATAATTTCTACTCTTCATATCTACTCCAATTCACATTTTCATGCCTAAAATCACCTTTCTACTCAATTTGACCTAATATTCATGCTTCATCCTTCGTGGTCAACTTTGGTCAAAATAGGGGATTCTGTCATTTCTGTATGGTCACTCTTTGGTTCTAAATTACCTATCTATCATTGCAAACACTACTATTGATTTACTCATATCTAGCTCATTTTTTCATTTCCCTTACCTTGTTTTGATTTTGATCCCGAGGGAAATACTCTATCATCGCTTGTTACAACTATCTATTTCTCAGAATAATATGTTTGACCTTTTCATTTGCTCTTGATCTATCTACTTTAGGATTTGCTATCTCTTTCTGTATTTCATTCTTTGGAATCAAACATCTTTATCTATTGCTGCCTACTTGGCTTTTGTGTCTTTTGATCTAATGTGTTCCCAGATTGATCATGCATTAGCCAAAGAGGGGAAAATGTAATCATCTATAAATGGTCACCTAGAATATTAGCTCCGTTCTCAACATTTTGGCTAAATTAATTCATCATTTGCCTAGACCAAATTGTTAAAAATCAATTAATTTGATTATAACCTATAGTTTGACTATGCTATCCTAAGTCCATTATTTGATTAAAAGAACATGTCCCCTTTTAATTAAATAAAATCCCCCATTCTTCCAACCCACTTAAAGTGCACACATAAAGTCCTTTTTCTATTTTACAAATTAAAAGAAAAGGCTTTGTGACTTTTGTCTTAAATGGGAAGTCAACTTCTATTTTAGTAGTTGACTTGTGTGTGCACATGGATCACTCCTATTTTCAAACTCCACCCTTGATCATCCATAATTTTGACCTTTATCTCTACCATTTGTATGACTTTAAAATAAACAACTCTCCCCTTGTTAAAGAATGCACACTCCTTAGTATTGTTATGTTGTAGGTTTCTCATTCGAATCTTTGAAGAGCTTTATGGAGAACTTCTACTTCTCATTTCATTCTCTCATCCATCACATGCTAGTTTAGAATCATGTTGCATAGTAGTTTAGTTTCTTTGCAATAGCTTAAATTACTTAGTAATTAGCTTGGATCTTGTAATCCTCTCATCTTGTTTAACATAGTTACACTTTGCATATTCATATAGTTTAATCTACATTTGCATTGCATCCTTGAGGAACTCCTTGTTGAAATTTGCATTCTTGTAATCTAATCTTGAGAACCTCCTATTGAATGGTTTACTAGCAAGACGATTATCATTAAGGCTCATTTTAGAGCCTTCATATTTGAATCATACTCTCTTGCACTTTGGGGATAGGGAACTCTAAGCTAGCATCCAAGCATTCCAAACTCATGGAATCACTTGGATAGAAAGGTTTAGAGTGTGACACAAATTGAGTGTATAGTAGGACCTTATTCCTATGCTTTTAGGTCCGATGCTTGGAACCTAGTCAAAAGATTTGAAAGAGAGATTAAAATAATCAATTATGAGGAAATAAGGCACCAGTATGACCCAACGAATTTTCTGGGAGATCATCTAAAGCTTGGGTACACTCATAGACATGTCCCAACCATTGAAGACTACTAGATTAGATGTTATGATGAATATTAGACCAAGGAGAGGTATTGGTCCATGCTAATAGCCAATGAAATTAAATATGTAATGATATTGTTGATGTTTCTAATCTTGTAGATGATGGCTCTGACATGCATCCCTCAAGCTACAAACAAGTAAAGAAGACTCCCCATTGTGTCAACTTTTCTTAAGGGTCCTATTGTTTACACAATAGAGGTCTTGATGTGTGGGATCATCAAAAGGATAGAAAAGTGGGTGGAATGAGCTAGAGTGAGGAAGAAAATAACTAGAAGTGTGAGCTCTACTAGTGGAGTATCTTTTAGAATAGGTCAATCTACTATTGCCACATCCATGACTATTACTACTTCAACATTAGCTGGTCCAACACATTTTGTTGATGGAGGAGGAGACTAGCCTCTTGAAAATAATCTTCAAGTTACTCTATAACCCATGGAGGAGGATCTATTCCAAACAGGCAAAAATGTACGAATGATGAGAAGAACAAAGAGAAGTAGGAGAAGTCAATGACCAAGCCTCTCTCCCTTGTGCAAGTCATCAACCTTAATGGTGAAAAAAATCTAGTGGATGGTCAAAATAAAGATGCACCTCAAAAATGTGACACTTTAGCCCTCTTAGTCACCAATGACACTACCTTTCCTACTACCACAAAGAGCAAGGAGACACCCCCAGTGGCAAGGAAGCTCTTTGATCTTACAACCCTACAGTCAACAAGCAATGTCCTTTCAACCTATTCATGGTTGGAAGAGACTATTGATTAAAAGAAGAGAAGGTTTGAGGAAGTTTCCCCATCCAAAGACCTCATTGTACAAGCAACCTCTTCTTGGCCACCATCAAAGAAGGTGAAGAAGTAGAAGACTATGGAAACATTGGCCACTAATTCTTCTATTGGTCATATGCTAATGGAAATAAAAAAACCTCAAAAGGAGGGAAAGTTTCATGAGTTGAATGTGAGTGATTTCCAAATTAGAACTGTTGACATAGGTATTCCTTTATATGATTCCATGGTCAACATATGGAAATCAACATATGAGAAAATGAGGGATAGACTTGATGAATTGAGGATAGAAAAAGAGGTATTAAGGTCCTCAAATAAAGAGCTAATGGATTACATTAAGTCTGCACTTGGAAGTACATGTACAAGTACATTTGACCCAAGTGTAAAGCAAAACAAGAATCTACTATTAAAGCTGTAATAGGAGAGACAAATTTAGTCAAATTGGTCATGCCTAGATCGATCAAATAAAGGCCCAAGGTCCCCTTCTCTTTAAGAACCTTGGAAACCTTTTGTTAGAAACTGATAAATTGAGAGAAGTAGTGTCAAACCATCAAAATTCAATGCACAAATCATCAATGGGTTTGATAGAGTTGTTAGCCTTGTTGCAGGAGTTAATTTATATGAAAACCAATGCTATCATAACCCATGGGATTCTCAAAATAGGCCACGAGCCATTGTTTCATTGGAAGTAATCACTAGAATTCATAATTGAGAGCTCAATGAAGTTTGAAAATGAGATAAACAATGTAGATGATTCAGTAAAGAAAGTCATATTTTAACATATAAAGGTATTACATACAGAATTGTATGTCACAAAAAATGGTCAATTGGTTGACATTGAGAAAATGACAGATAAATTTCTAGATTTTGTAGAATAATCCACTAATCCATGAAGCTTCTAGACGTCAAGGATCTAGGAGCTCTTAGTGGTAGATTCCATTCTAAGGTATTCTTCAAAAAAACTCCAATAGCAAATTTCCAGAGTTGAAGAGTTGATAGAGATGCATGATTACTGCATGATTCAAGTTGATAACATTCTCATCCCAAGTGTTGATGAGCTCAATAGTTTAATTGATGCAATGAAGGCATATAGGGCTAAAGCTTTGACCCCAAAGAAAAAATGATGCTTTAACACTCTCTTTTACAAGTGTCACCTCTTCTCTTTCTCAATTGCTAATATTATAGCCATCTTCGACATTCTTCTCATTGGCTTGGACTTTGTAATGGATGATGATGTAGACAATCCTATTTTTAGATTCTATTCAAAGATTCTTTGTAATATAATCATTAAATGTTATTGGCCACTCCTAACAAGGGCCTATAAGTGTAACTTTTTGATAAATTAATGTGATCAACATATTACTTTGTGGGAAAATTCTTGTACATAGGACTACTATGTGAGAATATGCATCTGCATCTTGAATTTTCTATTCATTTAGTTTTTGTATGGTGTTTGGGTTGAAATATGTTGTTAATGAAAATTAAGAGATTGCATATAAACTTGGTTTTGTTTATTTCATATCAGTGGGTTGTAAGGTTTACTTTCTTCATTACAATATTATCTTATTCCTCTATTCTATACATGTTAATTCATATGCATTTCATTGTTGTATAGGAAGTCTAGGACTTGGTTAATGAATGCGATTAAGTATGAAACAATATGAGTATTTTCAAATCTCAATAACTTGTGCAATTTGGGTATTGTCAAGTTAATCATACTTTATATTCTTACATAGTTTTTAGTAGTAGATAGTTGTGCATTGTTATAATCTTGCATTCAAGGGTAAAATAGATTGCATTTTATTTTTTAGATGAGCTTAACAATGACTCACATGGATTCATGTTTGTGGAGTTTGTGATTTATAACATGAAATTATCCTAGGTTGTTTGAAGTGTAAAACAATCTAGTTGTACCTCTTCTTCTGTCTAGTTAAGAGAATACCTCAAAATTAGTTGATCTACTAAAAAAAAATTTGTTGCAAATATTTGCACCACAAGGGAGTTATACCTTTCAATTCAAGGGTCTCTGATAGATTACTATATTGACCCATTCTGTCATCAACTCTTTTGTTTTCCACCACTTTGGACACATTAAGAGTCAAGGTATAAACCAAAATCTATGGAAGATAAATTGTTAACCAACAATATCATAATGGTTTAGTTTGAAATTTGTAGCATCATTTCAGTTCTACACAATCTCAACCATAATGGATCTTAATATCCTATGCTTCTCACTACTACATCAATTTTCAAATAATTTCCATAGAACATCCAAACCTTTTCAAAACCTTTGAACTTCTTAATTTAGTGGTTTAGAAGATTCTTCATAAATATGTTATCAGACTACATTTCTCATTATATCTATAGACTTTCAATAGCCATATTTTTGAGCTACTATTGGGCATATTTGATGTTGCTCAAGAGTAAGAGGAATTATAAAGAAATTCTTGGAAGATCACTACTATCATTGTGAACATTGCAAACAAAAATAATCTTCTATCTTGATAAGCCAAAGATATTATTCATAACAAGTCAAATTGAAATTGTGCTATTTATCATAGGAATTTTAATAACTACATAATTGAATTATAATAAAAATATCAAAATAAGAATCAATAAATTTAACTTAAACACTACAATTAAATTCTAATAAAAATATCAGAATCTTGAATCTTGAATCACGTTATTATATTTTTATTTGAAGAAAAAAAATAAGGTTGTATTGTTCAATACCATAAATGATGTCAGTAAATTATGCTCCCAAGATGAACATTTTAGTAGCACCATTGCAAGGGATGCACATAGAAAGTAGGTAAAAAGAGTGACCAATAAGAAAACTATTCAATGGGTTTTGAGTACAATAATATTGATGCTAAAGATGGCAAAATTACCTATCACATTTGGTTGAGAACACCATTCCACTTAGATCATATTTAAGTCATTTGCCCATGATGGGGAGTTACCCAATGTTTATTAGCCACACATAAGATATGATATTTAAAAAAATGTTATTACCATTCTCCCTATTGTGCATGAATTTAATAAATATTCATATGTAATAAGGATCCAATATTTTTTCCAAAACTTATGGCCTCATAATTGTGATTGATGTTTATAGGTAAATGCCATCTAATCTAGTCTAGTCAATACAGATGTTGAGATTGATGACTATTCACAAATCTCATTGTTTAGCAAATAGAAATAATAATAAGTAGGAAAAAAATGAAAGAAAACTTAAATTAAAGTATAACATAAGATACTCTACCTTAGGTAAAATAAAAAAATTATAGTGGTGCCATAACCAAAACACTAGATCAAAGATGTGCACAACCAAAGGGATTGCGTTATTTAAATAGGTAGTTATTATGGTGTTAAAAAATAAACCAAAAATGTGCAAAAGCTAGAGAGTGAAAACTTATAGGTGTAAGAAATGCTCAAATATCCATGCACAAAGAAAAAGCACCGAATGCTCTAGAAGTCCTCATTGTGGCCACCAAGCACAGTGTTCAGGCATTCCCAAATGTTGTACTACTCATTGTTGTTTAAGACTTTGATAAAGAAATGTTAATCTTGGATTTTTTCCTCTACTTATACCAGGTCCAATGCAGTCCTCACCTAATGCTTTTTTGGTCGCTCTAAGCTAGTTACTAATTGCATCTCTTAAACATCTAAAGTGTCTTGACATGGCCTTCAAAGCTAATTTAGATACAATATAATATGAAAAATTATGTAATCAGAAGCTTAAATCTATTCTCAAAGATATTGTATGGGTTTGGAAAAATGTTGATCATACTTTGGGACTTGGGTCATTCTTAAGGAAGAAGCTAAAATTATTAAGTCAAATTTGAAGAAACTAGATTGCAAAATCAAGATGTTGGTATAAATGGTTTGTACATTTAAAATCATAAAAATAAATATCCAAATTCATTAATTCTTGTGAATAATCATTTTTCTCAGCACAAAAAGGTGTCATGAGAATGTGATAATAAAATTCACATACAAGAACACATGTTAAACACATAATAATTATTGGTCTTGAGTTTGAGTCACTTTTCTTCTTGAGCTAGATCTTATAACGATGGATCCAAAATGTTGAACTAATGTTCTTAACTTAATAATTAATCTAAACAAATAATAAAAACTAAAAAATAAATCTAGATTTCGACCCATAAATCTGAAATCTCACAAACAAAATTGTGTACCAATTAGATTTGAGATCAATGTCTTAAATTGCAATTGATCATGATGGTTTATTGGATAAACTTACCTCAAATTAGGAGTGTGATAAATGGGGAATCTTCCCTATTCAATGTAAACTTTGGGGTCCAATTCATGGAGCTCACTTGGATCAGTAGGGACTTTAATTCTCCATTTTTGACCAACAACCACAATTATCATTCCTTGCATTGAACAAGGCAGTAACATTTCAATCCAAACATACCATATCAAAAAAAAAGTCTTAGAATTTTTTTGTTCTAGTAAAATAACTTTCTTCTAACTGAACAAAGATGATTACAATAGAAGAAACATCTCTTAGTAAGACTAGTTAGTCAAGGAAATATAATTAATAGTTAACATAATCTCACCAAAATGATCTAGATATGTCACATGACCTACCTTAGTAGATTAAACTCTACCCAGTTCAATTACATTAAAAAAAATCATCTTCATTTGTTGATAAATTTGGAATTCTAGGATAATAGAGCATACCAATATCCATGAGAAAAATACATGGCAAGATCATAGATTCAAACATGATATAATCAATGATTTCTTACAGTCAAAACTACATTGTTTCTCCACATTAAAACATTTCTATTTATATGCTCTTGTTAAACATATAGTTTGACCTTTCTGATACCAGTGCTACAAAATTGGATATATATTTGTAGTTTTTTCTTTATATTTTTCCATGCTATGGTTGAAATTTTTCTTGATGGAAATAGCTTGAAATTTCCTCTTATCAATCCCAATATGTCAATACCCTGACAAAACTATCATTCACCTCTTATATGTGGACATTGATACAAAATTTCACTTTATTTAAACCAACCTTGTACAAACTTTCTATTTGTTGGAGTTGATGAAATCCAACTCCGAAGATGCCCAAGATCACCTGCATGCAAAAACTTGTCAAAGGAAAGCCAAGGAACGAAGAGTGTGGAGCAAGGGAAAAATCCTAAATGGACATGAGAGAGAACAAGATATTGCAACACAAGAAAATATGTATTTACAATATGCAAGAATGTGATGTTGTTGTAAAAATACGATGAGGGAGCCCAAATATAAAGAGCTCCAAGAATCTCCTAGAACAAGCTAGAAGATGCTAGGAGATAAGTGTGAAAACTAAGCATACATCCAAATGAGGTGGAAAGTCCTTGAACAAGGTGAGAGGATAAGTATGACTTAGGAGAGAACAAACTCCCGTATTGTCAACAACTTATAACTAACTCTTAGACTACAACTAATAAATAAATTCATTTACCTAAGTAAGCTTAAGTAAATAGAATAAATAATTAGTAAATTAATTATTTACTCTAACACCCCCCCTTAAGTGCAACTTAGGGCAATGCCTTAAGCTCACAAAACTAAGAAATGCATAAATGCAGAATGGGTCCCGACAACAAGGCCAAGTTAGGTACCCACATACAATGCAACTAAATGCAACCTCTAAAAATAGGAAAAGAGAGAAAAACCATGTGGGAAAAACCCTCTCCCAAAAAGAGATAAGAACCTAGTCAAGAACTGAAGAAGCCTCCAACTAGGGAATGTCCCCTAAAAATAGGAACAAAGAGTGATCATGAAGAGCATTACTGAAGCATCAAGAAGCCACAAAATCTACCATCAAGAAATTTTTTTCTGATTTGTAGAACCTCCATGGAAGAAGAAGGCATGAATCGAGTGTGTCTATATGGTAGATGATCCATCTCACCGAAATGCATAGGTAGCCAGCAACTGCAATCGCCTTGTATATAGGATCAACCGTTGAATACATAGCTCACACTAATGAACCATCAAATGATGGATGCATTAGAACAATAGCACAACCCCTCCTTAATATAGATGGGGTGAGATGACAGGCAACTAAGAAGGTGGGCCAAAGTCTCCTGCAGACAAACCAAGAATGACGAGAGAGGAAGAGGTACAAACACCTATAAAGACACGGTCACACTAATGCTACATGGGGCTAATGTCATGGAAGGGACACTCACTTGACAAAGGGAGAATGCCAAAAATAGCAAATGACTATCCTCCCCATGTTGCTTTATAAAAATACTGCATGTACAACTAACTCAAAAATAGTGATCATGAACCCTAGAATGTAAGAGCGACACTTTATCTTAGTGCGATACATAAAAGTACTTCAAAAGGATAGCTACAATGATCAAAACTAAAAACAAGCTACAAAAAAACAAAGTACAACCCAAAACAAAGGAAACCATGCCAGAAAAATGATCCTTAGGCCTAAAACACTCAGGATATCCACCATATAGCAAAAATGCCAAAAAAATGATAGAAAGAGCATGGGCCAAAATCTAAGAAAAAGAACCACATTTTTGAAAAGGTGAAAGAACTAGCTTTCCAAAAATATAAAGTTTCCAAAAAATTGACATGGGACGCAAAAGATATGCAAGCTGCAGTCAAAAATAGAACTTTGGACTTCAACTAAAAAAAAGGGCAATAAAAATGCATCAAAACCTAAAAATACCTACACCAATTTCTCCATCTCAAAACTAGCTTTTCGATACTTCTTTCAGATAAAAAAAATACCTCCGTATGCTCAAGTTATGGCCAAAAAACTACAAGTAGGTCCAAAATGACCTTGGAGAGGTGCAAGGGTAAAGATGCAGTGTTGACATCATGCTGATGTCATCATTTTACTGTATTAAAATTGACAGCTAAATGGTCATCATAGTAAAAAAAGATGCCACATGGCACACCACGTGGTAGAAAGCTGATGTGGCAGGTGTGACATGGCAGGGCCACGTGGCACACACACCATGTGTCACACCTGCGACTGTTGACTATTCAAAATATGCAGACAAACCTCCTGACTATGCTACTAATGAAGGTGGCTAACTGGGCTTGAGTGAAGGCAGAGAAAAGGATGTGCCACTGGGAGGAGTGTCAGGTGAGCTATCAAACCCGATGGAGAGGAGGTGGCTCTGCCAACAGGAGTGGGAAGAGCAGGTGCAAAACATGGGCGGCAGTGGCTGCGAGCACTGAGCGACAGACCAGAGGAGAACCGGAGGAGGCGCCCAGGCCGAGCATTGGTGGTGATCATCAGTCAAGGTGGTGTTGCTTACTGTAGCTATTGCAGGCCGTGCATGGGTGGCATGATGGCGGCCTCGCGGTGATGCTACAAATTATTTTAAAAAATTGCAATAAATGCCCCAAAATTGTCTGTATGGTTGCTTGTAGGGAGCCTTAAAAATTTTCTCGAATGCCCTATAGAAAAAAAAGACAAATTTTATATAAATCCAAATTGAAAATGGCCTTTTGAATCCAATGGTAGCGTTCATTTGAGGTGAAGGTGCTCCGAAAATTTGCTGTCCCCTCGATTTGAAGAAAAATGCACAAACAATCTAGGGTTTGTGACTCCAAATCATGGCTTCAAAAACCCTTCAACAAAGCACCAGTAGGGAAGCTCTGATACCATGTTGGAGTTGATGAAATCCAACTCTAGAGATGCTCAAGATCACCTGCATGCAAAAACTTGTCAAAGGGAAGCTAAGGAAGGAAGAACATGCAGCAAGGGAAAAACCCTAAATGAACATGAGAGAGAACAAGATATTGCAACACAATAAAATATGTATTTACAATATGCAAGAATGTGATATTGTTGTGAAAATACAATGAGGGAGCCCGAATATAAAGAGATCCAGGAATGTCTTAGAACAAGCTAGAAGGCGCTAGGAGATAAGCGTGACAACTAAGCATACATCCACATGAGGTGGAAAGTCCTTGAACAAGGTGGGAGGATAAGTATGACTTAGGAGAGAACAAACTTCCGTATTGTCAACAACTTATAACTAACTCCTAGACTACAAATAATAAATAAATGCATTTACCTAAGTAAGCTTAAGTAAATAGAATAAATAATTAGTAAATTAATTATTTACTCTAACACTATTTGTGTTGTTCTAAACTTACCATATTGTATAACCACTTTGATTGCAAGTGCAAAATCTAATGGACATAATTGCACACACTAGGTGCTAACAAATATCACCAATACAGATAATATACCATACAAAGATCACATATCTATCACCAACATGATGTCATTTAGATTTTTTGAATAAGGTTAGGGTGATTTATGTGCTATATATACCAGTATATAAATACATTAAAAAATGATAAATATTGAGTAGCATCCCCAATGAGCATCTACAATATATTCTCCAAGAATAGGAGTGATCCAAATTGCTCTAGCTTGATTGGTACATTCTTTGAGGAAGTCATTGTACCCACATGCAATTTACTTGTCAAATAGATCACTAAATTTGAGGCAATCCCATAGAAAGCCATTCTTTTGAGAACTTTATACACAAATTTTTTTTTTCATAAATCAATGAATTTGACTTTAAAAAGTACACATGAATTCTAATAGAAATATCATAATTTGACACAATTCAAAGAATACCGCCTACTTATCATGAGTCTATCAATTAAAAATATCCAAAAAACCTTACAATTAACTATGCATGCTAATGCAAAATTGTAGATATGAATGACTTCATACCATTGATTTGATAAACTTCTGAATGCCACTTTGAATCAAGAATGCACATGCAGATGTGTTCTATATGCATGGAGAATAGGAGAAGCTGAAAAAACTCACCATGTTTACATTTATTTAATAGGTCTATTAAGTTTCTAGAATTATAGAGCATCATGAATGTTAGAACTCTACCTGCTATGAATGAGACAATATCCTTAGCAAGCCAAAACATAGAAAGCCTTGATTTTCTTGCATGCTGAGGACATTACCCTTTCCTATAAGAGTCAAAGTTACAATGTTCGTGATGATCTATAATTTAAAATACCTAATTAAAGATCTCTAAAAAAAAGAAAACCTGTTGGGTTTTTTTTAGCTCTTCCTGATGTCATATGCATATGAATTGAGATTGCACATTGAACTATGGCCTCCTTTTGCATTTCTTGAAACCAAGAGATTCACACAATTAGTTGTCATACAATCATAGGTTAATGTTGAGCTTCACTTGGTTTTGAGATTCACACTCAATAATAGGAATATACGCAGGGGGGTGCAGGGGTGGGGCTCATAATAAGGGTTGTTTTTCATTTGGGTCTTGTATTTGTACCTAATATACTTCAAAGCTTGGCCTACTTTCTCAAGGAACATAAGTCTTTCAAACACATTGGGTCCAAAAAGTGTTGTCATGGCATGAATGATTTTATCCTTTAACTCTTTAGTTTACAAATTCCACCTTTTAAGAAAAGAAAAGAAAATTGTTAGATTCATAAATGTATTGAAACTAGCTTTTAATTTACTTGAAGAAATTGATGAAAGAAAACATGATCTAATAGTGAAATCAAAATATGATACCCTATGCATATGGTCAACCCAAATATATGGTAGCATTCAACATTAAGTTTTTCATAAACTAGATTATTCCCTATATCATTTGCATCAAAAGCATCATTGACTAACTCTCAATTGTGATCCACTTCTTCCTCTTCTTTGGTATCTTCTTCTTCCATCACATTATACTTTATCAACCCATCTCTTGGATCATGTCTAACAACAAATGACCAACCTAGTTTATATGGAACCTATGAGTAAAATATCTTCTCACCTTGTCTTTGAAGAACATAGGACTCATCCTCAACTAGCTTAAACAAACTTGTATTAATCATTGGAAATCCATTCTCATGCTTAATAACAGTTCTATCAGGATCATTTCAATTGAGTCGTAGTCTACACTATTTGATGATAAAGAGAACTAGTCTAAAGGAATTAAAGTCATAGTCAGGTATACCAACCAAAATGGTAAAGTATCAATTTTGATATTCTCAAAGATGTAAGTCATTTCTAGATGAAATATTGGTCACCTAGAAGACTACAGTTATCCCAGAATCACAAGTTCTCTTTGTGTCATCAAAATATTTGATGCAAAATTTATAACCATTGCATAACACTACCTTGTCATGTTTCACCTACAATAATATCAAACACATATAAATAATTTCATCATGAGTTCAAAAATATATAGTTTATTAACAAACTTATAAGTACTTAGAGATCCCTTAAACCATATGCTAAATCTATTTTCTTTTGTATAACATTGGGATCTCCATTACAATTCGCTTGTTCAACCAATGAAGACACGAAATCCCATTTTAATCTACGATCAAAATATTGACATCATTCAATCCATACTATCATCCATTCTTGTTACTTGTAATAAACAAATGTATTTCATCCCACTCTTTAGTAGTTCTACAAAAGTAAATAGATAATTTAAAACAAATTTATTTTGAAGGTTAAGAATTAATTAACTACAATAACATCCCACTATTTATTACCTTTCACTTTCCTAAATCTATCATTCCCCACCAAGTAATTTCCTTTGAATTTTGTAATGGAGTCGAGATCCAAAATGCAATCTACATGGATCTTTGTTGCAAGATTAGGAAGATATTGAGTAACATACACCATCATCTAGTATACAATATATCCCTCAATCATGGAACCCTCAGGATGTGCTCTTTGTCAAACCAAGCCCTTCAAAAATTTCAAGTGTCTCTCAACCATCCACATTGACCTAGGTTGTAAAGGTACAACAATTCAATATACTCATCTTGGTCTATGAGGTAGTGATCCTGTGCATTAAAAAATGTAAAAGTTAAATACTTTCGCATTTCACACATTTGGAGACTAATTCTTTTCTTCCAATATTATATATCTTTTGGTGGAATTATTTAGAATAATTGAGAGGGAGGGTGAATAAGTTATCCAAGGTTGAGATGTACAATTAAAACTTTTCACAACTTAGTGAACCCATATCCATAAAACATTTTCATCATACATGTATCCATTAGATCATACAATCACTTAAACTTGTAGGTTGCTATTATTTGAAGAAATGAAAACATGAGATACAATAGATTTAATAACACATTTGATACAATGATTTAACATGGAAACCTAATTTGGGAAAAACCACCAGTAAAATGCTACTCATTCTCACTCTTCTGAAGTGATGCCATGTGAAAGGCCAACCTTGTTAAAGGTTACAATGCAAACTATTAAATGTGAGTTGGTTAAAAGATTTCAATTACCTAGTTAGGAGTGAGCCATGTTAGAGGACTTTAGATCATTCACTTGGAATGTCACTCAGCTAAAGGATTTACAAATGACTATTACGTCAACCTTAATCCAAAGAATTTTCCTTAGACTAGTAGAATGATTAGAAAGTAATAGTAAGGCTTAATCTAATAAAAATTACAACACACATAAAAATTACTAATCTCTATTTCAATCCTCCATTTTGCTTGGATTTCACACACTTGAACTTTGATAGCTTATTCACCCTTTAAGTATCCATTTCCTTAAGCCTTCTTGATTTACTTGCGAATGTAGTCTCTTCTCTTAGGTCACTGAATGAAGCAATAACCTAGTCTCCTTATCTTCCTTAGGTTCTTACATATGATAACCTTTGCTTCTAGCTAGCCATCTCTATAAATAGAGAATTAAGATGTTTTGTCATTCATCCTCCATCATCCATTTTAGAGTTAGGTTAGATTAGGTAGGATTTAATGAATCTACCCATCATTTCATTTCATTCACTTCTAGAAACTTCTCCTTCATTCCTCTTTAAATTTGTCTCAAAATGATTCACCATTAATTCTATGCCACCAACTCATCAAGCTTATCTTCCACATAGTTCAAACAATCCAAGAAATCAAACTTGTTAACTTAGATTCATCAAATTCTCAATCTTTCTCACAATGCTAACACTCAACATTAACTAGCTTCTGATGCTTAGTACATTTCTCGATATCCTCTATCAAATCACCTAGCATGGACTAAAGTTTACTTGTGCTTGACATCAACTAAACTTTACTCGGCTTACACTATATCACTCAAATCACACTAAAATTGACTTTTCTTAGCTCCAACTAATTTTATGCTTGGCTTAAACCAACTTTCATTAGAACCTAATGTGTAGAATGTTAAGCTTGATAGACCAACTTTGTTTAACTTGTTCTTAATTAGTGTAACTATCCTTTTCATGTTAAGTAGATTATCAATCCACTATAATATCACTATCTTAATTGATCCTTGTACTTCTTTTCCATAATATAACTCAACCTTTCCTCTAGGTGCTATTTTTACCTCATTTGATCAAATCCTCTTAATTAATCAAATAAATGATAGTACTCAAATAATATAAGAAATTTTCTTACCAACAAGTAGCAGGTTTGACATCAATGACAAAGCAATGATTGAAACACATTTATCATACTTGTATCAATTTGTTTTCAATAATCTCCCTCTTCGGCATTGATGACAAATCAAATTGACCAAACTTAATTAGTACAACCAACAAAATACCAAAAAGAAAATGATTCCTTGTATCAAAATCTCTCCCTCTATCAGCAACTTTCATCTTTTGAATAGGTTACAAAATTATATTTTGATCAATAGAAAATTAATCGACTCATCCTTATGACTCCCACTTGATCACTTCTTATGTCTCCTTTGATATTAACTCCCTCTTACTAGGTATTCATGTTTCTTTTGTGTTTTCTTTCATCTCCCTCAGTAGTCAAGATTTCCCTTTTTGCCTCAAACTTCTCCAAATTTCTTTGTCTTTCTTCCTCTCCAGATTTAGAATTTCTCCCTCTCTAGATTTCCATATTTCTATGTCTTTCTAACTCTTTGACAACAATGCCAAAGACTTGTCATCTTAATATGTAGATATGAATATTTTAAGTTTCTCCCTTGGTTACCTAGCTTGTGACTAATTTGTAATTCTAGCTCTTTGATTACTTTGGGCAGCTCCTAAAGTAAGATCCATTGTATCAATGTGTAACATAGGTCAATTAACTTTTTTTGATATAGGGCACTCCTCATGCTTCTTAGATAGCCTTTGATAGGGGTATCACCCCTAGTTTATGTTGGAATTCACAAGTGAGAAGGATACTTCTGAGGGTGGGGGGGGGGGGGGGGGGTGGTGAATCAGAAGTACCAACTTTAACCTCTTTAAGTATTTAACTAAAATCAATTACATGCATCTAAAATCTTCTAATAAAAATGAAATTAAAGACATGCATGAAAATAGATAACACAAGATTTGACCGCGCAGAAACTCTCCAAAATAAGAAGGTAAAAATGGGGTGGGGATGACACCTACAACTTATCACTACAACAATATGTAACTTGTCAAGGTTACAAAGTTTAACCACCATCAATGGTATACCCTATTAAAGGCTTTACACCCTATTAAAAGTGACATATCTAAAGGATTTACAAACATTCACTTGGAATGTCACCCTATTAAAGGATTTAACACCTTGTTAAAGGTTCTACAAAATAGCTGTTAAGCCAACCTATCTTCATAGGATTTTCATTCTGTTAATACAATGGCTAAAAAGTATAGTAGAATGTATTGACCTAATAACTTACAATCTTCAATTGTTGATTCCAATTCCTTGTTCTGTCCAATCTAATTTGATCCTTCCTGATCTGATATAACTCTATTCATAGTGCTAGTGCTTTGTTCTAATCAACTTGGTTTTGCAATGTTGCTCTTCCTCTATGTCCTTACATCCTTTAAAACTTCACTAGGATTCACTCATGTATTCCCACATGATACTGACTTATGGGGTTTTTCTCCTCCTTAAAAAAATTTCAAGACTTAGGGTTAGGTATGAATCTACAATTGAGATTCATCGATCTTTTCTTGCTCAATTCTTTCCATATTTCCTAATTGGTTGCATGTTCTCTCAATTTTTATGATTGGTTGAATGTTGATTACATAAAGAATGTAATAGATTCGATCTTATCTTTTAGGTCCTTCAAGATTCATCTTGGGTTAGCTCAAAAAATGGTTTACATCTGAGTTTGTTAAGGCACAAACTCATATCCTGATTCTATGTTACTCAATACTTACTGATTGCTGATGCTTGACACATAAAGGAATTATGTCTTGCTCGGCTCCTATAGTAACTATGTCTTCCTCAACACCTATACTTTTCTCGAAACATATATTGGTTCAAACTCAATTGTTACTTGGCACTTGAAACTTGCTCGGCACTTGAATGACTCAGCACCTGTTGAATTTTTTGCTCAGCACATACTATAGCTTGACATCTATATTATACTTGGCATCAACTTAAAAATTTCTTAATTGTGTTGAAACTCAATTGTCAAAACCAATCTGAGACCAACAATTTACCTCTTAGATACTCATGAGCATCCTTAGGTAATGCTTTTGTGAAGATATCATCTATTTGCTCTTTTGTGTTAATTTATTCCATCTTCACCTCTTTATCTTGAAATAACTCTCTCAAGTAATGATACTTGATTGCAATGTGCTTAGTATTTGTATACATTACAAGATGCTTTGATATATTTATATCACTTTTATTATCACAATAAAGTATCACAGGTTTAGTGATTTCTTCATGCAATGTTTGTACAATTTACTATAGTATGAAACATATTCAACTTCAATAGTAGATTGAGAAATGCATTTCTATTTCTTGGTAGTCCATGTAACCAGCCTTTTGGTTAGGAAAAATGTTCCTCCACTAGTGCTCTTTTTGTCATCTATATTTCCATCCCAATCAACATCAATGTAGGCTCTCAATTCAAATTTCTCATTTTTCTTATAGTATAGACCATAGTCTTATGTTCCTTTCAAATATCTCATCATTCTCTTAATAGCCATCAAATGACTCTCTCTAGGATTTGTAGAGAATCTTGCAACTATCCCAATATATAATGTAATATCAGGTCTACTATGTACTACATATTCTAATTTTCCAATCATAGACTTGCATAATGTTTGATTTACCTTAGTTCAATCATCATTCTTTGACAATTTATGTCCTATCACTATAGATGTGCTTACTGGCTTGAAATCCTCCAATCCAAAGGTTTTCAATTTCTCCTTAACATACTTTGACTAAGTGATGTATATACTAGATATTTCATTTGATGTACTTGCAAGCCCATAAAGAACTTGATCTCTCAAAACATAGGCAGCTCAAATTATTTCTTCATTTAATTTGCAAAAGCCTTACATAAAGTATCTTGACCTCCAAATATGAAATCATCAACAAAAATATCAAATAACAAAATACCTTCACCTTTATTTTTCTTTAAGTATATATTGCTATTATCATCAATCCTCTCAAATCCAATCTTCACAAGATAAGTATGAAGCCTTTCATACAATGATCTTGGTGCTTGTTTCAAACCATATAAAGCTTTGTGTAGTCTATATACCATGTTTTTGTTGTCAACATCAAAAAATCCTTCTGGCTATTCTATATAAACCTCTTCCTCTAATATACCATTAAGAAATGTAGACTTAGCATCCATTTGATAAACTTTTAAACCTTTGTATATAGAGTAAGAAAGTAGAGTTCTTACTCCTAGTCTTGCAACAAGGATGGATGTTTCTCCATAGTCTATCCCTTCTTCTTATGCATATCCTTTACAAATTAATCTTTCCTTTTTCCATGCGACTTCACCATTTTCATCTAACTTATTTCTATATACCCCCTTGGTGCTAATCAAATTCTTATCTTTTGGTCTAGGAACTAGAGCCTATGTCTTATTTTTCTCAATTTGTTTGATCTCTTCTTCCATGGCTTTACTCCAATCCATATATTCTAAGGAATCTTTCACTATTTTAGGTTCTTGCATACTCAAAAAACATGTATCATTTCTCAAATTATTCCTTGTCATTGGTCCAGCAGCTTTATCTCCAATGATTTGTGTAACAAGGTAATGTCTCTCGACATACTTAGACAATCTTGGTTTTGCTCTAGTTTTTTTATTTGGTCTATCAACTTCTGAGTCACCATGTACATCTCTATTAGGTAGTTCAACATCTCTTTCATGCATACTAATCTCAAAATTAGAATGTGCCTCAATTTTAATTTGAAACTCGACACTTGAATGTAACTCAGTTTCTGAATGCAACTTGACATTCATAGTATATGACTTGGTAGTCATTGAAACTTTCTGTTGGTTTGCAACTTGATTTACAACATCTTCATCTGATGTAGGCATACCTTCATACAAGTATACAAATTATTTGTATTATTCTAGTTCCTTCATAGGTTCAACCTCATTTACTTCTAGATATTAATCAAATTTTACATTTTTACTTTCAACAACTTTCTTGGTGTTATAATTTAAACACTTATAAGTTTTAATTCATGTGGAATAACCAAGAAATATACCTTCTTCACTTTTTGCATCTAGTTTACCATTCCTAAAATATTCCTTTAGAGGTATGAGTCTTACTCTTAAAACTTGACTTTGTCATTTTTCCTAACTACCATTATTTGTAAATTATATTGTTAGGTTTCTTTATCTTAGGAAAACCTTTGACTCTTTTCATGTTAATGCAATCAGATTTCCACAATCCATAATAGTTATGATACTTAGTTTTTGGATTAGATGTGTACAGATTTTTGCCATCAAAGTTTTGAATCACACTACATGATCCATCGTCAGCATGAGAGAGCAAGAGATGTAAAATAAAGTAAGTTGTTGATTCCTCTATCATTACAAAAAATCTCAAACTCATTTGATGTAAATTCTCCTCCTTTGTCAAATCTCAATTTTTTTAGACTTTTACTTGTTTCCTTCTCAACTCTTGCTAAGTACCGCTTAAACATTTGGAAAGCATTAGATTTCTATTTCACAAACTTAATTGTCATCATTCTAGAATAATAATTAACAAGTAGCATGATATAGTTATCTCCTTTGTAGCTTTGCACTTCAATTGGTCCACACAAGTCAGGTTGAACAATCTCTAATATTCCTTTAGAGGTATGAGTCTTACTCTTAAAACTTGACTTTGTCATTTTGCCTAGCTAACATTGTTTGTAAATTACATTGTCAAGTTTCTTTAGCTTAGGAAAACATTTGACTCTTTTCATGTTAATGTGATTAGATTTTCACAACTCATAATAGTTATGATACTTAGTTTTTGGATTAGATTGTGTAAAGATTTTTGCCATCAATGTTTTGAATCATACTACGTGATCCATCATCAAGATAAGAGAGAAAGAGATGTAAAACAATATTTTCATGTTATTGATACTAACCAAGTTATCAAAATTAACATGACATTACCTCTTGTGCCATAGCCACACTTCATCAATTTCTACAATTAAACAAGTAGCATTCTCTATATAAAGGTAGAATATATTACCTCTAGTTTGATCACCTTTTCCAATTAGTTTTCCATTAGTATCATATATATTAGCAATTTTGTTTTCAAACTCAACCTTACAACCTAAACTATTTAGGTGTAACAAACTTAAAAAATTATAGTTAAGTCTTTCAACATAATAAGCATTCTCACATAAAATACTTTTTGTGAGTTTCATAGAACCTTTTTCCTTTTATCAGATAGGGTGTATCATTACCAAACCTTATGCTACTTCCATCATAATAATTCAAGCTAATAAACTTACTTTTATCTCCAGCCATGTGATGTGAACATCCATTATCAATGATCCATTCATCATTCTTATTCACACAAGACACTAGTGTAGTTGCCTCATCTTCATCAGATTCATCCTTCATTGCAATATACACCACTTCATCATCATGTTTGTTAGATCCACCTTTTTTGTTTCTTCTTGAACAATGTAGCAAGACATCTTGCCTTTGTCTTTGTAATCTTTGTTGTCTTCATCTCTTCTACTTTTGTACTTGTTACCACCTTTATAATTTCTCTCATCTGGACATCTAGCAGCAATATGACCAACCTCATTGCAATTGAAACACATGATAGGTAACTTACCTTTGAACTTGCATTTAACTTTGTGAAATCTCCTTGCTAGTAGTGCTTCAAGTTTATCTACATCTTCCTCATCTATATCACTATCATTGGACACATATTTTGTCTTTTTCTTGTTTTTATCATTAGGTTATTCAATGATAGGTTAGCTTTGAAAGAAAATTCAACATTTTTCAAGTTTATAATTATCAAAATTAGATATCTCCAAAGAAATGAGCCTACCTACTAGACCTTCAAGAGTTAGATCATTCCCTGACATACATCTCAGTTCTTGTATCATCATCTAATTTACCAGTAGCTACTCTTATTGCATTAACAACATTTTTTTTATCCTAGAGCAATATTGAGAAATATTCTCACGTTCTTGCATTCTCATATCATCGAACTTACCTCTAAGACTTTCAACTTTGGCTCTCAGAACATTCTTGTCACCAAATAGATAGTGTGTAGAGCATCCCACATTTTCTTTACACTGTCACAACCCTTGATATCATCAAACTCGACATAGCTTAGAGTAGTGTTGTGTTCTTTCTTTTTTTTTTCAAATCTTCAGCAGTTAAGATTCCAATAGGATCAACATGCTCAAAAAAAATGGTAGATTGTGTATGATCTCCAAGACCTCCTACATGTAGCTTCATAGACTTTTCCATGCAAGAAATTTATCTCTATTAAGATTGAGTACCTCTCTTTTTGACATCTTGATCTTTTTACTTCTAGTACCTTCAAACTAGTCCTCTTGAGCAGACTACTGTGATACAAATTGTTAGAATTCTATAGAATAAATGAGAGGGGGGAAGGTGGTGAATCAATTATCGAAGTTCCAAATGTACAATTAAATTTTTTCACAACTTAGTGAAGCTATATCCATAAAAAAATTTCATCGTGCATGCATTCATTAGATCATACAATCACTTAAACTTGTAAGTTACTATTAAGTCAACTTTTTACAAATGTAAACATGAAACACAATAAATTCAACAACACATTTGACACAATGATTTAACATAGAAACCCAATTTGGGAAAAATCACCAATAACATGCTACTCATTCTCATTCTTTTGAATTGATGCCATGTGAAAGGCCAACACTATTAAAGGTTACGATCCACACTATTAAGTGTGACCTAGTTAAAGGATTTCAATTACCCTATTAGGAGTGAGCCTTGTTAGAGGACTTTAGATCATTCACTTGGAATGTCACCCAATTAAATGATTTAAAAATAATTGTTAGATCAACCTTAATCCAAAGGATTTTACCTAGACTAGTATAATGATTAAAAAATAACAATAAGGCTTGATTTGATAACAACTTACAACACACTTGCAGATCACAAACCTTTATTTCAATTTTGCATTTTGCTTGGCTTTTACACACTTCATCTCTAATAGTTTGTTCACCCTTCAAAAATCCATGCTCTTAAGCCTTCTTGATTTTCTTTCCAATGTAGTATCTTCTCTTAGGTATGTGAATGAAACAATGCCCTAGACTCCTTGTCTTCCTTAAGTTCTCGCACATGACAAACTTTGCTTCTAAAAAACCATCTCTATAAATAGAGGATTAAGATCTTTTTTCATTCATCCTCCATCATCCATTTTAGTGTTAGGTTAGATTAGGTAGGATTCAATGAATTTACCTGTCATTTTATTTTATTCCCTTTTAGAACCTTCTCCTTTAATCCTCTTTGAATTCATCTCAAAATGGTTCACCATGAATTCTATGCCACTAGCTCATCAATCTTATCTTCCTTATGGTTCACAAAATCCAAGAAATCAAACTTGTTGGCTTAGATTCATCAAATTATTGATCTTTCTCATAATGCTTACACTTGATATTAACTAGCTTCTAATGCTTGGCATACACTACATTGCTCGACATCCTCTATCTAATCACTCGACATCAACAACATTTTACTTGACTTACACTATTTTTGGTAAATAGATTTGTTCTTCTTTGATTATGACTATTGAATGCCCAAATTAGGAACAATATTTGATTACAAACAACTAAAAAGCCACTTATGAGTAGACTAGATTTTCTTTAAATTGATAGGTACAACTCCCTATGATAGATTTGCAACAAATTATGTTTTGTTTCTAAAGCTAAAATGGCGGTATGTTCTTGACTCGAGAATAGAAGAGGTAAACCAAGCCAGACCTAAATAGAATCTAACTCAGGCAAAAAGAATTTCTAAAAAATTGATAAGTTTATGAACCAACACATCTTATGAACTCATAAAGCTTAATAGTATGATTAATAATATTGAGCTTAGTTAATTTGAATCTAAACTACAGTTAGCTTAAAAGGAAAAATTCTTGAAGGATTTCTCTTTGAACATGCAGTGACACTACTTATCACATCCATTCATTGCTTTGAAATAGAGGAGCAAAATTTTGTTCTTTCCTTCCTTCAATCTAGACAAAAGAGAAAGCATAAAACTGTAACTAATAGAAATGGAATAGAAAATAATTAATACCAAAATACCTTTCAATTGTCTTTGCAACATCAAGTATTTTACACCAAATTTTTTTTGACCTTTTATTAATCTTTGAATTTCATACATATATGATTTTAAGATGACCATTACAATAGAAGTTTAATTAGTTCATCTTCTCAAAAATGACAAATGGCAAGACACCAGTTTGTCGTATTACAATAATTACATAAGAAAGAAAAAAGGGGAGGCAAAATGTGAATCACTTCAACTTCTTCCCTTTTTTTTCTTTTTCTCTATAAACCTTAGCAACAACTATGATTGGGATGAGTTCTTCATACTTAGGCATGTGTATATTGGTGTATCTGAAGAGCCATTTGAAATGTTCTCTAGCTAACTCCTTCACAACATTCAATTGATTTGGCAGCTCCTCTGTGGTCACGTGTATGCATTTTTTGAGTTTCTGGAGTTCTACAATTCTATTTTGACTACTGGAAGACACACTAGATAGACTATCAAAGAATTTGGAGAAGTTCTCCTTCATGATATTTATCCCGATGAGTGCTTTTCCTTGGCCACTAGTCTTTGAATCTATATGTAGCCCCTTCATGAGTTCAAATCCTCTGTCTTGGGTCTTCTTCACTTTATCCTCTATTTCTTTAAGTCCCTTTTCTATTGATAGGATCATTTTTGTCTTGGGTTTTCTTCACTTTATCCTCTATTTTTTTAAGTCCCTTTTCTATTGATAGGGTCATTTTTGTCTTGGGTCTTCTTCACTTTATCCTCTATTTTTTCCTTTGAAGCCACTCGAATAGAGGTTCATCTCCCTTTGGCAAGATTTTTTCTTCAAAAACTTCTTTTTCCGTCATCTAAATGATCATCTTCAGAAGGGAGACACAATCATCACACTTCATCCTTTCTCTGGCCAAAGTATTGCTATTTGATAAGATGTTATCCTTCTCCATTTCCAATCTTAGGATAACATTACCAATTTGTTCTATAATAGTAGCTCCTTTTAATTTGAGCTTCTCAATCCATTCCTTACCAATTTGGCCAAAGTTCCTATCTTCCTAAAGTTGAGAGATGAGGGCCTAAACATTAGCAGCAGTAGGATTTTTGGTTACTAATACTCTGGAGATAGTTACCAATGGAGTAACCAATTGTCTAATGAACCTGTTCAATTCTTCTATCTCAGCCTTCATTTTGGTCTTTGACAACTTTAGACTTTCTAATTTTCCCTCAATTACCTCGTTGGCTGACTTCCATAGGACAACCTTGGTATCATGCCTGGCTCTCCAATGTCCATCGAGTGTAGAGTAAAATCATCAACAATCATATCTTTAATCCTTCCTCCTTTTTTGGGCTTGGCTATCTCCATTATTAGGTGCCCTATTTTTGGATCTTGCCCAAGTATAGATAATTTTTTCTTCTTCTTTACTTTGGTTAATGTAGATCTAGAATGAACTGCAAGGGATATAGTGTCTTTAGTAGGAACACTTTCTTCTTTCCTTTTCCTCTTTCTTTCCAGAGTATCCTCCAACCAAGAATCAATGCCTATCACTTTGGAGGCTATCCCAAGTGATTATGTACTAAACATCTTCTTCTTAATTGGAGTGATTGTCACCATAGTTAAAGAGAAGGGATTCTTTGGATCTTGAGAAATGAGCTTTGAAGAGCTTTGGCCTTTATCTAGGTTTGGAGTATTCTTTGCTACCTCATCAGACTCAGTAGACTCACTACTAGTATTTTTCCATCTCCCAAATCTACTATTTGTATTGGGGAGCCACTTGGTTGTAGAAGTGTAGCACATATTGGTGAAATAGGGCTATAATGGGGAGAGGGAACTGGAGTAATGTGGGGAGAAGGAACCATAGAAACATGAGGAGATGAAACTGGTGTGACATGGGGGAATGGAACTAGAGTGGTAACACTATCCTTTGGCTCCTCCATCTTCTTCTCTTCAGCACCAGCTTGGGTTCCGATGACTGGGAGGGGGGCCACCATGACAAGTCTTAGCTATGGGAACACTCTTGTTTGGAGGTTGATCACCTCCTAAATGTTGAATTGGTCCTTGAGTTGTAGCTATTATTACACCTGGTGTAGCATTCTAGGAGGAAGAAGGCATTGCAATTGTTGGAGAGGCTTGAGTGGTTGTACCTTTACTCTAGCTCCTCTTGGTCATCCATTCAACCCACTTCCTAGTTCTCTTGATGATTTTGGCCATCATAATATCTAAATCCTCTTTAGCATCCTCATAAGGCTCCTTATCTTAGTTAAATATGTATTGCTATACATATTTTTTCCATCCTCCTCCAATCCTTTAACATTGAAATTGATACCATATGTTTTAATTTGCTCCATTGTGAGCCTAGAAAAAGCACGATCTCAACTTTCAAGTTCATCTTTACAATCCACACAATAGTCTTCAATAGTGGTAATGTGTTTGATCACACTTCCAATCTGCAACACATCTCTCACATATCCATTTGGATCAAACATAGGTTTCACAACCTCATACACCTCCAATTTGTATTTCATCTCAAACACTTTGAGCATATTCTTTGCATTAGAATAGGACTCGCAATTGTAAGCTCCAACTTTATAAGGGAATTCATACCCTTTCTTCTTCAAGCTTCTGCTTAGCACATTCACCTGCACCGCCTACCTCACAATCTCTATCAACATGATCATGTCATTTGGGTACCTGGGCAACTTCAAGGGAAATCCATTGAAAGCTACAAGACACAAATATGAGAAAGATGAGAATTGGATAAAATAGTTCCTAAATTGACTAATAGCCACCATTGCCTTCTGGTTGAATCTCCTCTCTAGGCATCCCTAGAGTTCCCTAAAAATTCTCATTATAAATGCGTCATTAACTTTGACATATTCCGCATAGCTATTTTGTAAATACAAACTTGGATAGAACTCATAACATTTCACATCATAAGGAAAATTTTCTACTCTTGGAAGGTCTGGCCACAACTATAGAGCTGCTAGCATGTAAATTAGAAACGAAGACATATAAAAGGTGTTGTAAAATGTCATGGCACTTAGAGCTTTGGCCAAATTCTCACTTACCTCATGGGCCAAATCAATACATTGCGTATCTTAACAAAAAATTTGTACTAGAAATAAGTATTGTTCAAAAAAATTTAGAGCCTCTACCTCACCTTTCAATCTGTGTAGGAGAAACAAAATGTCTATAATCTCAAGCCTAAGATCAATACCAAATTAAGTTTTGGGGACCTTACTCTTGGTGTCCCATGGCTTTTGAAAGTAGGATCACATGATTTGTTTCCTCCACACCATCTTCTTCAAGGAGAAATCAAAGACTGCTCCTCCTACTACAAATTCTGAAAAATCCTCTCATTCTAGGACTCAGAGGCAATTCACCATAGTTTTCCTATCAATGGAGATTAGTACTATATGATCAAGTAGCAGAATTTGTTTGATATCTAGATTGTAATGATTTATGCATTCATAAATCAATTCTAAAGCTTGGACTACCACCGAGAAACTAGCTACCTCCACTAGTCAACTTCCTTGGAGCTTCTCAGTTATAGGATGAATTGGTTCTAACCTTAGCCTCCTTTGGAAATCTTGCATATCATAAAAGTGGAGTGAAGTATCTGTGAAGTTTTGCACTGTGGACTTAATCCCATTTAGCCCATCAAACCCCACAAATCTAGTTGCCATTCTATTTGAGAATGAAATAAATTTGAAACTCTGAATTTAGATGAGGCATAGAGAATTGAATTCATAAGCACCAAAAATTTGAAAGCATTGTGTAATTTAATAGCATAATAGTTCAAGAAAAAGTGTTAGTTTGAAAAACTATTATGTTTCTCTCTATATAGAATTCTTAATTCATCTGTTAATCTTCAGGATCCATGCCACACGAACAAATTAAAGGATAAATCTATTGAATTAGTAAATGTGGGAGCTTCTAATAGACATTTTAGTGTCTTTTCACTATTTCCATTGGTGCAATAGTAACTTTACTTTCTTTCATACTTACTTTTCCATTTTCTATTCAATTTTAGAGAATTAAGAACAGAGTACTCCGTAACAAAATATTTGGCTAGCCAGATTTTGCTTAGTATACCTTTCCAACATCGGTTAGATTATTTTCATTAACATCTTAAGATGCCTTGTGTGTAATTCATAAGCCCAATTTTCTTATAAAGTTGATTTCTTTATGAATGTGGAAAATCACCCTCATGGGTTGAAAACTTCCCGAGGAGAAGGCGATTTCCATTTTTTCGCCCAAGCTTTATTTACACTTTATCTTTTGAGTTAACATTTCCTCTAGGTTTCAAAATCTTGAAAGGACTATGAAATTCAATGGGAGACCCACTTCCTCATCTCTTTCCTTTACAATTGCCTTTGGTAGAAAATGGACATCATGGGTCAACATCCTACCGAGGAGAAGTCATTTTTGGGTTTTTCACTAAGGATGATTCTGAGCATCATGCTGAATCCTGAGTGTTTCCCAAGGCAGAAAAGTGTAATGAAAATGGGAATTTTCCATAAAGAAACTCATTATCTTCTTACCTCAATGTGTAAGCCTCATTTGTTAATCATTGCAGGAAATCACCTTCATGGGTTGGAAACTTGCCTAGGAGAAGGCGAAGCTTAATTTTCCACAAACTTCATTCTTTCATAGGAGAAACATGATAAGCCATGAACAAGTTTAGTTTTGTGAATAAATTTGTGAATTTAAAGAATCCCAATCAAAATATGTACTAATCTATGCATAGACTCATGACATCAAGGAAAACCCACCTGGCCATAAAATGTGGGAGAAGGGAAAAATGGAAAATCAGATGGAGACTCTTTTTGCCTAAGCAGAAAAACTAGACCCAGACATACCTAGACCAAACTAAGACACAAAAATCTCCACTTTTGCAAAATGGATACAAGGTGAAAAGTGGGGCAGCAACTATATCACTCAACTTACACTAAAATGAACATTTTTTGGCTCCAACTAGTTTTCTACTCGACTTACACTAACTTTTCTTAGCACCTACAATGCAAAATATCAAGCTTGGTAGAAAAACTTTATTTAAGTTGTTCTTCTAAACTTAATTAGTGTAACCATCCTTTGCAACCTTAAGTAGATCATCAATCCATTATAATATCACTATCTTAACTGATCCTTGTACTTCTTTTCCATAACATAACTCAACCTTTCCTCTAGTTGCTATTGTTGCCTCATTTGATCAAATCCTCTTCATCAATGAAATAAATGATAATACTCAAATTATATAAGAAATTTTCTTACCAGCAAGTAGCAGGTTTGACATCAGTGACAAAATAATAATTGAAAAACATTTATCATACTTGTATCAAGTTGTTTTCAACATCTTCTTTATGAATTTCTTTAGATAACAAGTACCTATAAGAGATTCAAGGCACAAAAAAATATAAATACGAGACTTTACAATATATTACTTGTTTGATATATTGACCAAATATCACTACTTACCTTATGTATTTTCCAAGATCATATATTACTTGTTTGATATTATTTTTGAGGTCGTTTGGGAAAGATAGGGGTAACACATACTCCAACAATTGTTATCTGATCATTTCATTCTTTTCTAATGTAATACAATAAAAATTGAATGTAGTTTCACAAATATATTGTGAATACAAATGATCATGACTTACCTTGATGTGTTAGGATTAACCTCAGACAGAAATAATAGTTACATGCAAATATAACCAATATCAAAAAATAGTAGATCGCATATAAGAGAACACAAGACACCAAGATTTAACGTGGTTCCCCCAGTCCTTGGGCTACATTAACCAACACCAAGTCCAATATTAATATTATCCAGTGATTACAACCTAATTACAATATGTAATCCCTTAAATCTCAATATTGTTACAATAACCAATTTTCACATCACACCTTATGAAATTCCCTAACCCTAAGCCTTTTTATACAAGCTTTTTACTACTTACAAAATTAGCACTAGAATAATACAAAAATAGTAGTTGATGCATTTTAAAATATGAGGTCATTTTTTGGCTTCAAGGGTGTTGCCCCCGAAAACCCCTGTGGGGGTGTTGCCCTTTGACCTGACCCTATACTGGGATAGGGAGCACACCTTGGGCATTGCCCTAGGACCCCATAGGGGCACTTCCCCTTGACCCCATATTGGGGGCACTACCCCTAAACCCTCGTAGAAATAATCTGGAAGGAAACCACATTGAATAAACCTTTGAGTCTAATTGGGCTCCATATCACAATAATCTCCCACTTGAAGACTGATCAGACTCCACGATAATAACCTCCCACTTGGAGACTAATCATAACACTACTAAACCTATAGCTCCCACTAGAATATTAAACCATCCTAGACTCTACTATTCTCCCTTGTCACTACCTTTGTAAATATATAGGTTGGATTGTCATTTTTATGTATCTTCTCTAGATTTAATTGTCCATCATCCAAAACTTACTAAATGAAATGGTATTGCAACTGTATGTGTTTTGTCTTTGATTGCATATTTGAATTCTTTGCAAGTTAAATGACACTATGGCTATTTGTGAAAAAATATTTATCCCTTTGTGGGTGTCCTAATTCTTCCATAAAGAACTAATGCCATATCATCTCCTTGGCTACCTTTATAGTAGCAACATACTCTGTGTATGTAGTGGATAAAGCATTAACCTGCTACAATTGAGAAAACTAGCTCACTATTGCCCCACTAATAGTAAATACATAACCAATGTAATTCACCTAGTATCAATATTGCCTACCAAATATGAGTCAATATATCCCTATAAAGTAATATTAGAGCCCCCAAAGTGTAAACATCTATCTGAGAATGCATTTAACTGCATTCCAATGTTTAGTTCTTGGATGACTCATATACCTGCTAACAACTCCCACTGCATATCCAATATCTGACGTAGTACATACCATAGCATATGTTAAGCTTCCTACAGCTAAAACATAGGGTACCTTAGAGATCTTATCCTCCTCTTCTTGTGTCTTAGGACACATCTCCTTAGTTAACTTCAAATGACTAGGTAAAGGTATGCTGACAACTTTAGCATTCTCCATAGAGAAACGTTGCAATACCTTCTCAATATAATCAGCCTAAGATAATGACAATTTCTCAATCTTCCTATCTCTACAAATATTCATACCAAGGATTTGTTCTACTACCCCCAAATCCTTCATAGCAAATCTATGTGCTAACTGGTGTTTTAGCCCCTCTATGTAACCCATGTTAGACCCAACTACAAGCATATCATCAACATATAAACATAAAATAATGTAGCTATCATCATCCAACCTCTTAAAGTAATAAAAATGATCTGGATGACACCTGCTATATCCATGCTCATGAATAAACCTATCATATTTAAGATACCATTGCTCAGGTACTTGCTTCAAGCCATATAAAATTTTCTTCAATTTGCACACTACGTTCTCCTTTCCTTTGACCTCAAATCTCTATGGCTATGCCATATATATCTCTTCATCCAAATAACCATGAAGGAAGGTTGTTTTAACATCAAGATGCTTCAAATGTAAATCTTTAGTAGCCATAATACTTAAAATAGTGTGAATAGAAGTCATTTTAACAACATGAGAGAATATCTTATCAAAATCAATGCCCTTTTTCTATGCAAATCCTTTTATAACTAACCTAGATTTAAATCTTTTCTTACCTCTACCTCTTCTTTTAACCTATAAACCCATTTATTCTACAAAGCCTATTTACCCGCAAGCAACTTGCAGAAATCCCATGTCTTATTTTTTAGCAAAGAGTTTATTTCTTCTTTCATTGTAGACTCCCACTGAATCTTTGTATCCACCTGCATAGCTTCATCATAACATTTAGGTTCACCAATATTAGTAAGTAAAATAGAATACAAAGAAGGAGAAAATATTTTGGAGGTCTACTAGGCCTTTTTGATCATCTAACATTCACTGGCGTGTGTGGTATTTGGTGTTGCAGTTGTTGCACATCATGAGGAATTGCTGGAACATCAGGTTAATCATTTTCTTTCTTCTCATGTTGCTGCAATAGATCTTTGTACAACACTTTCTCATTGAATATGACATCCTTAATTCTTGTAATTTTATGATTTTAAAAATCCCAAAGCCTATAACCAAATTCATTAATTCTATATCCAATAAATACATATTTTCTTTGACTTAGCTTCTAGCTTGGTTCTATTTTCAGAATCTATATAAGCAAATGCTTCGCAACAGATAGTTTTGAGAAAAGAATAACTCAACTTCTTACTAGTCCATGCTTCCTCTAGAATACCACAACCCAAAGGCATAGAGGGACCTCTATTAATCAAATATATAATAGTGTTCAAAGCCTCTACCCACATGTTTAAGGGCAACCTTGCATGCAACCTTATGCTTCAAGAACGCTCTATTATAGTCCTATTCATGTGTTCAACCACTCCATTTTCCTGTGGAGTCCTTGGACCAATTTTATATCTATGAATACTATTAGCAGAGCAATAATCTTCAAATTCATGACTACAATACTCACCACCATTATCAGATCTAAGACATTTTAATTCTTTTCTAGTCTCATTTTCAACCAAGTATTTCCATTTCGCAAAAGTTTGAAATACATTAGATTTATGTCTAAGGAAATAAACTCATAATTTTCTAGTTGCATCATCAATAAATGTAATATAATAATGAGAGCCACCAAGGAAAGATACTTGAGCTAGTCCCCATACATTTGTATGCACAACCTCTAATCTCTCACTTCTCTTTTCCTTCCCAATCTTCACAAAACTTACTCTCTTTTGTTTTCCATAAACACAACTTTCACAAAAATCCATATTGACACATTTCAAACTAGGTAAAACTTTTTTTGAATGAAGTACTTTCATACCTTTCTCACTCATGTGCCCAAGTCTTTTGTGCCACAACACTGTATTAGAATCTTTAGGAGCTATTTGTTCTCCCTACTCAACTACAAAAACTATTCCTAAACATTCATTTTTCTCTGGAACAATCAAAGTAGAAGGAACAATATAACCTGTACTAAGATATAAGGTGCTTACATTCACACCTTTTGCTACTACAAAGGAACCTTTTGAAAACTTCCAATTTTTATCATTTAAAGTAACTACACAACACTCATCACCAAGTTGCCCTACTGAAATTAAATTCTTGCTCAACTATGGAACATGTCCTACCTCATGTAGTAGCCAATGATTCTCATTCTACAACTTAATCTTAATTCTTCCCTTTCCAACAATCTGATAGGGTTTATTATCTCCCCCAAATAAACAAGCCCAATTTTTTTTCAGACATAATTAATGAAATAACCTCTATGAGGTGTGGCATGAAATGAAGCACTAGAATCTAAAACCCATGAATCATCAACACTTTCTAAATATAGAAGCAAAGCATCCTCTTTGGATTTGTTACTTAACCATTTGTCTCCTTTTTCCCTTCTAGTTTATCTCCTTCATTTCTCTTTTGAGTCCAAAAATCTTTCTTCGTATGCCCTGTTTTACCATAGTACCAACAATCTCTCGGTCCTCTAGATTGAGACCTCTTCCCCTTTGACTTTCCTCTTGATTTCCCATGATTTTCAAAATTATTTCCTCTCTCAGTCACACTAGCTTTGCTTTGTGCATTCAAACCACTTCTCGATGTAGATCCACTTGAGGATTTCCTATGAGTTTCCTCGCTCAAAATAACATCGATCACATCATCAAATTTTAGGGTATTAGATACAAAAAAAAAATTACTCACAATCATTAACAAGTTATTCTAGCTTTCAGGAAAAGAACACAAAACCAAGAGAGCCCTAATTTCTTCATTAAAATTAATACCCATAGAAGATAACTGACTAGTAATAGTATTAAATTCATTTAAATGATTTGCAGTAGATCCACCTTTTGCCATTTTCATATTAAATAAACGCTTCATGAGAAATACCTTATTTGAAGTGGAGGTCTTTTCATACAATTTCGCTAGGGTTTCCATCAACTCTTCCATCATCTTCACTTTTGTAATGTTAAATATCACTAATGGTTCCAAGCATAATCAAATGTTTCTAATTTCCTTTCTATCTAAAATCTCCCAGTCCTCATCTAACATAGTTCCTTATTTCTTGAATTTTCTTTCCAATAGCTTCCATAAATCCTTTTGATAAAGATAGTCCTCCATTTTCATCTTCCATAACTAAAAGTTATGCCCATTAAACTTCTCCACCTTTAGCTTACCCTTGTCTACCATCACTCCCACTCAATCATGAGACTCCCACTCGACCATGAGACCTTCCTGCAGAGGATTGGATTAATCTTAGATAGAAATATTAGTTACATACAAATATAACCAATACTAGAAAATAGTAGATCACACATAAGAGAACACAAGACACTAAGATTTAAAGTGGATCACCCAATCCCTGGTCTATGTCCACCAACAATAAGTCCAATATTATTATTAGCCAGTGATCACAACTTGATTACAATCTATAATCCCTTACAACTCAATACCACTACAAGAACCAATTTTTGTATCACACCTTATGAAAATTCCTAACTCTAAAACTTTTTATACATGCTTTTTTCTGCTTACAAAATTAGGGTTAGAATAATAGAAAAATAGCAATCGACACCTTTTACAATATAAGGTCTTTTTTTGGCTTCGAGGTGCTACGCCTAAAAACCCTTATGGGAACATTGCCCCTTGACCCCACCTTATAATACTATGATAGGGAGTGCACCTAGGGTATTTCCCTAGGACCCTGTAGGGGCACTACCCCTTGACCCCATCTTGGGGGCATTTCCCTTAACTCCCCTAGAAATAATCTAGAGGGAAACCATGTTGAATAAACCTCTAAGTATGATTAGGCTCCACATAACAACGTGATCAAGGTATGCTAAACATGCATTTTCAACCCTAGCCCAAATTCACTTTTCTTTGATACAAGGTTGCTTATATTCACAGAAAATCCTGTAGGAAGTTAATTTTTTTGTATGATTTCTTTTATGGAATTACTTTTTTGCTTTGTTAGTAGCCAAGGAAGGGCACTTACATTAATCCAATTTCCATTTCTATTTGATTCAAGGGTATGTAAAAGATCATGGTGTGCCAAAATGTTTAAAAGCATTTGAAAATCTACTCTTAACTTTTTTCCACCCATCCTAATACCAAGGAAAAAAGGATGGGCCAAATCTTATTGGATATTTGATCTATTATTGGGTACCAGATATGAGATCGGATACCCAAAACTTGTGACTAGGAATTTAAAAAAAATTGAGACCAAATTGGACATTTGTAGCCATAGGATGATTTATATTGACTCTATTTTAGGTATCAAAAGTTTTAAAGTTACATAGTAATGCACCAATAAACTGAGGTACACTGCAAGTTTTGGCATTGAATGAGATCGCTGTGCCAAATCTAAATGGAATTGGATTTCTTTGAAATGTAATAGGTTATTGTAGGCCTCAATATGAATATTCTATAGCATTTGGAGTTTCATTGATAGCCCCCACAAGCTCTGAGTTATGACCCTTGAAAGATCAACCTCCAAACACACTTAGTGCACCTTGGAGAATCTTTGATACAAGGTGGCCACAAACAATGGAGGCTCTCCACTACCAGAAAAAGCATGTAACTAGGGTTCGCCCACCCATACAAAGCTATTGGAACTGACAATTTGATACCAAGATTAGTGTTTTCAAAGTTAAGTAGTGATGCACCTATGAACTAAGGCACATTGCAAGTTTTGGCATCGAGCAAGATCACTGTGTTGAATCCAAACATAATATGATCTATTTGAAATGAGATAGATTATTATAGACCTTGATAGACCATCCTTTAGCATTCAAATTTTCACTAATATCCCCCATGAGCTCTAAGTTATGACCCTGAAAAGATCAACCCGCAAATGCACTTAGAGCACCTTAGAGACTCTTCAATATGGGGTGGCCACGAATGTTGGATGCTCTGAATGACCAAAACAAGGGTGTCATTAAGGTTCACCTTCCCATTGAAAGCTAATGGAATTGATAATTCAATGCCAAGATCAACAGTTTCAAAGTTACATAGTGATGCACCAATGAACTGAGGCACATTGCAAGTTTTGGCATCAAACAAGATCATTGTGCCAAATCTAAATAGAAAGCGATCTGTCTTAAATGAGATAGGTTATTGTATACTTTGGTATGAATTTACTAGAGCATTCAATGTTTCACCAATAACCCCATGAACTTTGAGTTATGAACCTTGGAAGATCAATCTCCAAACACACTTAGAGAACCTTTGACACTCTTCAAAACAAGGTGGCTGTAAATGTTGGAGGCTCTTTTCGACTAAAACAAGGGTGTCACTAGGTTTTTCCTACTCATATAGAGCTAACAACACTGATGATTTGTTGCCAAGATCATCAGTTTCAATGCTACACAGTGATGCACCAATGACCTAATGCACACTACAAGTTTTGGCATCAAGCGAGATCGAAGTTCCAAATCCAAATAGAATCTGATCTCTATGAAATGAGATAGTTTATTATATACCACAACATTACCATCTTGTATCATTTTACATTTCATCGATAGCCCCCATGAACTCTGATTTATGACCTTTAGAAGATCAACCCCCAAATGCACTTAGAGCACCTTGGAAACTCTTCGATATGGTTTGGCCATGAATCTTGAAGGCTCTCCCTGGTGAAAACAAGGGTGTCACTATGGTTCATCCACCCATCCAAAGCTAATGGCATAGGTGATTTGATGCCAAGATTAGTGGTTTCAAATTTACATAGTGATGCACCAATGAACTGAGGCACACTGCAAGGTTTGGCATCAAGCGAGATCATTGTGCCAAATCCAAATGAATTGTATATCTTCAAAATGAGATAGGTTATTTTATACCTAGCCACGAATGACCTATAACATTCAATATTTCACCAATAGCCCCCATGAGCTCCAAGTTATGACCCTCAGAAGATCTACCTCTAAACACACTAAGAGTAGCTTGGAGACTCTTTGGTATGGGGTGACCAAAAATTTTAGATGCTCTCTATGGCTAGAAAAAGGGTGTCAGTAGGGTTCACTCACCCATTCAAAGCTAATGATGCTGATGAATTGATGCCAAGATCATAGTTTTCAAAGTTACATAGTGATGCACCAATGAACTAAGGCACACTACAAATTTTGGCATCAAGTGAGATTTTTATTCCAAATCCAAACGGACTGTGATCTCTCTAAAATGAGATAGGTTATTTTAGACCTTGACATGACCATCATGTAACATTCAATGTTTCACCAATAGCTCCCACGAGCTCAAAGTTACAACCATTAGAAGATCAACCTCCAAATGCACTTAGAGCACCTTGGAGACTCTTTGGTATAGGGTGACCATGCATGTTGGAGGCTCTCTATAGCTTGAACAAGGGTGTAACTAGGGTTCACTTGCCCATCTAGGGCCAATGGTACTGATAATTTGATGCCAAGGTCAAAGGTTTCAAAGTCAAATATTGATACACCATTGAATTAAGGCACATTACAAGTTTTGGCATCGATCAAGATCGCTATGCCGAATCTAAATGGAGTGTGATCTATCCAAAATGAGATAGGTTATTGTAGACCTTGTCATGAACATCCTATACCCTTCAATTTTTCACTGATAGCCCCCATGAGCTTTGAGTTACGACCCTCAAAAGATTGACCTCCAAATGCACATAGAACACCTTGGAGACTCTTTGTAACAGGTTGGCTATGAATCTTGGAGGCTCTCCATAGCTAGAAAAAGGGTGTCTTTGGGGTTCACAAACCCATCTAGAGCTAATAGAACTGATGATTTGATGCTAAGATCAACAATTTCAAAGTTGCATAGTGATACACCAATGAACTGAGGTACACTGCAAGTTTTGGCATTGAGTGAGATCATTACGCTAAATCTAAATGGAATGTGATCTCTCTAAAATGAGATAGGTTATTTTAGACCTTGGCATGATTATCTTGGAGCATTTTACATTCCACTGATAACCCCCACAAGCTCCAAGTTATGACCCTCAAAAGATCGACCTTCAAACACACTTAGCGCACCTTGGAGTCTCTTCAATATGGGGTGGCCATGAATGTTGGAGAATCTCTATGACTAGAAAAATAGTGTCACTAGAGTTCACCTATCCATATATAGCTAATGGTGCTAATGATTCAATGCCAACATACACAGTTTCAAATTTACATAGTGATGCACCAACGAACTGAGGCACACTGCAAGTTTTGGCATTGAGTGAGATCGCACTGTTGAATCCAAATAGAATGTGATCTCTCTAAAATATGATAGGTTATTTTAGACTTTGGTATGAACATCTTGTAGCATTTGACATTTCATTGTTAGCGCCCATGAGCTCTAAGTTACGACCTAGAAGATTGACCTCCAAACACACTTAGAGCACCTTGGAGACTCTTCATTATAGGGTGGTTGCAAACATTAGAGGATTTCTATAGATAGAAAAATGGTGTCACTAGGGTTCACCCATCCATCCAAAGCTAATGACATTAATGATTCAATGCTAAGATCAGCAATTTCAAAGTTATACAGTAATGCACCAATGAACATAGGCATACTGGAAGTTTTGGCATCAAACAAGACCATTGTGCCCAATACAAATAAAATGTGATCTCTCCAAAATGAGATAGGTTATTATATACCTCATCATAACCATTTTGTATCATTCAATGTTTCACTAATAACACCAAAAAACTCTGAGTTATGACCCTAGAAGATCAACCTCCAAACACACTTAGAGCACCTTGGAGACTTTTTCGTACACTGTAGCTGCGAACATTGAAGGCTTTTTGTGGCTAGAACAAGGGTGTTTCTTAATTTAACCCACCCTTTTAGAGCTAATGGAATTGAAAATTTGATGCCAAGATCATGGGTTTCAAATTTATGCAGTGATAGACCAATGAACTAAGGCACATTGCAATTTTTGGCATCGATTGAGATCATTGTGCCAAATCCAAATAAAATGTAATCTCTCTATAATGAGATAGATTATTGTAGACCTCAGCATGAAAATGCTATAGTATTTAATTTTTTACTAATAGCCCCCATGAGCTCTGAGTTACAACCCTCAGAAGATTGACCTCTAAATGCACTTAGAGCATCTTGGAGACTCTTCGATATGAGGTGATCATGAATGTTGGAGGCTCTCCATGACTGGAAAAATGGTGTCACTATGGTTCACCCACCCATCTAGAGCTAATGGCACTAGTGATTTTATGCCAAGATTAATAGTTTCAGAGTTACATAGTGATGCACCAATGAACTGAGGCACACAACAAGTTTTGGCATCGAGCAAGATTGTTTTGCCGAATCAAAATGGAATGCGATCTCTCTGAAATAAGAGAAGTTATTATAGATCTTGACATGACCATCTTGTAGCATTCTACATTTCATCGATATTTCCTATGAACTTTGAATTACAAACCTCAAAAGATCAATCTCCAAACACATTTAGATAATCTTGGAGACTCTTTGGTACTAGGTGGCTGTGAAGGTTGGAGGCTCTCTATAGCCGAAAAAAGGGTGTCACTATGGTTAGTATTAAGTAAAATTTTTATTTTTTAGCTCCCTCAATTTTTTGGCATTGGGCATAATAGAAGTTTGGTGTTAGTATTCATTAAAATCGTCATTTTTTAGGTTCCTCCACACTCATCACATTAAGTAAAAACATCTTTGTTTCGTACATTAAATCAACAAGTTAACATTTACAATATCTCAAGTGTTTCATCATTATTAAATCAATAACGAACAATAAAAAATTGTAGTGTAAAAAATCATAATATCAAAAATTGTAGTGTCAAATATAGAATAGATTTTTCTTCAGTTTGCTCCTTATTTAGTTTATATCTTCATACACTCATCTTCATGATGTACCTACATTCCAATATCTTAAAAGTATTAGTAAATAATCATATTAAACAAGATAGTCTTTGGTTCACAGAATCATTATGAACAAAAGAACATAAGAAGTAAATATACCTAGTTGTGTGTTCCTATAGGGTCTTCTCTCTATTTTAGGGTCTTCATGCTCAACATTAGTAATAGTAAAAAAATCTTTTACTTTTGGTATTTCTTGATGCTTCAACAACTTCACATTTGTTTCTATAATAAGATGTGAATATATGAAAATTGGTTTGTGCTTCTGATAGTCTTTAAGTGTGGGAATTCCATTCCTTCTAAGAATGTATGTCCATAACCATGTTCTAGCAACAACAAATGAACTAGTAGGATATGTGAATCCATCATCATCTGTGATCAATTATGCAAGCTTTTTTTTACCTCTTACATCACATGCTAACCAATAATTTAACTTCTCATCATTCCTCTGTGGTGCAACCAATGCAAAGACATGTCCTAGCTAAAGAAGATTTGATAGACTTGTTAGAGTAAATAATTATTATTTACACTTTTACTTAAGTTTACTTAGTTAAATGCATTTATTTATTAGTTGTAGTCTAGGAGTTGTTGACAACATGAGAGTTTGTTCCTATCTACGTTATACCTATCTCCTCACCTTGATTGGGGACATTCCACCTTTTGTGGATTTATGCTTAGTTGTCATTCTTATCTCCTAGCATCTTCTAGCTTGTTTTACAAGCTTCTTAGAGGCCTTTATATTTGAGCTCTCCAATTGTAATTTCACATATCTTTCAATGCATATTATATATCAATTCTTTTTCCATTATTCCAATATCTTTTCTCTCAATCCATTTAGTTTTTCCAAGCAGTCAAAGTTGGATATTCTATTTTTCACTCTGGTGAGCTTATGTTATGCATCCCACCTCCATTTTTTGAAAACATTATATTTTTGGAAAGTTGGTTTTTTCATCTTTTTAGAAATGCTATCATTTCCTTTAGATTCTACCCCATGCACTTTCTATCATATTTTTGGCATTTTTTTCTCTATGGTGGATATCTTGGGTGTTGCAAGACTAATGATCATTTTCATGGCATGGGATCTTTTGTATTGGGTTGTACTATCTTTTGTATCAGATTTTTTCCCTTTCTAATCATTGTTGATATCATTTGCAAGCATCTTTATGCAAACACATTGAGATAATGTGCCAATCTTGCATTTCGGGTTCATGAACTTTTTTTTGAGACAGTTGTACTAGCACTATTTTATAAAGCACCATGGAGGGGTTAGTTGTTGCCATTTTTGTGCGCTCTTCTTTTGTAAAGTGAGTGTCCCTTATATGACATTAGCCCCATTATGTGTCAGTGACATGTGCCTTTATAGGTGTTTGTACCTCTTACTCCCTCTCGTTGTTCTTGGTTCTTTCTACAGAAGATTTTGCACTTTTTTAATTTCCTATCACCTCACCCCATCTGCATTAAGGGGAGGTTATTCTATTGTTCTAATGCTTCCTTGGTTTGATGGTTAAATTGTGTGAGCTATGAATTTAGTATTTGATCCTATATACTAGGTGATTGCAATGGCTGGCTACCTATGCATTTCAGTGAGATGGATCTTCTACCATATAGACACTCTCAGTTTGTGCCTTCTATTTTCCATGTAGGTTCTTTAGATCAACAGATTCTTTCTAATAGAGTTTGTGGCTTCTTCATGTTTTAGTGATGTTCTTCAAGATCTTCTCTTGTTCCTATTTTCTGGGACATTCCTCTACTTGGAGGCTTCTTTAGTCCTTCACTAGGTTTTCACTTACCTCTTTTTGGGGGAGGGTTTTTCCCATGAGGTTTTCCCTCTTTCCTCATTTTCAAAGGTTGCATTTCTTTGCATTGTACATGGGTATGTAACATGGCCCAGTTTTTGGGACCCATTCTTCATTTTATCATAGCTTTTGTAAGCTTAAGTGCATTACCCTAAGTTGCACTTCAGGAGGGGTGTTAGAGTATATAATTATTATTTATGCTTTTACTTAAGTTTACTTAGCTAAATGTATTTATTTATTTGTTGTAGTCTAGGAGTTGTTAACAACACAAGAGTTTATTCCTATCTAAGTCATACTTATCTCCTCACCTTGATCAAGGACATTCCACATTTTGTGGATGTATGCTTAGCTATCATTCTTATCTCTTAGTATCTACTAGCTTGTTCTACAAGCTTCCTAGAGGCCTATATGTTTGGGCTCTCCTATTGTAATTTCACATATCTTTCAAGGCATATTGTATAGAAATTATTTTTCCATTGTTACAATATATTTTCTCTTAGTTTGTTTAGTTTCTCCAAGCTCCACCCTTCCTTCTTTGGTTTCCCTTCAACAGGTTAATTGCATGCAGGTGATCTTGGGAAGCTGTGAAGTTTGCTTTCATCAACTTCTACAAGATTTTTATGCTTAATTAAACTTTCCATGTCATTATTTTTTATAGAGGGTATGATAAATAATAGAGTAAGATAATGTGGAGCCCATGTGTCCACCCACTCACTTGATTTAGAGTGATCCCAATCACACTGAAAACAACTAGGACAAAAGCAAGCTAGTTGTCATGTCCAAATGGTCCATGTACTAGAAACAAAGCTCCAGAACAAATGATTTTTTTATGAATCTTTAACAATAGTACAACCTAATATATCACCTATGGAACCTTGTGCAACTAACTAAAAGAACTTACATACTATTGAATCAAGAGTCCCTCCTATGATAATGCTAAACTATACCAATCAACAATTCTACAAGCATTAGGAAGCTCTGCTCCTGAAATCTTCAATTGCTCCTTAACTAGAGCTCTCTTCACATAGGCCCCTGCTCCATCAAGTTCCCCTTTCCCATGGTTAGACTCAAGAAAAATTCAAATATGAGGCACCCCCTCTCTACACTCATCCTACACAACCAATAAAACATGTGAGCATTCTTGAATTGACCTGTGCAATTATTTGACCAAATGACATGTCTATCCATAGAAATGCCATGCTATTGTAAGAAATCAAAATAATTCTCAAAACAATGTTGTACAAACTCATGATAGTGAGATCTATCATCACTCATGTAAAAATGGTACTCTCTAATAATCTTTCAATTATCATCTGCACTATTAGGGGAATTTCTATATGTTATGTGGAGAAAAATAATAGTTTGAATGGATTTGTAATATTGAGATTGTGTCTCATTTTGAGCCTATAATGTGTAGTTCTCTACAAAGTTAGAAACTAATATAATAGTGCCAATGGGAAAAGTCTCCTAGCACATTATAAATTATTGATCCAACCACTAAGAGCAATGATTATGCCTTGCATACTTGTAGAAAAATATTTGTCTTGAAATCTTAAAATAAACCTCGCAACACTAATTTCTTTGACGATCAATTCACATCTAAAACCCTCACCTCCACTCTTTAATATGTATTTCACCATTTCATATACCATTTTTTTTACTATCATCCTCCCAAGATCTTGTTTGCACCCCACATGGAAACATGTTTCAAACTTGGATAAGCCACCAAATTCTAAACACTTCTCTTTTAAGCAAGCATTTCTATAAAGAAACAACCATCAACTCTAGCACATAAAAATTGGTCTAGCAAGTCTCTTGATGATTTTGGAAGCCCACTAGCACCACAATTCTCCAACATTTCATTACCATGAAAAGTAGAATGGATGGAGTGTAATAGTTCATGGTGCATAGAAAACCCCACATGGTATTTGTAATGACATGTATTTTGAATCTTCAATGGCATACAATAAAATGGCTTCAAGGATTCAAAAGTTATGGTTGTTTTACTAAGATAGTCTTTTTACCATTTTCACTATAATATTTTTTTGTGACGAAAATTTCGATGGGATTAAATTTGATAGCCATCATGGGCTAAAACTAAAAAACTCTTTCATTTCATCTAAAGATGACCAAACTAGGGCATATTGTATATAAAAATTTATGGATACATCATACTAGATCCAATGGTGAGGTCCTTCTCTACCTAAGAGATCATTTCTACAAGCTCTCCCTAAAATCCTCATTTAAATAAAACATCCAAAAAATCCTTTGACCAACAATTTCACATGCCCAAATCTACCAATATCCCATCATAACATCAAACCCAAAACCTTTAGATCTGCAATTAATAAACTCATATATCTTTTCCTTTCTTTTATCCCCTCATCTAGGGCTATAATAATAAAACCATAGCTTTGATACCACTTGTAAAGAAACTTGCAAGAAAGAATATAACTATTTCCACATAATCCATAATCGATCTGAAATAAATATGCAATTAAAATCCACATACAAGAGAATAGATAACATACCCACAAAATAAATTTCACAACATATACCCTAGGAAGCCCTCATTGAGGGAAAAACTTAGACTCCAAAAGCATCCATCACCATGTATTATCTAGCAAAAATACCATTGCAATACAACCATGAAAGCCTTCAAAGCCATAACCACAATCGAACAATCTATGTGAACACACATGAATCCACACATCACATGCCATGCTTCTAACTTTCATAAATGCTTCCTTGGCTAACCTGTCAAGCCTTGTCCTACTTGACTCTTTTCTCTCCTTCAATGTGACCATTCTCCCTACAATGTCTCTTAGTTTTTTTGATTTTGATTCTTCTTGTATTTAAATTGTTACAACTCTTGCAAGGACAATAACATTTTTCATCACCTTCTCTTTGAAAGTTAGACAACAATCTAGTGATTGTCTCCCTATTTTGATCAAACTCCCTTGTATTATCTGACATGATGCTTCTTCATGGGAATAACTTATTCTTTTACCCTTATTGTGTTGGTTGTACTTAATGTTCATATTTGCACATATGGTTTTGAGAGAAAATTTGGTGTAATTATTGTGTATATCTACAAAAATATTGGACATGTTGTACTTAATGTTTATATCTACACATATAGTTTTGAAAGAAAAATTTAGTGTAATTAATGTTTATATAGACAAAAATATTGGACATGTTGTACTTAATGTTTATACCTACACATATGGTTTTGAAAGAAAAATTTGGTATAATTAATGTGTATATCTGTAAAAATATTGGACATGTTGTACTTAATATTTATATCTACACATATGGTTTTGAAAGAAAATTTTGGTCTAGTAATGTGTATATCTACAAAAATATTGGAGATTCTATGTACTTCATGTTTATATATGCACATGTGGTGTTGAAATAAAAAGTTGGTCTAATTAATGTGTATATTTGCAAAAATATTGGACATGTGCTTAATGTTTATATATACATATATAGTTTTGAAAGAAAAATTTGGTCACCTCACTCAAATTGACCATTATTCTTTTTCAACATCCCACCTTTGCATTTCATCCCTATTCATCACATTTCTTACCCAATGATTGACCCATCTCACCCCTATAAACATGATCCATTTATATCTCCATCTTGTACTAGACTAGATAAGATGTTCTCTATTATGTATAATATTTAGCTTTTCCATTGCTTATAATGTTCAAAAAGATCCTTAACCCTAATTACATTTATTCATAGTCATCATCATTAAGAGCACTACCTCCATGTTATTAGAAAATATCTCAAAATAAACCATAATCAACAAGCTCATGATAGAGATGAGGATGGACAAAATGAAACCCATGTTATAATCAATGAAAAGTTATCTTCCTACAATGGTCTTTTTAATATCCTCGTTTGTGTCACTTCATTATTAATTCTTTTTGAAAATGTAAATTCTTAAATATTTTTTATTTCACTAGTTTCTGAACTTCATAACTAAAACACCTAATGAAGACTACTATTTACCTACCAAATATTAAAACCTAGCAATGGATTTAATTATGTTTCCCAACCATAGAATCCTACTAGATATAAACTCTAAATTTTTCATGTAAAACCCTAGACAACATGGCACATGGTTGGTGATAATAAGGAAATCGGTTTGAAATGTGATATCAGGGATCCACAAGGAGACACAAATATTGGGACAGATTAACATCAATGAATTATGTTTCCTTGATGATTTAAAGGATAATAAACATTAAATTTGTACTCCAAATTATTATTATATCTCCACATATCACAAAGTGACAAATTTAGTGCAGGATATGTGTCTTCATCGATAGGAACAAACTAGTAATGCCGATGAATCCCCAACTATTACTATTTCCTAAATATATTCTAAATTATGTTTGTTTCTTCTTCAAAAGTAGAGAGCAATATTTTATTTCTCTATTTGGGGTTGGGGTTGTATTACCAATCTGATCCAAATTACTCATTTGATTTCATCTAAAAGATATTTAATCTTCCTCTATTTATAGCCAGAACTAGACTATCCAATCCGATCAAAAATCATTTTTATGTATTGGATGGTTAGGGGAGATCAACATAAACATGTTTAATGGGCACCCAATTAATGTTTTGGGATGAAAGATGTCCATCTCTTCAATATGTATGATCAATCTAATTATGTTTCATGGACTAAATTCATAAACTAGATTTATCTTAAGTGTTGGAATTATAATAAGAAATGTAAACTTCTTGGGGGGGGAGGGGGGGGTGGGGGAGGGGGGGGGTGGTTCAATCAATAATTTAATCTTGGACCCATAAAAATTTCACCACACATCCATCTCATATATTTAGCAAGTAAACTAAAATATCATGTAATGCATGTACATATAAAACATGTAAGCAAGTAAACATTCACACACACATGTAACACTAGATATGACTACCCAAAAACCCTCCAATAGGAAGGTAAAACTAGGGTGGGGATGACACCCAAAAATACTCACTACTATAGTAATAAAGTGTATCCAATGAAGGTTACAATATTTTGACCATGAAGCATGATCTACCCTGTGAAAGGTTTGTGTTATTGAAGGCTTGCAAAGACTATTAGGTCTTACCCTATTAGAAGATTTCAACACCCTATTAGAAGTGTGCCTAGTTAAAGGACTTTACCTCATAATTAAGTAGAAACCCTATTAAAGTATTTCATACAACCTATTATGACTACTCTATTAAGAGACTTTAACTAAAATCACTTGTTAGAATGTCTTAGCATTGATCCTACAATTAGCACCTAATTTCCTGATAAAATATCACCTCTAAACTAATATATTCTTTATCCTCCTTAATCAAATGTCTCTTTGTTGTCTCCTTTTTCTTTCCTCTATTCTTCTTTAACTGATTTAATAATGCAATCTTACTTCATAACTCCTTAGCCACCATGAATTCTCTATTTGTGCATGCAAACTACTTTCTTCTTCTCAACATAGATAGTTTTGGGTTTGTCCTCCTTAAAAATACTTTGGTGACTTAGGGTTAGGTATGAATCTATAGTTGAGATTCATCCATTTTTTCATGTAAACCTTCCTATTTTCTGATTGGTTACATGTAATTGCATAGGGAATCCAACTTGAGATTCATCCTTATCTCTAAAATATCAAAATTCAATCTTAGGTCGGCTCAAAAATGGTTTACATAGTTTTTTGTGTCATTACAAACAAATATGTCAAAATGGTGTCACTTAACATCTGAAATTTTTGATGCTCAGCATATATTGTTCTTTATGTTGTGACTCAACACCTATATTACTCAGCATGCACTACTTGCTCAGCTCCCTTCTCACTCGACATACACTATCTACTTGGTACTTGAGTGACTTGACACTCACTATTGACTTGGTATGCTCTATAATATACATGTTGTGGTCCACATGTACTACTTGTTTGGCATAAACTAAGTAAATAACTTAAGTGTGTTGAGACTCATTTGTCAAAACCAATCTAAGATCAACAATCTCCCCCTTTGACATGAGTGTCAAAAATACTTTAAGTATACATTAATATCCTTCTCCTCACAAGCATAACATATCTTAACTTGACTTATATACAAAACTTCAAAATTTCAAAATTTTGCAATAACTTGGATATCTCAAAATCTGATAGCTCCCTTTGAGTTGATATGCTTATTCTGTATCCAAAATTCTATACTCTTGCTAAGTAAATATCATTAGCTTATTCTATCTCTATTCTATCCTTTTTCTGCTTTCTCCCATTCTTCTTATCTCCCCTTTTTCTTTTTCTCCCCATTTCTCACTCTCCTTTTATCTCCCCCAAAATATATATCTCCCCCTTTTTTGACACTTATGTCAATGGGCTATACACTTATAGTGTGTTTTTCCAAAAAGGATTATGGACATCTAGGATTATTTTGAGAATTTCATCTTAGTTCTTACATGCTACATCCAAAGACTTGATTTGGATAGCTAGCTTGACAATAAGGTGGACTAGACCATCGAGTGTACAAAGATTTGGTTCTTTCTTCATTAGGGTTTCAACATAGCCTAGTTCCTTGTGCAAAATTTCCATATGGGGGGTCAAATTTGTCTAAATGCTAATGAATTTGGCCCTTATATTGGCCTCATCTACTAACAATGGAGCTAATTGACTCTGGGTTTGAAGCAATGTCCTGAAGTGCTTCTCACTCTAAGCTGGTGTCGTTGGTAGTTTTGCACTTGATGAACTTATCTAACTTTCCAAACTCAAAATGTGACTTCTGGTCTCTTGGGTGAAGACTATTGGATTACACAATTTAGTATACAATGAGAAAATATTCTCAAGTACCTTCTTCACATCCTCAACCTTAGTTTCCAATACAACTTTTGCTAATGCTATGTCACCGGATATCTTTCAATTGACTTTGCTCTGAAATTTCTTTTCTGACCATTCTAGCAATTTTACATTTGTATCTATGTTAGAATCACTCACCTTTTCCACTATGTTTGTTAGTTTTTCAATTAGTGGCTTGGTTCATCTAGAGTGGGAAAACTAAATGCATCTAAAAAGATGCCTATAATATCCTATAGTGCTTGCTTCTACCTGTGCTCTCTTTTAAGCATTTCTTGATGCTTTTTCCTTGCTAGAGCTTGTTGCAATATGCCCTTTTTTTGTATAATTATTACATCATTATCATAATTGGGAAAAATTATTTCTTCATCAAGGCTCACATCTCCATATTGGATTACTTCTTCAGCCTTTGATTAACTTAGGCTTGACATTGAGATTTACAATGGAGTTGCATTTGTGCTCAGCTTCTAAAGAGTATGACTTGAAGGAGTGCTAGATACTAGTAAGGTTACCAGGTCTTGAATGGATGTTTTTTCCTTTAGTTCTGTTGTCATCTTTCTCTCTTTAGGCTTTCCCTATTCTACCATAATGGCATACCTTGATCTTGTGATGTAGGTTCAAATAAGATTACCTGTCCCATTCCCTCTATTTTTCTATTATGGCTTGAGCTTCCACTATATCTTTTGCAATTTATCAACCTTGTCTGATGTAGCTTTAGATTCTATGTCCAAAGGTTGTACATGAGTGACTTGAGGGGGCATTGAAGGTGGTTCTTGTGTATTCACCTTCTCCCTGTTAGTATTAGTCACTGTCTTCTGTAGCTCATCCATACTGACCAATACAGGATTATCACAAAGTTAGTCTTGTAGTGTGGAATGATCTAATATCTTCTTGAGATCTTCCTCTATAAGGGGATTGATGTTTTGAGCTATGACATTAGAAACATCCTTAACAATGATTGTTTCAATATCTACACTGGTTACATGTTGAGGGCTAATATTCAGTAGTTATGTGTCTTGCACACTCTATTCCTCATACTGCTCTTCCTCAATTGTTGCCTTGTCATCTGTTTTCATTTTTACTTCTCCCTCGATAATTTCATCATGATCATCTTCTTCATCATCCTTCACTTCAATGGGTTCTTGTTCACCTTCCTTAACTCTAGTCAACCCATAAGTGAGCTTCCACATCTGTGTGGGCTTCTTAACTACATCCTCAATATTGTTTTATAAAATGTTGAAGGATCTATATTTAGGTGTAAACCTAACTAAATATTTCTTAACAACCTTAGAAATTTGTGTCTTACTTATTTTAGACATCACTTGTGCTAGAGATGTTTCTCTAATTTGTCTCTCCAAGTTTAGACAATAGTGTCAGTTTTGCTCAACTCTATCATATAAACTCTTGGGGATTGAGTTGGAAATCTCTAGTGGGGTAGTCTTGAATTTTTCCATCATGGCATATATGGCCTCCTCCACTTGATTTTTCTCCACACTTTAAATTAGCTGATGTCATCTAATTCCATTTTCTCTTCATCAAAATCTTCTTGTGCCACATATTTCCTTCTTTTTCTTTTCTACACTTGGTCTCCTTGCTCTACTGATTTGGTCTTTTCTTTAGCCTTTTGTGTTGTTGCATGTGTAGTGGCTCTTGTAGTAGGTGTAGTAGGCTTGCCTTGGATTGGTTTGATAGTTTTCCTAACCCTTGCAATAGGTTGTGCCTTGGCCTTTCTTTTGTTGTGTTCAGTGGGAGTAGGTGCTTCCTCAGTTTCTTCTTCCTTGGCAAGTTTAGTAACCTTAGTCTCCTCTTCTCCTTGGTCTTCTCCCATACCTTGTGTTAAATCTAGTGGTGTATGTTCTTGAGAATATTCTTCCTCTTCATCCTCTTCTTCATCTTCTTCTTCTTCCTACTCAGCACCCTCTCTAAATTTAGCTTTTAGCATCTTCACTATCTTGTTATTCTTCTTCATAGCAGAAGTTGTCTTTGATTCCATGGTAATTTTGGACTTTGCCAATACATAGTTTCCAAATGCCTTGGTATTTTTATCTACCTCTTCTAAAAGTAAGGTTGTAATAGCTATAGAGGCTTCATCACATTTATTTCATAACCCAAGGGTCTTAACCATCTCACCCTTGGTGTAGCAACTTGTACAAAAGTATAGTCAACATCTAGTAGAAAATAAACATCATCATAATGGTTTTCTACTATAGATACTAGTATCTTCATTCTCTTCTTTATTGACTGGTTGAAGTCTTCAAAATAGCTAGTCATCACAGATTCAAAATTTTCTCCTAATTGCTCAATTTAGTCACCAATTTATACTACTACTAACCTGTTGGTTTTCCAAGAAACTATTCCAAAAGTATGAAAAGTGTTTTTCACATAAAAGAATATACATATCAATATAGAATGAAATTTACTTTTTGCACTCTTTGTCTTTCTAATGGCTCCAAGGTTCTCAACTAGCTTCTCTAGTTGTAACCCTACTAAATCATATGTATGATCTTTCTTAACAATTTTATATCCCACATCGACAACTATACAAGGCACATTGTTTAATCTACTATATTGGTAAAACTTGTGTGAAATGACCCTGACAAAAAACTCAATCAATGGTTTGGTGATTGTATTAATAGTCATGTCATGTACTTCTCTGGTTCCATATAGCTCCAGTATTTTTCTCAATTACCTCTTTAGCATCACTTCTTAGTGTCTTTGACCAATCTAGGGTTGGGTAATTAGGAACCCTATGGATTATTCTCTTAGTTATCTTGATAGGTCCATTATCCAGCCACAATGAACTATCATGAATTCTTCTAAGTACTATGCATATCAATTCTGTCTTAAACACATTTGGGAAATCTAGGGCTCATGTCAATCCCTTCTTTTCTACAATTTTTAATTCTTCCCTCAAAACACCATTATCACAAATTATGTTATATGCTTCTCTAATCTCCATATCTCCAATGCTGCCAATTTTGTAGTGATAGCATTTCCTAACATCCTGCACCTTTAAAACATTTGGTGGTTTCATAGATAATGCACTAGAAGGGTCTTTCTTGTAGGCAATATCAAGAATAGCTTTGAAAATGGGTTTCTAATTGGACATTCAAAACTTCCTTTCCCTCTACATTATTTGAACTAGATGCCATTGTGTGAAACTAGGGTTTACAAAAATATAAACTACATAGCTTAGCTCTTGATAACTACCTTGTAAGATCAGATGAAATGGCATTGAATCATTGCTTGAATTTTTTGCAATCACTTTGGATGAGTTTTCTGGTCACCTTCTACTCTACTCACTCTTTCTCAATTTCAAAATGATGAAAAATAAGTTGAAAATTGACCAAATACCCTTTGAAACCCTGCAATTAATGCTAAGTGCTTACACAATTGTAAGCTTGACATAAAAAATTTCAACCTCACTTGACATCCATTATTAGTTCAATCACTCAGCAACCATTATGAGCTCGACATCAACTAGCCAGTTAGTTAGCTCAGTATCTTCTAGCATTTCACTTGGAACTCAGGAAATATTGCATGCTCAGAAAAAACATGAAAAACTTAAAGATTTATCTTGGATCCTTATCAACATTTTGTATCTTTGTTCATGTTAATCTAATCTTTTTAGTAATAAAACTTCTTGGAATTGATGTGTGCTATAGCTTTAAAATATCAGTCCCACATACCTCTTGATTGCCTAGTTTTATGAGATGTGATCACCTGACCCATTGGGTGAAGTGATCCCTTCTTCATTTGATGTATTTTAATCATCCTTTTTCTTCCATGTCTTATTCATCTCATCTTTGTTGTGCTCAACATTTTCCTTGCCTTTTCCTTTATCAAACTCACAACTTGGTGCCTTTGACTTTGTTGGATAATATTGATTGATGTGACCAATCTTCAAGTAGCTAAAACATGTGGTTTGACTTAACCACCTTTTGGAATCACCTTTAAAGTGTATCCTGATACAATTTTTAGGAACATGTCCATATTCTTGACAATATTGATAACTATATCTTGTATTATAATCTAAGTTATAAGAGGTGTCATTGTTTCTTACCCTTGTTTGTCTATTTGGTGACCACATGGGTTTGGATCTGCACACAAAAGCTCTATGTCCATAATTCTAACAGTTGTAGCAATATCCTTCAAATCTTTATGTCTGCATGGTCTTGGTTCTACATTCAAATGCCTGATGACCTTGCTTGTTGCACTTACGACAGTGAATCATGCTCTTAGAGTTGACATTTTGATTTACAGTCTTGCTCCTACACACATTAGTAGTATTTCCTTTCTTACCATAATTATGAAAAGTAGGTTTAGAGTTCTTACCTTTTTTGTTCTTTTTTTCAACACTTTTGGATGACTTTCCTTCTTCAATGCTTGTGTATCCTAGTCAAGATGTATCATTATTAGATCTAGGAGATCTCAATAATTGCTCAAAGTATTTGATGACTTTATTTGGTTTATTGAAGATCTTAGTAGATTCCTTTTCCCTTTTTAGATCATTCTACAATTTTAATGTAGTTATCTCAATGTCCTTGACATTCAATTCATAGTTGGTATTCATCATTTGACTTAAAGTATCCAATTTCATGTTGGAAATCTTGGTTAACTCTGTTGACTTCTCGTCAAATCTATTGTCCAAGATTTTTTTGTCTTCTTCAATCATGGTATTGTCTTCCATAGCTTTCTTCTTCTATTCAGTCACTTCATATATTAGTATAGCTTGTGATTCTTGCTCTAACTTGATATTTTTGATTTCCTCATCTTGGGCTCTATTCTTTTCCATTAGATCTATAATTGCAGCATCAAATTCATTGGAGTGTCCACTTGCAAATAGCTTAGTAGTGTCCACCTCTTTGTATTGTGTATCATTCTCTGCAATAACAATTTCTTTCCTTCTCTTCAAAGACTTCTTTAGTTCTTCTCTTGCTTCATCTAGTTGATGTAGAATGAGTTGTATTTCAATTCCCTGGTTCTCAATAATCTTTCCCAACTTGTAGATTTCCATTTCAAGAATTTTCCTCAAAGTTACAAAGCTTCTCTTTTAGAGAACAAGCATTTGATACCAATTTTTGGAATTATAATAGGAAAGGTAAACTTCTAGGGGGAGGGGTGAATCAATAGTTTAAACTTGGACCCATAAAACTTTCACCACACATCCATCTCATATATTTAGCAAGTAAACTGAAATAACATGTAATGCATGTACATATAAAATAGTAAGCAAGTAAATCTTCACACACACATGTAACACCATATATGATTGCCTAGAAACCCTCCAAAGAGAAGGTAAAATTGAGGTGGGGATGACACCGACAAATATTCACTACTGCAATAATAAAGTGTATCTAAGTAAGGTTACAATATTTTGGCCATGATGCATGATCTACCCTATGAAAGGTCTGCCCTATTAAAGGCTTGCAAAGACTATTAGGTCTTACCCTGTTAGAGGATTTCAACACCCTATTATAAGTGTGCCTAGTTAAAGGACTTTAGCTCACAATTAAGTAAGCACCCTGTCAAAGGATTTCATACAATCTATTAGGACTACTTTGTTAAGAGACTTTTAACTAAAATCACATGTTAGAATGTCCCAGCATTGATCCTATGCTAAACACTTGATTGCCTAATAACAAATCACTTCTAAACTAATATATTCTTGATCCTCGATCAAATGTCTCTTTGTTGTCTCCTTTTTATTTCCTCTATTATGCTCCAACTGATTTAACAATGCAATCTTACTTCATAACTCCTTAACCACCATGAATGCTCTATTTGCATATGTGAACTACTTTCTTCTTCTCAACATAGATAGTTTTGGGTTTTTCCTCCTTGGAAAGACTTTGGTGACTTAGGGCTAGTTATGAATCTATGATTGAGACTCATCCATTTTTCCACTTAAACCTTCCTATTTTATGATTGGCCACATGTAATTGCATAGGGAATCCAACTTGAGATTCATCCTTATCTCCAAAATATTGAAATTCAATCTTATGTTGGCTCAAAAATGGTTTGCATAGTTTTTTGTGCCATTACAAACAAATATGTCAAAATTGTGTCACTCAACATATGTAGTTTTTGATGCTCAACATATACTATTCTCTATGTTGTGACTTAGCACCCATATTACTTGACATGCACTACTTGCTTAACTATTGTGTCACTTAGCATACATTGTTTGATTAGCACTTGAGTGACTCAACAATCATTGTTGACTCAGTGTGCTCTATAATATACATGTTGTGCTCAACATGTACTACTTGTTTGGCATAAACTAAGTAAATAACTTAAGTGTGTTGACACTCACTTGTCAAAACCAATTTGAGATCAAGATTGAGCCCACTAATCTCTACTTCACATGGTATTAGTTTGCATGTGGATGGCTTGTTTTTCATTCCATAGTTCCAACCTAGCAACACCTAATTACATATTAGGATCTTTGATCAAACCCTTTAAAATTCCATATACATCATGACTTATTATAAACTGATTAGGTTCTCTATTATTTGTACTATGGTGATAACTCCATAAATGGAGGGAGAAACACAAGGTGCTTGCATATGCATTTATTGATGCTTACATTTCCCCAACAAAGAGAACAATGTAGAGAGTGAGAACCTACCTTCTTGGAGATGCAAGAGTAGTTGAGAAAAGGCGAGAGGAATGATAATCTTGAGGGAGGAATATTTTCAAAGAATATGCAAAATTGGGAATGAAATACTTTGATGCCAAGAACCATGGCTACCAAAATAGTGACATTAAGTGGAATATTGACAAGATGAGTCATTCTAGTTTTGATGGATTCAAAATGACATCAGTGAGAGCATGGGTGCAAAAGGAGAATACTATTTTCAACTCAATCCAATGTTGGGGGATGGAATTCATGAATTTTACAAATATGCATAGATAACAGATAGGGTGAGGAGACACTCCCATCAAAATTGTAAATGATAAACTAGGTAGGATCTTCCACCTCTAAAATTGCACATAGACTCAATTTTGATGAGAATAAAAAATACATAAGAAAATATAATTCCACGATGGCTCCCTACAATACCAGGCCCCTCCTTATAAGGGGTTCTAAGAAGTATCTGGAAGGTTTAAATATTAAATATTTTAGCTGTATATGATATTTCTAACACTATAATTTATCATTGACTAATTTGTATTAATTATTAATTAACATAGCTCTAGAAGTTTTGTTTCTTACAAATTAACATACCTTTAGAAGTTTTGTTTCTTTGTTTTACACATATGATACTGGTGTATTATATTGCATCTTCTCTTGCATTCTGGGTTCCACAAATCAATTAGTAATAGTTACAATGAAGACTCTTATCTGGCAGCGATTATAAAGGGAAAAGGGCTAGCACGTGGGGTGCTCATTCCTTCTTCTCTCCTCCATCACTGATAACTCTTGGCAGTATTATGTGATTATTAAATTGTGTATCTAGTTTATTATTATATAATTAATCTTCATCTCTCTATCGTCATTGTTCATTTTTATGATATAGTCAGTTTGTCCTTTATTGAGCCTTCTTGTGAAAAATTGCTCAATATTGTTTCTTCTTCCTTCTTACACAGGTTTATATTTCTATTAAAGATACCATCAGTGTGGGTGTTTTTTCTCATATCACTGCTAATTTCAATTGTTAGGAAGCTATGATATTATATTCTCTTGTTTTTTTGTATCTTTGTTCTTTCAAGTCTTGATCAAAGGTGTTTCAGAGGAGTGATTTGTTTATGAATTTATAGAGTTGTAGCTCTAAATTTTGTAAGTAAAATTTTCAGCATAAATAAAGGATTCATTTTGAGGCCGGTCTATTTCCCTCATTGCAAAGGGCTTTTCCTAGGATATGTGGAGACATTTGTTTTCTATTTCTAGTCTAGAATTAACATTAAATAGGCCAACATGATTTATTATTTATTATTTTATTACTTTTTACTTAATAATTTGATTAATTAATTAAAGTAGTCTGTATGATATTATTTAAATTTAGGACATGTAACCGTCTCATTGTTGCATATTGTAGCCTAGAGATGCCAACCATAATATAGACCCTTGAATTGAAGTTTTATGTCATTTCATTGCAAACATGGTTCTAATCATTGTTATTATCAGAGCTCCATTTTTGTTTGTATAGAAGACATGCTAAATATTTTTTTGTGCCTAGTTTTGTAATAGAAATGTATACATGCTTCCATATTACCCTAGTATCCAATATTTTTCTTGTAAGAATTATGGATTCTATCCTCTATTTTTCTTATAAGAATTATGGAATATTGTAATGATACCTTTCATTTTGTAAATCCATACTTTACCTTCTATAAAGATAAAAGCAAGATAAATAATTTTCTTAGACTCTTATGTCTATGTCTAGAAAAGAGAGTTGTTGCTGCTACAATCTCCTTTGATGGTCAAAACCTAGATGTAAACATACAATCCATTTTCTATCCCTTTTCTATGGCAGAAGAAGATTCCTAAGAAAAATGTGCAATTTCTCCTCCATACTTTCTCTAGTATTGATTTCAAAGTGTCTTATATAGTCATTGATGATGAAAGAAATTCTAGAATATAACCCATCTATAGGTAAATATTTATAGGAGGATCATTTGATGATGTGATTGATGGTTTGTTGTTTGGGTTTCATTTACTTAGATGTCATACGTTGAAGAAAATGGTGTTTCTTGTTTCTATTGAGTACCACATGGAACTTGAAAATCATCCAGCATGATGAAGAAACTTTATAGATCTACATAAATAATCTATTGAATCTATGTAACTCTTACATATTCAATGTTGAATATATATTAATATTTTTCCAAACAACTATCAAACTCTTCAAAAATTGTTAAAATGGTAAAATTGTTTCACATAAACAAATTGTATTAGGTGGAACTTCATACCATTGTAATGATGTAATTTGTAGAGCTTTGTTATCCAAATAAGAACCTAGAAATATTTTAAGTACTAAATTCACACAACTTGATTTGTTTCACAAACATCTAAATACTACAAAGAAAACTCATAAATATCATTTTGTAAAACAAAAAATGTTGCAAGAATGATGACATGATTTGAAGTGTCAATTTTTTTGGAGAAAAATGGACATTCAACAAAACATTTTGTCAACACTTCCATAAAATTCTACCATCTAATTTATCTAAGAATTCATTGATCCCTTGTATTTATATACAATTATAGTGTTACATATTATTTAATATGAAATGAAGTAATTTTTTAATTTATAGACTTGTATTGAACAATTCCCAATATAAAATAATGTTGACATCATCTATCTCTATAAAGTGTATATACATATTAAATTTAAAAGAAACACCAATTAATTACTAATATTAATAAAAAAATATTTTTTTATTAATAGATGTAAAAAACTTTAAAATTATTGAAAATTTTAAAACAAAACTTTCCAAGTATTTAGATATTATAATTAACTAGATATTTTTAAAAGCAATATAATTATTCATCATTTTTCGCAATCTAAAAAAACTCCAATATTCAAAGTCATTGCATGATTAAAGGATACAAATTTAGTTTAGTCTCTCGTGATATGCTTCCTACAGATAAGGCATTGATTTTTCACATTTAATAGTTTTCCAATACAATTCTTATGAAATATGTGTACTTCATTGCAAGGGAAATGTCATATCTCTTCTACAAATTCAAAATCAGATTAAAAAATTGCACATATAACATCTTTATTTACATTATTCACTATAATTTTCACTGTTGGGAGGCCTTCACCTAGTTTCTATATATTGCTTGACCAACTATCACAAATCAAATGTTTTAATTCAACAAAAATTAGATGGACCCATTTCAGAGTATCATGATATGTATTGCATTCATGGCTTGGATTTTTCCATATACAGTTATCAATTTTTCTTTGGATAAGTTAAGATTTACTTGTAATGTTTTGAGAACTTGCTCAAACATTTGAAGCTAAGATGCAAAATTATCGGCTTGATTATAGCGAATTACTTTGTAGGTAATTTTTTGTCTGATAATTTCATTTCTCAAACCACAAGCTTGATAATTTATGTTAGCAATTGATTTAAACCCATCTTCAATGCAATTCCTATGAAATATGTGGCCCTTATTGTAGGCAAAATGGTATAGCTCCTCTATAATATCAAAACAATGATATTTACACAAGGAACATTTAACATTTTTGTTCATATGGTTCTTAGTTATTTTTAAAAATGGTAGGCTTCTTACCATGCTTATAGCCTCTCTACCATTGATTGTCTCTTCCCTCTTTCTTTCAGATCATTCAACCAGATTTTAATGTTACTCTCTTAGCATGTCTGCGCATAGATTATGATATCTTACTTTTTGAAAACTACATATTGTAGTGTTTCTGCTTCAACTTCAAGGCTTACACTAGAAGAAAATGCACCACTGGGTGCTACTTTGAATGGACCAAAGATTAACTCTTTTAGAAGGAAAAGAAAAGAAACTTTGCATAGCTCTTCTCCCCTTGAAGAGAATTGTAGACCAGCAAGGGACGATAATGAGATTACAAGGACATGGAAATTAGATCACAACAGCACACCAACAAAATGCACCAATCACAAGGGCACACCAACCCTTATTAAGGTCTCTCCACCTATTTCATGAATAGCTCCACAATTGCTCAAAAGAAATGGGGAATGATGTTGTGATTTTTGTTTTTTGTTTATAATCACGTCGACATCCCAATTATGAAGCCAACATAGGTATTATGGTAGCGTCAGGGACAATTGTAAAAAAAACATGAAAATCACCACAAATTACACCATCATCATTATTTGACCCCAAATGTTGTGGTGAAGAGATTATTTGGATGTGAAGTTGGCAATATGGTATTGAGAGTAGAAGAGGATAAGTCTATTCAAGAGGATAGAGGAGTTTGAGATCATTTATTTCTATTATGCTGCAAGAAATAACATAGAGATCAGTTGGATAGTGAGTTTGGTGGTCTTCCCCCGAAGCTATTTGGATAGTGGGTCCATCTACCTTCCACAATTCCTAACAGGGTTAGCACAACTCCTAACATGGTTTCAAAGTCTCCATTAGGGTTCTTCTTCTCATCAATGGTTTCCCTAATTAGCATATTTGGTGTTATTGTGTATGTATATCTTCTTATGGTTTCTAATTATATTGTTCACATGGTTAAGATTTAATAAGGTTTATAAGTGTTTTAATAGTTGAATAATTGATCCACCCCCACCCCCCCCCCCCCCCTCAATTATCTTGGTGGACTTTACTTTCTAACAATTGGTATCATAGCATCATGTCCTTGAAGAAAACTATTAATAGCTTAAGGAGATAATTGGTGGGTCACTTTAGAAAAGAAAGTCCTAAACATGATAGAGCCAATTTTGATATTTAGAATTTGTAAGATATCAAAATTATGTACAAAAAAAAAATATTGAGTTTCTAGATTCATAAAATTTTTCTTACATATAAAAGAATAAACCTACTAATTCAAGTACAAGTAAGGACAATTCTAGATCTGAAAAAGACAATTACTTTCTAACAATTGGTATCATAGCGTCATGTCCTTGAACAAAAATATCAATAGCTTAAGGAGATAATTTGTGAGTCACTTTAGAAAAGAAAGTCCTAAATGTGATAGAGCCAATTTTGATATTCAAAATTGGTAAGATATTAGAATTATGTACCAAAACAAAACATTGAATTTCTAGATTCATAATCTTTTTCTTACATATAAAAGAATAAACCTGCTAATTCAAGCACAAGTAAGGACAATTCTAAATCCAAAGAAGACAAGAAGATTGAAGAAGGAATTTCCCTTCTTATGAAAAGGGAGTTAGAAGGTATGAAATTTTTTGTTTATTGGACATGTAAAGAATTTGGTCATTTTTCATCTAGATGTCCTAAGAGAATAAGGAAAACTAGAAAGAATTCACTTTTTGATGATGAAGAAGAATTTTAAACAAGTGTGTAAAGTTTCTTGAATGATAGGAATAATGAATTTGATGAACTTGGATTGGTTAAGGAAGAGGAAGAAATAGAAGAGATAGCTTTAGTGACTATTATTGATCCAAAGGCTAACCATGAAAATATTGAAGTTTTCTTTGAGACTAATAATAATTTGTAGAATGACATTCAAATTGTAGAACAAAGAGAAGAAGTAAGACTTGTAACAAATCCTACATTGAACAATAATTTGATAAAGAACCACCCCAAGATTCAGATTATTAGAAGAAAAGACAAAGGAGTTATGAAAAGTGGTTCAAACTACATGAAGAATTATGTTTGATTTCTCAAGTTGAACCAAAGAATACAAATGAGGCATGCAAGGAAGATTATTGGATTCAAGAAATGAAGGAAGAACTATATCATATTGTGAAGAATGAGACATGGGAATTTGTTTCTAGAAATAAAGACAAGAATGCTATAGAAACTAAATGGGTATTTAGAAATAAGATGAATGAACAAGGTGAAGTTGTGAGGAATAAAGAAAGATTGGTATGCAAAGGATTTTCATAAGAAGAAGGTATAGACTATGAGAAAACATTTTTCCCTATTGCCAGACTTGAAGTAGTCAAAATGTTCTTGGCTTATGTACCAAGTGAGAAGTTTAAAGTGTATCAGATGGATGTAAAGTCAACATTTCTAAATGGAGATCTTGAAGAAGAAGTTTACATTGAGCAGCCTGATGAATTTCCTTTGATAGAAGAAAATGACATTGAATGAATATTGAAGAAAACATTGTATGGTCTAAAGCAAGCACTTAGAACCTAGTATGCAAGATTGGACAAATAATTTGAAAAATTGGGATTTGCTAAAGGTACAAATTATAACAATTTATATTTGAAAGAAATTGAGAATGGATTGTTGATAATTGTGATATTTTTTGATGACATAATATTTTTATGAAATGTAATGCCCCACTTGAAGATCCTTGGAACAGAAGGATAAAAAATGCACTAAATAAATTTTATTTTGATAAGTTACTTAACAATAGGATAACGTAACCAAGTGCAATGATGAAACATGAGAATAAGGTGACAAGAATAGGGAACATGGCTAAACTCGCATGCTCACCTACACAAGCAAAAGTCTTAAAAATGCTTCCAAAGATCTCCAAACTCATAACTAAAACTCATAGACCAAGACCACATGAATCATGAAAATATACCAAGGGGATGTTCTTGTTCAATCCCAAAGTAAAAACTCCTAGCATGGTTAGATATACAAGTCCATAACCACAAAACATATCATAATCAAGAATCACAAGAAGAGACTAACAACATCATATAAAAGATGAGGGCTCAAAGTTACATCCACTCATCTACTAGACACCATGCTAAAAGACATATGGTGACTCCTAAACCTTGGTTAAGTTTGAAATCCTAAAGCCCTGAAATTTGGCTAAGTCTGAATTTTTGAAGGCTTGAAATTTCTTAGAATCTTTATCTTATCTCAAAGAGATCTGGAACCTATCTCAAATGAATTTTCGCATATATTAAAATATATCTTAAGTATCAAATTATACTTAAATGATATATTTAAAACCCTATAGAAACATTTGTTGAACTAGGAAGGAGTGCAACCCAAAAGTGTACTCAAAACACCAATTAACTCCCAACTGAAAATTCTAAAGATACCTATTGTTTTCTCGAGTAGGTTCTTTTAAGAAACCAGGTGACATTTCTCACTATGGCTAGGAAATACTATTTTCCAAGGTGATACCTTTCACTATAGCCAAGCGATACTTCTTAGTATGGCTAGGCGATAGTTCTTAGTATGGCCATATGATACTTCACCAATGTCGTATGATATTTTACACTACTATGGTTTGATTCTTTCCAATATCATAGAATCTTTCTCCTTAATGTTGGTCTTAGATTGGTTTTGACATTTGAGTGTCCACACACTTAACCAATTCCTTAGTTAATACAGAGCTACAGTGTGTGTCGAGCCAGAGAATTCAATAGGTGGCGAGTGAACTTTAGGTGTCGAGCAATCTTTAGGTGCCAAGAAAAGTTCAAGTGTTGAGTGATGTATAGATGTTAAGCAGAGTATAGATGTCGAGTGAAACAAAAATGCTATAAGTGTTGAGCAAGACAGAATTGCTATAGGAGACAAGTAAGCTAGTTTTTCTATATGTGCCAAGCATCAACAACTAGTAAGTGTTGAGTAACACAAAATCAGCATACGAGTTTGTGCCTTCACAAACTCAGATGTAAACCATTTTTAAAGCTGACATTGGATGAATCTCAAAGGATCTTCAAGATAAGATCGAATCTTTTGCATTACCTATGTAATCAACATGTAGCCAATAAGAAAAATGGAAAAGGCATGAAACCAATAGGAAAAGTACAAGAAATGAGTAGGAAATGAAGATTTAATATTGATTGTAGATTCATACCTAACCCTAAGTCTTCAAAATATTTAAAAAGGAGGAAAAAATCCCATTATAAAATAAGAGGATGTGTGTGTGAGAAGTGTATGGGTGAATTATAGAGAAGTGCAGAAAGGGTGAAAAGACTTAGTGAAGAATAGAGTAGCATAGTAGAATCTAGTTGTTGAAGAAAAAAGTATCAAAACCTTGAAGAGTGATAGAGCAGAATAAGGATCTGGAATCAACAATTCAAGATTGCAGGCTATCAAGTCATAGGCTTTCTAACACTCTCTAGAAATTGTATTAGATATGGAAATCCAATAGACTTAGGTTGGCCTAGAAACCATTTGTAAATCCTTTAATAGGGTGGCATTCCAAGTGAATGTACTAAAGTCCTTTAACTAGGCCTAGTTTTAGCAGGGTAGTGAAATCCTTTAACCAAGTCACTTTTAACACAGTGCAAATTCTTTAACAGGATAGGTCTTTCATAGGGTAGACCATTGGAAGTGGTCAAACATTGTAACCTTTAATAGTTACACATTGTTGCAGTGATATTTTTTTAGTGTCATCCTCACCCTAGTTTTACCTTCTCATTTTGGAGGGTTTCTGGATTACCAAATTTGTGTGTTATCTATTTTCATGCATGTATTTTACTTTCATGTTTATTAGATGAATTAGATGCATGTAAATGGTTTTAGTTAAAAGGATTTGAAAAGGTTAAAGTTAGTTACTTCTAATCCACCCCCCCCTCTTAGAAGTAAATCTTCCCACTTGTTAATTCTAACAATTGGTATCAGAGCACATTTCTCACAAGGAGGAGCTTTATAGCTTGGAGAAAAGATCTGGAAATGGAAGTTTACAAAATTGGGAAGATCATAGCGAATCAAGAAATTGATATACAACTTTCTTTACATACTTTGGAAGAAGCTAGAGGAGAACTGAGAAAATCCTTAAAGAGAAGAAGAGAGATTGCCATTGCTAAGAATGACACACAATACAAGGAGATTGATACCTCAAATCTATTTTCAAATGGAGATTCCAAAGAGTTTGATGCAACAATAGTAGACTTGATGGAGAAGAATAGAGCTCAAGTAGAAGAAATCAAAATACTCAAGCTTGAAAAAGAATCAAAAGCCATGATACTTTGTGAAGTGACTAAATAGAAGAAAAGAGCCATTGAAGACAAGGCTATGCTAGAAGAAGACAAGAGAAACCTTGCCAATAGATTGGAGAAAAAGTCAATTGAGCTAGCAAGAATTTCAAACATCTAGATAGGCACCCTAAGTCAAATAATGAATGCATATCATGAACTAAATGTCAAGGACATTGACATTTCTACATTAAAGATGCAAAATGAACAACTACAAAATGACCTAAAAAGAGAAAATGAGGTTGCAGAGAGCTTCAACAAACCTAATGAGGCCATCAAGTACTTTGAGCAGCTACTGAAATCACCTAGAGCTAGCAATGATAATTTAGGGCTAGGATTCATTAGCACTAAACAAGGAGAATCATCCAAGACTACAGAAGAAAGGAGTAACAAAGGTAAGAACACTAAACCTACTCATCATTTATGTGGTAAAAAGGGACATACCTCTAATGTCTGTAGGAGTAAGAATGCCCATTAGCATGACAAACCTAAGAATGCAAGTCATTGTCATAAGTGCAAAAAGAAAGGACATCAAGTACACAACTGCAGGACTAGGATCATCAGAAGATCAAAATTTGAAGGTCACTACTACAATTGCAAGAAGTATGGACATAGAGCTTTTGAGTGCAGATCAAAGCCTATGTGGACATCAAATTAAGTAGCAAGGAAAGGTAACCATGGACATCACTACAATTGGGACTACAACACTAGGTATAGCTATCATTATTGTCAAGAATATGGACACATGCCTAAAAATTGCATAAGGAAACATTTCAGAGGGAACTATAGTAGATGGTTGAGCCAATCCACATGTTTCAATTGCTTGAAGGTTGGTCATATCAGTAGAAATTTCCCAACCAGGTCAAAGGCACCCAACTCAAAGAATGAAAAAGGTAAAGAGAAGATAGATGTTGAACATATCAAAGGAGACATGGAAGAAGAAAGATGAGTGTAGCACATCAAATGAAGGGATCACTTCACCTAACAGGTCAAGTGATCACACTTCATGAAACTAAACAAAAAGAAAATGCATGAGGGACTGATTTACAAAGTTTTATCATACATCAGTTCCTAGACAAGTAAGTACTAAAAAGAAGAGATCAACATGAACAAAGATGTAAAGTTAAAATTTCAAGATTTTGCAAGTGTTGCCAAGTTGCCCTTAGAAGCCGTGTAAAAACCCAGTACATGCCAAGTTGATTGTCAAAATAGTTGGAGTTGAGTTGGTAGAGGAAGCCAAGTGAAGAAAAAATCTCAGTTGAAGATGAATAAAGAATACTCCTGTGGAAGTTGAGTGGTTGAAAGCTAATGGAAGACAAGTAATGTAGAATCCTTTAGAAGCTGAGTTGATAGCTATAACTACACTAAGCATTAAATGCAATGAAAATAGGGTATATTATCACGTTTTGAATCATTTTTCTTCATTGCAAATGAAGAGCAAGGATGAGAAAGAGCATAGAGTGAGTCCAAAGTAGAGAATCTAGTGTATCAGAAGATTTCAACAACATGTCATCATGATTTCATTGATCTTGAGGTATTTATATCTATGCCAAGCTATGCAGTTTCATGTTTCCTTTGCGAACAAACCCTAGATTGTGAAAATGGCTTCTAGTTCTAGGAAAACTCTAAAGAAGGAACCATTCAAAGTCCAACTTGTGTCCAATGAGGTCAAACGACTTGATTTTTTCCCAATCCCAGAGGTTGCATATAAGAATGACCCAAGTGGAGCCCTATCCATCATACCCCCTAAGGTTGTAATGGTTCAGTATGTAAGAAGATGCTATAATTGCAAGATTGGAGCCATAGGTTACATGCAAATGAGGGAAGCCTATGAGAAACTATGTGAGAATGGAGTGTTGAGGGAAGAATACCAGATTACTGAGAAGAAGGGTTTAACAAGTGCCCTAGAATTTCTCATAGTGTTCAAAATTGAATGGATTAGACTAGTGCTTAGTCGAATACATGATGGAAGCTTATGGTTAGAGGATGGCCTAATAAAAATCACAAAGTGAATTGTGCATAGAGTGACTAGGTACCCAACCCTAGATCGACTGAAGAATCTTAGGAGTGATGCCAAGGAAGCAATTGAGAAGAATATTGGTGCAAAGTGAAATAAGAGAGGGATTACAATTGATACCATTCAAGACCCTCTAGTTGATTTTGTTGTTAGAGTCATTGCACATAAATTTTACCAATCTAGTAGACTCAAAAGTGTGCCCTACATTGTAGTAGATGTAGGCTAAAAATTGGTGAAGAAGGATCATACCTATGATCTTACAGAGCTACAACTACAACAGATTAATGAATGTCTAGTAGCTATCAAAAGAACCAAAGGATCCTAGTGTAAATTTGGTGCTATTTTGATTTTTATTTTCTTTTATGTTCAGAATGAATTTCCTTCTTTTGGAAAATTTGCATGGAGCACTAGTAGGTCTATCATAGCTCAAGTTAATGAATACATAGAGTAGATGGGAGCTAATTTTGAGACCCTGATGACTAGTTATTTTGAGGACTTTAAGAAGACTATGAAGCAAAGGCTAAGGATTCTAGTGTCATTAGTAGAGAAACATGTAAATGAAGTATGTTTTCTTGTAGATATAGACTATAAATACATACAAGCTACCATACCAAGAGTGAGATGGCTAAGACCTTTCGGGTATGAAATAAACATAGTTAAAGCATCAACAACAATAACTGCATTATTAGTAGAAGAAGTTGACAAGGATACACCACATTTTGGAACCTATGAAATGGTGAGATCAAAAGTGGATATGGAGTTGAAGACTACCTCCACTCTAAAAAAGAAGGATAAGCTTGTTAAGAAGCTAAAAGCTAAAATTGGGGAAGGCACTATAGAAGAAGTAGAAGAAGGTGAAGATGTTGAGGGTATGAAGAAGAACAAGATCAAGGGCCACTTGCCTTAACCCAAGGTATGGGAGAGGATGTAGATGAGGAGGAAGGTGTCGAGCAAGAAGCACCAAAGGTTGAGCCTAAGAAGAGAAAAGCTCAAAAATACCCAGGTTCATAGCCCAAGGGAAAGAAGAAGGCTACAAAGCCAAACCTAGATAAGCCAACTACAAGGGTGGACACTAGGGCTACAACTCAAGGGGCAAAGGAGCAAGAGAAACATAAGGCAATAGAACAAGGAGGACCTGCTGAGTAGAAGAAAAGAAGAAGGTATGTTTGCCCCTCCTAAATTAGACAAAGAAAGAACATAGTCTGATGAGGATCAATTTAGATTGGTAAGCCATTCTACCACATCTAAATTAGAAAGCATTTGTAATAATATTAGAGACAATGCTGATTTAACTAGTCTAAAGACCATATATTTCAATAAGTTTTCAAAGAAACAACAGAACATAGTGGAAGAGTCCATCTACACTATGATGGCTAAGTTCAAGATTACCCTAGTTGAACTAGATAACTCAATGCCAAAGGAGCTAAGCTCATTATTTGAGAATAAATGGCATTACTGTCTCAAAATGGAGAAATAAATAAGGGAGTCTACATTGGCTCATGTTATTCTAGACCTTACTAAAGGTCAAATAACAAAGGCTAGTAAGAAGCATGGGAGCAAATTTGCACCCAAATATAGAACCTTTAGAATTTTGCAGAACCAAATAGAAGATGTTTCCCAAAAGTCCACACAAATGTGGAAATTAATATATGGATTGAAAATTGTGAAAGAAGGAAATGAAGACCCATCTGAGGGGAGAAATGATGAAGAGGAAGACAAAAATGAGAAATATGAAGAGGTAGAGAAAGAGAAAAGAAAAGAAATAGTGGAGAAGACACATGGTGAAGAGGCAACAACTAAGGAACAACAGGAAGAGCGGAGTGTCCAAGAAACCCAACTATCACCACCAAGTCCTCCACATACAACACCTATAGATATAGTAATTGTAAAGGATGTTCCTAACACTTCAGCTCAGAACATCAATCCTTTAACTATAGAGGATCTCAAAACAATCCTTCACCAATCTATATTGCAACCACAACTTTGTACAAATCCAATTTTGGTGAGTGTTGATGAGTTGCAAAAAGCTATAGTAGAGATAATAAGGGAGAAAGAAAGCACACAAGAAAAATCTACACAACCTCCCATGGCTACAATAGATCAACCCAAAGAGCAAGAAGAACAAGACAAAATTGCTAAGGTTGATAGTACAGTTACAACAACAACAACTACCGAGGAGCAAGCAACGGAAGAAATAGGGAAAGATGTTCCTACTACACAATGTCAAGGTGCAACTAAAATTATCATTATTGATCAAGGTAGTAGAGAAGAGGAGAAGGAAGAGGAGAAAACCCCTAAGGAGTAGGAGGTAATACAAACATTAGTAAACTTGCCTACCTCGGGGACTCCTAATAAGAAGCAGAACACTAATGTAGTACCATTACAAATTTTAGCACCAGGCTTGAGCTCCATCAAGGTTGCAAGGGTACTTCACTATGGAGACCCTGCACTTGATGAAAAAATAGTCATACCCAATTATGACTCAAGAACTATGAGCCTACAATAGATAAATGAAGTGCAAGAGCCACTAGAGAGGAGGTAGAGACAAGAGATACTAAAAAATGAGTATAGGCAGAAGCAAGCAATGGTGCAAATCAAAGAAATATTTCTTGATGCATTCAAATTGCAAGTACCTAATGAAACCCAACCCATCATGGAGAAATTGTCAAACATTGTGGACTAGGTATAGAATGAAGACCTTGATACAAATGTTAAATTATTAGAATGGTCAAAAAAGAAGTTTTAGATGAAATTGAATGAGAAAATATCAAGTGAAATAACACTTTCACAAGTTGAATTGGCTAAGAAGATTTAAAAGGAAAAAATAGTACTTGGGAATGTATTCTCATTCTACACAAAGTTGTATGATTCATCCTATTTCACACAAGAAACTAGCCAAAGGATATTGAGCTTGGAATGAAATCTAAAGATTTTCAGCACACAACTACCCAAAGATCTAGCTTAGAGTGAGAAGCATTTTGCAACTACGCTTCACACACAAAAAGAGCTAGCTATATTGACAACATAAGAGGCCAATATCGAGGTCAAATTGATGTAGATTCAATCTTCCATTACCCCACATCTAGAAGTGCTCCATAAGGAACAAGCCTATGCAGAGAATGTTCTGAAGACAGATCATAATCTTTCTACTTGATAAGGTCTTGTTTATCTTGCAGCAGAGACAACCATCCAACACAAGTCATTGGAAATTTCTTTAGATAATTGGGATGCTTCTCTCAAGATGATTATGGAGGTAAATAAAACATTTTTTAGCAAAGTATTCTATTCATTCCTAGGACCCTTCGACATAAGTGTCAAAAAGGGGGAGAATATAATGTTTTGGGGGAGATGTGAATAAGAATGGGAGATAATACATTCCTTGATGAAATTAATAAAGAATATCCAAAGGGGGATATATTCAAATATTAAAATTCACATTTTGAGGAAGTAATAAAGCCAAAAGGATACAAAATTGCAAGAAGATGTGAAAGGGGCACAGATACAGAGTATAGGAAGCAGAAATAGGGTACACACAGATATAGAAACAAAGGAAGACAAGGAAAAGAGTATCAGATACATCAGCATGAGACACATTCAGCACAAGAATTTTGGTTATAGGAATGCAAATGGCACATCAGCTCAAGGGGAGTTACAAGATTTTGAAGTTTTGAATAGAATGTGTAGTATACTCATAGAGATTAGGTTCATAATGCCTAGTTAAGTTTTTTTGCCACTCATGTCAAAGGGGGAGATTGTTGGTCTCAGATTGGTTTTGACATTTGAGTTTCAACACACTTAACCAATTCTTTAGTTAATAATGAGCTACAGTGTGTGCCAAGCTAGAGAATTCAATAGGTGCCAAGTGAACTTTAGGTGTCGAGCAATCTTTAGGTGTCGAGAGAAGTTCAAGTGTTGAGTGATGTATAGATGCCGACCAGAGTATAGATGCCGAGTGAAATAGAAATTCTATTAGTGTTGAGCAAGATAGAATTGCTATAGGAGTCAAGTGAGCCAATTTTCCTATATATGCCAAGCATCAGTAACTAGTAAGTGTTGTGTAATAACGAATCAACATACAAGTTTGTGCCTTCAAAAACTTAGATGTAAACCATTTTTAAAGACAACATGGGATGAATCTTCAAGGATCTTGAAGATAAGATCAAATCTTTTTCATTACCTATGTAATTAGCATGTAGCCAATAAGAAAAATGGAGAAGGCATGAAACCAATAGGAAAAGTGCAAGAAATGAGTGGGAAATGAAGATTTAATATTGATCATAGATTCATACCTAACCCTAAGTCTTCAAAATCTTTAAAAAGGAGGACATAGCCCCATTGGATGCATGTGTCAGAAGTGTATGGGTGAATTACATTGAAGTGTAGAAAGGGTGAAAAGACTTAGTGAAGAACAAAGCAGCATAAAAAAATCTAGTTGTTGAAGAATAGAGTATCAGAACCTTGAAGAGTGACAGAGTAGAATAAGGATCTGGAACCAAAAATTGAAGATTGCAAAGCTATTAGGTCATAGAACTCCTAATACTCTTTATCAATTGTATTAGATATGGAAATCCTATGGACTTACATTGACCTAATAGCCATTTGTAAATCCTTTAACAAGGTGGAATTCCAAGTGAATGTACTAAAGTCCTTTAACCAGGCCTACTTTTAGTAGGGTAGTGAAATCATTTAACTAGGTTACTTTTAACAGGGTGTGAAGTCTTTAATAGGATAGGCTTTTCATATGGAAGACCATTGGAAGTGGTCAAACATTGTCACCTTGAATAGTTACACATTATTGCACTGATATTTTGTGGGTGTCATCCCCACCCTAGTTTTACCTTCTCATTTTGGAGGGTTTCTGGGTTACCAAATTTGTATATTATCTATTTTCATGCATTTCTTTTACTTTCATGTTTATTAGATGAATTAGATGCATTTAAATGGTTTTAGTTAAAAGGATTTCAAAAGGTTAAAGTTAATTACTTTTGATTCACCCCCTCCTCTCAAAAGTAAATCTCCCCACTTGTTAATTCCAACACTTAAGGCATGTGATACTCTTCCAGTATTGCTCAATGTTGAACCACCATCACCTAGGATTGAAAAGAAACAATTTGACAAATAATCAGAAGGGAAAAGAGTAAGGAACTCCACAACAAGGAGTACCAAATCTACTATAATCAATGTTTGGGCACTTGAACACATGAAAAACAAAAACCATGCAACATGAAGTAGAATACATCAATCGACATCCATCCATCTAATCCATAACAACATATGAAAGAACATGTGTAAAGAAACATCACAATGCACATTCATGGTTAATAAACCAAACATCATATGAAGGAAAACATAAACATATAAGCATCAACACAACTAAAATTTGTGCACGGTTCCTTCCAACCATAATAGCATCATGAGACCTGATGTGATAACCAATCTTACTCACAAATCGTAAGCTCTCTAGGGTCTTCTTAAGTATTCCACCTAATTGATGAAAGAAGGAGATTGTTAAAAATAGATTGATACAAGTATGATAAATGTGTTTCAATCATTATTTTGTCACTGATGTCAAACTTGCTATTTTGTTGGTAAGACAAATACTTATATGATTTAAGTACTATCACTTATTTGATTGATGAAGAAGATTTGATCAAAAGATGTAACAATAACACCTAGAGAAAAGATTGAGTTATGATATAAAAAAGGATTACAACAATCAAATAAGATAGTGATATCATAGTGCATTGATAATATACTTAAAGTTGCAAAGGTTGGTTACACAAAGAAAGTTCAAAAGAACAAGTTAAACAAAGTTTTTCTACCAAGCTTCACCAAATGGATAGAAGGTGCCAAGAAAAGTTAGTGCAAGACAAGCGAAAAATTAGTTGGAGCCGAGTAAAAGTCTATTCTAGTGTATGCTGAGAAAAATAGTGGATGCTAAGTAAATTTTAGTTGATTCTAAGCACTAGTAAAATTTAGTTCATACTGAGTGATTTTATAGAGGATACCAAGCATCGCAATTTGTGTTGAGCATCAGAAGCAAGTTTATATTGAGTGCTAGCATTATTAGAAAGATCATGAATTTAATTGATTTGAGCTAACAAGTTAGTTTTCTTGGATTGTGTGAACCAGGTGGAAGATAAGATTGATGAGTTGGTGCATAGAATTCATGGTAAACTATTTTGAGAAAAATTCAAAGAGGATTGAAGAAGAAGTTGCTAGAAATGATATGGAATAAGGGGTCAATTCATTGAATCCTACCTAATATGTCCTAACCCTAAATTGGTTGATGGAGAATGAATGACAAAAAATATTAATTCTCTATTTATAGGGATGGTTGGTAAAAAGAAAGGGTTATCATGTGTGAGAACCTAAGGAAGACAAGGAGTCAAGGGTATTGCTTCATTTAGTGACCCAATTGAGAGTCTACATTGGCATGTTACGAAAGAAGGCTTAACGGTATGGATCCTTGAAGGGTGAACAAGCTATTAGAGATAAAATGTATGAAAGCCAAGCATAATGGATGACTGGAATAGAGATCTGTAATCTAAAAATGGAGTTGTAAGTTGTTATTGATCAAAGCTTACTGTTACTCTCTAATAATTGTATCAATTTAGGGTAAATCCTTTGGATTAAGGTTGACCTAATAGTCATTTATAGATCCTTTAATAGGGCGACATTCCAAGTGAATGGTCTAAAGTGTTCTAACAAGGCTCACTCCTAATAGGGTGATTAAAATCCTTTAAAAGAAGTCACATTTAATAGTGTAGATCGTAACCTTTAATAGGGGGTGCCTTTCACTGGGCATCACTTCAGAAGAGTGAAAAAGTGTAGCATGTTACTGGTGTTTTTTTCCAAATTGAGTTTCAACCTAAATTATTGTGTCAAGTGTGTTGTTGAATCTATTATGTTTCATGTTTACATTTTTGAAAATTTATTTGACAGTAACCTAAAATTTTTAAGTGATTGCATAATCTTATGGATGCATACATGATGATAAATGTTTTATGGGTTCACTAAGTCGTAAAAAGTTTTATTTATAGATTTGGACCTTTGATAACTAATTCACCTCCCCTCTCAGTTATTCTAAAGAATTATAATAATTGATATCAAAGCCATCCACTTAAGAGGAGTAGTTTGAAGATACTTGAAGCACAAAGATCAAGATGTTAAAAAAGGGATGTACCAAAGCTTAATAGTGATAACTTCCCTACATGGAAAAGTTTGATGAAGCTACACCTTGGAGGACTTGGATGTCATGCACAATCTACCATTACTATTGAGCATGTTGATCCTACTAGAGCCCTAACTATTGAGGATCTAAAAAAGAAGAAAGAACACAACCAGGCAATGTTGGATATTGCCTCTATCCTAAGCTATGCTAAACTTGATGATATCATAAGGCTTGAAAACACAAAGAAAATGTGAGATGCTTTACACACCATCTATGGAGGAAACAAGAATATCCTAAGAGTCAAATTTGAGAGTCTTAGAGGTAAGTTTGATGATATGAGAATGCAAGAAGGTGAAAATATTGCTCAATATTGTTGAAGAATAAAAGATGTTGTTAATGCAATAAGAAGATCTACTAGTACAATAGATGATGATACATACTAAGCAAAGTTTTAAGAACATTTATACCTATATATGCTATTAGAGTTATTGCAATACAAGAATTGAGATGTATACCAGGGAATACTCTATCTCTCAAAGGTGTGATGCGTAGACTTGTTGTTTTTGAGCTATCTAACTTTGATAATTACAAACCTAAAAATATTGAATCTAATTTCAAAGCTAAGCTATCAATGAAAGAATCTAATGTGAAAAATAAAAGGACAAAATATGTGTCCAATAACATTGATATAGATGAGGAGATTTTAGATCAACTTGAAGCACTACTGGAAAGGAGATTTCATAGAGGTAAAGGAAAGTTTAAAGGTAAACTACCTATCATTTGTTTCAATTAAAATGCATTTGGTCATATTGCTACTAGATGTTTAGAGAAGAAGAACTATAGAGGTAGTGACAAGTATAAAAGTAAAGGAGATGAAGGCAACAAAGTTTAAAAAGAAAAAGGCAAGAAGTCTTGCTACATTGCTAAAGAGGAAACAAGAGATGAATCTGATGAACATGATGATGAAGTGGTGTATGTTGTAATGAAGGATGAATATGATGAAGATGAGGCAACTACACTTGTATCTTGTGTGAGCAAGAATGACAGATGGATCATTGATAGTGGATGTTCACATCACATGACTTGAGTTAAAAGTAAGTTCATTACCTTGAATTGTTATGATGGGAATAGTGTAAGATTTGGTAATGATGCACCATGTTTGATAAAAGGAAATGGTTCTATCAAACTCACAGAAAAGATTTTATGTGACAATGCTTACTATGTTGAAGGACTTAACTATAACCTGTTGAGCATGTCACAACTAAATAATTCAAGATGTAAGGTTGAGTTTAAAAACAAGATTGCTAAGATATATGATACTGATGGAATATTGATTGGAAGGGGTGATCAAACTAGGAGTAATCTATTCTACCTTGATATAGAGAATGTTACCTATCTAATTATAAAATTTGATGATGTGTGGCTATGGCACAAGAGGTTATGTCATGTTAATTTTGATAACTTGGTTAGTATCAGTAACATGAGAAAGGTTAGAGGTTTGCCTAAGTTGAAGAAACGTGATAATATAATGTGCAAACAATGTCTATTAGCAAAAATGACAAAGTCAAGTTTTAAGAGTAAAACTCATACCTCTAAAGGAATACTAGAGATTGTTCATAATGACTTGTGTAGACCAATTGAAGTGGAAAGCTACAAAGGAGATAAGTACATTATGCTACTTCTTGATGATTATTCTAGAATGATGATAGTTATGTTTCTAAAACAAAATAAGCAAGATTGAGAAGGAAATAGGTAAAAGTATGAAATTTTTGAGGTTTGACAAAGGAGGAGAATTTACATCAAATGAGTTTGAGATGTTCTGTAATGACTGAGGAATCAAAAGATAAACATCCACTCCTAGAAGCCCTCTACAAAATGAAATTTTGAAAGGGAGTAATAGGTCTATAATGGACTATGCTAGGGCACTCATGATGGAGAAAAATGTTGCTTTGAAAAATTGGAGACAAGTTGTAAGTATAGTTGTCTATACCTTGAACCGTATACAAGCCAAGAAAGGTACTCAGTCAACATCTTTTAAACTATGTTATGGATGCTCACCCAATGTAAAATATTTTAAGGTATTTGGAAGAAAATTATTTTTTCTCAAAGATTCCACAAATGGTAAACTAGATGCAAAAAGTGAAGAAGGTATATTCCTAGGTTATTCCAAAAGAAGTAAAGCTTATAAGTGTTTAAATACTAAAACTAACAAAGTTGTGGAAAGTGCAAATGTAAGATTTGATGAATATATAGAAGTTCATGAGGATGAACCTATGAAGGAACTAGAAGAATAAAAATTATTTGTATATTTTTATTAAGGTATGTCTACTAAAGAAGATGCTGCAAATCAAGTTACAAACTAAAAATAAGTTTTTGTGACAACCAAGTCACATATTGTAAATGTCGAGTTGCATTCAGGAATTGAGCTACATTTAGATGCCAAGTTATAAAATGAAGTTGAGGCACATTCTGATTCTGAGATTAGTATACATGAACGAGATGTTGAACTACCTAACAAAGATGTACAGCGACTTTGAAGTAGAAAGACCAAGTGAAGAAACTAGAGCTGAATCAAGATTGTTTAAATATGTCAAGAGGCATCATCTTGCTCCACAAATCATAGGAGATAAAGATGCTAGACCAATGAAAAGGAATAAGTTAAGAAGTGATACATGTCTACTGAGCATAAAAGAACCCAAAATAGTGAAATATGCCTTAGAAGATGTGAACTGGAGGAAAGCCATGGAAGAAGAGATTGAACAAATTGAGAAAAACAAGACATAAACTCTAGTTCGTAGACCAGAAGACAAAAATGTGATTGGCACCAAGTGGGTATATAGAAAAAAGCAAAGATGAAATGGTGAAGTCACAAGGAAAAAGACAAGATTAGTTTGCAAATGATATGCACAAGAAGTAGGAATTGACTATGGAGAAACTCTACTTTCTTAATCTACAAACAAAGGTTTCAAACTTTATCAAAAGGTTGCGATATTCTCTGCTAATCCTAGGGAGAATCATTTTTTGGTTGTAAAGAGAATAATGAGATATCTAAAGGCAATAGAGGAATTTTTAGGATTAACCTTAGACAGAAATAACAGTTACATGCAAATATAATGAATACCAAAAAATAGTAGATCACATAAAAGAGAACATAAGACATCAAGATTTAACATGGTTCATTGAATCCCTGGGCTATTTCCACCAACAACAAGTGCAATATTATTATGATCTAGTGATTACAACTTGGTTACAATTCATAATCCCTTATAGCTCAATATCGTCGGAAGAACCAAGTTTTGCATCACACATTATGAAAATCCCTAACCCTAAGCCTTTCTATACAAGACTTTTGCCACTTAAAATATTAGGGCTAGAATAATAGAAAAATAGTAGTCAACACCTTTTACAATATAAGGTCATTTTTGGCTTTGGGGGCTCTACCCTCGAAAACCCCCACAAGGGAATTTCCCCTCGACCCCACCTTGTATTGTGACAAGGAGCACACTTGGGGCACTACCCCAAGACCCTATAGGGGTGTTGCCCCTTGACCTCATCTTGGGGACCCCAAAGCTCCATAGAAATAATCTAGATGGAAACCATACTGAATAAACCTTTGACTTTGATTAGGCTCCACATCACAACAATCTCCCACTTGGAGACTAATTAGACTCGAAAATAATAACCTCCCACTTGGAGATTGATCATAGCACTCCTAAACTTGTAGCTCACACTAGAATATCAAACCACCCTAGATGTTGCTATTCTTTTATTTTTCTTAGTTAAGAAGACCAATCAAAGCTGAAGAGGAGTTCAACTTCTCCCTGGTCACCACCTTTGTAAACATATATGTTGGATTGTCATTTGCATGTATCTTCTCTAGCTTTAATTGTCCATCATCCAAAATTGACCAAATGAAATGGTACCACAACTGTATGTGTTTTGTCTTTGAATGTAGAGCTGAATTCTTTGCAAGATGAATGGTACTCTAGCTAGCTATAAAAAAAAACTATGCCTCTCTATGTGTCCCAATTATTCTATGAAGAACTTAAGCCATATCATGTCCTTGGTTTCCTCTATAGCAGTAACATACTCTGCCTTTGTAGTGCATAAAGCATTAACCTATTGTAATCAAGAAACCAAGCTCACTGGTGCCTGACCAACACTAAATACATAACCTATAGTACACCACTTGATATCAATATCCCCTACCAAATCTGAGTCAACATATCCCTATAAAGTAGTAGTAGAGCCCTCAAACTATAAACACTTACTAGATGTTCCTCTCAAATATTTGAGAATCCATTTAACTACATTTCAATGCTTAGTTCTTGGATGAATCATATACCTGCTAACAACACCCACTGCATGTGCAATATCTAGCATAGTACATACCATAACATACATTAAGCTTCCTATAGCTAAATAATAGGGTACCTTAGACATCTTTTCCTCCTCTTCTTTTGTCCTGGGACACATCTGCTTAGTCAACTTCAAATGATCAAGTAAAGGTGTGCTGCCAGCTTTAGCATTCTCCATAGAGAAAAATTGCAACACCTTCTCAATATAATCAACCTAAGATAATGTCAATTTTCTATTCTTCCTATCTCTATAAATCTTCATACCAAGGATTTTTTTTCTATCCCCAAATCCTTCATAGTAAATGCATGTGCTAACTATTCCTTTAACCCCTTAACACGATCCATGTTAGACCCAGCTACAAGAATATCATCAACATATAAACATAAAATGATGTAGTTGTCATCATCTGACCTCTTAAAATAAACACAATGATCTAAATGACACCTTCTATATCCATGCTCATGCATAAACAGGTCAAATTTTAGATACCATTGCCGAGGTGCTTACTTCAAGCCATATAAACTTTTTTTCAATTTGCACACTAGGTTCTCCTTACCTTTGACCTCAAATCCCTATGGCTCTGCAATGTATATCTCTTCATCTGAATCACGGTGAAGGAAGGTTGTTTTAACATCAAGCTACTCTAAATGAAAATCTTCAGTAGCCATAATACTTAAAATAGTGCAAATAGAAGTTATTTTAACAATAGGAGAGAATATCTCATCAAAATCAATTCCTTTTTTCTATTGAAATCCTTTTACAACTAACCTCACTTTAAATCATTTCTTGCCTCCATCCTCTTCTTTTAACCTATAAAACCATTTATTTTGCAAAGCCTTTTTACCCACATGCAACTTGCATAAATCCCATGTCCTATTTTTAAGCAAAGAGTCCATTTCTTCTTTCATTGCAAACTCCCATTGAATCTTTTTATCTACCTACATAGCTTCATCATAACATTCTTGTTCACTAGCATTAGTAAGTAAAATAAAATACAACAAAGGAGAAAATATTTTTGGAGGTCTACTTAGCCTTGTTGACCATCTAACATTCACAAAGGTGTATGATATTTGTTGTTGTGGTTGTTGGATATCATGAACAACTGCTAGAACATTAGCTTTTGGAGTATGATCCAATACTACATAATTATTTTCTTTCTTCTCATGTTGCTACAATAGATCTTTGTACAACACTTTCTCATTGAATATGACATCCTTGCTTCTTACAATTTTATTATTTGAAAAATTCTAAAGCCTATAACCAAAATCATTAATTCCATATCCAAAAAATACACATTTTCTTGACTTAATTTCTAGCTTGGTTCTATTTTCAGAATCTATATGAGCAAATGCTTCACAATTGAAGGTCTTGAGAAAAGAATAACACACCTTCTTACTAGTCCATGTTTCCTTTGGAATACCATAGCCCAAAGGAGTAAAGGGACCTCTATTAATCAAATACACAGTAGTATTGACAACTTCTACCCACATGTTAAAGGGAAACCCTGCATGCAACCTCGTGCTTCTTGCACACTCCATTGTAGTCTTGTTCATGCGTTCAACCACTCCATTTTCCTATGGAGTCCTTGGAATGGTTTTTTGTGTAAGAATATTGTTAGAGGATAAATAATCTTCAAAGTGATGACTACAATACTCACCACACTTATCAAATCTAAGACATTTTAATTTCATTCCAGTCTCATTTTCAATCAAGAATTTCCATTTCTTAAAAGTTTGAAATACATCAATTTTTTGTCTAAGAAAATAAACCCATACTTTTCTAGTTGCATCATCAATAAATGTAACATAATAACAAGAGCTACCAAGGGAAGATACTTGAGCTGGTCACCATACATTTATATGTACAAGCTCTAATCTCTCACTTCTATTTTCCTTCCCAATCTTCACCAAATTTAGTCTCTTTTGTTTTCCATACACATAGCTTTCACAACAATCCATATTGACACATTTCAAACTTGGTAAAAATTGCTTTGAATAAAGTACTTTTGTACTATTCTCACTCATGTGCCGAAGTCTATCGTGCCATAGTTTTGTATTAGAATCTACAACAACTATTTGTTCTTTTTGCTCAACCATAGAAACTATTCCTGAACATTCATTTTTCTCTAAAACAATCAAAGTAGAAGGAAGAATATAACATGCACAAAGATATAAGATGCCTACTTTCACACCTTTTGCTACTACAAGGGAACCTTTTGAAACCTTCCAATTTTTATCATTAAAAGTAACTACACAATCCTCATCATTGAGTTTCCCTACTGAAATTAAATTCCTACTCAGCCTTGGAACTTGTCTTACCTCATGTGGTAGCCAATGATTTCCATTCTACAACTTAATTTTAACTTTTCCATTTCTAACAATCTAATAGGGTTCATTATCCCACAAATAAACAAGCCCAAAATCCCCTTAGACATAATTAGTGAAATAAATTTTATGAGGTGTAGCATGAAATGAAGCACCAGAATCTAAAATCCATAAATCATCAATACTTTCTAAAGATAGCAGCAAAGCATTCTATTCAGATTTGTTACTTACCACATTTGCCTCCTTGTTCCCTTCTATTTTCTCTCCTTCATTGTTCTTTTAACTCCAACAATATTTCTTCTTATGCCTTATTTTACCATAGTACCAGTAATCTATCAGTCCTTTGGATTGAGACCTCTCCCCCGTAGACTTTCCTCTTGTTTTCCCATGATTTTTAGAACTATTTCCTCTCTCATTCCTTTCACCTCTGCATTTGCATTCAAAGAACTTCCTAATGTAGATCCACCTAAGGATTTCCTATGAGTTTCCTCACTTAAAATAACACCAATCACATCATCAAATTTTAGGGTTTTAGATCTAGAATCAAAATTACTCACGGCCATTACCAAGCCATTCTAGCTTTTAGGAAAAGAACACAAAATCAAGAGAGCCCTAATTTCTTCATCAAAATTAATACCCAGAGAAGATAACTAACTAGAAGTAGTATTAAACTCATTTAAATGATCTACAAAAAATTCACCTTTTTCCATTTTCATATTAAATAAATACTTCATGAGAAATACCTTATTTGAAGCGAAGGGATTTTCATACAATTTTGCAAGGGTTTCCATCAACTCCTTCATTGTCTTCTCTTTCGTAATGTTAAATGTCACTAATGGTGCCAAGCATAATCAAATGCTTCCAAGTGTCTTTTTGTCTAAAATCTCTTAGTCCTCATCTGACATAATTCCTTGTTTCTTGGATTTGCCTTCCAATGGCTTCCATAAATCCTTTTGATAAAGATAGTCTTCCATTTGCATCTTCCATAACTAAAAGTTCTGCCCAATAAACTTCTCCACCTTTAGTTTACCCTCATCTATCATAGCTCCCACTCAACTATGAGACCTTCCTACAGAGGATCACTTTAAAAAAATGATGATGGTTTGGCTAAAAAAAAGATAACTTGGCTCTAATACCATTTGTTAGGATTAACCTCAGATAGAAATAATAGTTACATGCAAATATAACCAATATCAGAAAATAGTAGAAAGCATAATAGAGAACACAAGACACCAATATTTAACATGGTTTACCCAATCCTTAGGCTATGTCCACCAATAGAAAGTCCAATATCATTATGATCAAGGGATTACAACTTAATTATAATCCGTAATCTATAATTTGAGTTTGATTAGGCTCCACATCACAACAAGCTTCCACTTGGAGACTGATCAAACTCCACAACAATAATAAGAATATGGTCTATACTATATGAAAAATGAGAAATTTGAATTAAGAGCCTATACTGATACTAATTGGGATGGAAATATTGATGAAAAAAAGAGCTCCAATGGAGAGCATTTTTATTAGGCAAGAGGTTGGTTATAAAAGCTAGGATGAAAATGTATGATGGGTCCAAGCTACTAGGCCATGTTAGGTAACCATTAAAAAAATGCAATGCAATCTCTCATAAAATGAAAAATAGAAAAAACTTCATGGGAAAAACCCTCCCCCAAAAAGAGAGATGAAAAAACAAGATGCATGGATGAATGGAGTAATCAAGACTCCCCAATTATGACATACACCAAGTATATACAATAGAGAAGTATGTGAAGAACACAATCCAAATAGAGGAAAAGGTACCCCACACAAGAGAGAAGAAGAAGAATTTAGACAAGGTAGTCCACCCCCCAAATGTACAATGACCATTAGTGATAGTTGCTCCAATGTAGAAGCTGATCCATGACTACTAAATAATGTTCCTTACCTTTGGAAGAAACAATGTCATAGGTACATATGAGATGCTTTCCCAACATGTAGAAAGAATCCTGATGGTGAATGATGTCTCTGAAACCTACTCCATTTTCCCTGTGTCAATAGTAATGGTTACCCCTTCCAACACTATTGAAAAGAACAAGTGTAGATCTAGCAAGGATGGATGTAGAACATATTCCAAAGAACCATCTCAAATGATAAAGAGACCTCTTGCAACTACTATACATAAGAATCCACAATCATATCAACTTGGTAAGACTAATCATGTAGAGAATGGACAGGAGGGTCAAAGTGATCCCTCACAACAATTGAAGAAGGATCTTCTTCATCAAAGAGAAGATGTGTATCATTAGTGATGTCTCCCAAATCTATTATGTATAACTCCACAAAAAAATTGAAATATTTGTTATGTAGTCATTTGATGATGTTGGAACTGGAAGACAAGGTGTACCAAACTGTACTAAATTGCATGGACCTATCACTATAGCAATGTATGCATGTGGAGTTTTTTGATGTTGTGACCTCTTTTTGCATCTATCAATAGGATCCCACATATTTGAGTCTGTAGAATGACTACCACTGCTGTCACTATCAATTTCCACAATGTGTGAAGTATGAAGAAAATTAGAGGATAAGCTAGGTGAACTTTCCTCAAAGTAACATTCCTCTCTATGAAAATTTAATGAGTCTTAGGATCCATAAGTCTATATGCCTTAACACTATCTTCATATCTAATGAAATTACAAGGCCTTAATGGTGGTGTCTTGCATTCCCTTGAAGATATGTGTGCCCATGTTGGACAACCAAAAACTCTGAAGTGTTTCACAACTAGTTTTCTTCTACTCCATGCCTCAAAAGGAGCCTTTCCATCTAAGACGTTTTGTGGAGACCTATTAAGTATATAATTGGTACAGCTTATAGCTTTTACTTCAAGTGATGGATCAAGAGACTTAGCTTGAATCATACAACTTTCCATTGACTTAAGAGTTCTAATTCTCATTGCTGCAACATTTGTCTTTCATGGACTGAATGCTGCTGGATTCTAAAGATGAATACCCTCAAGTTCACAAAAGTCTCTAAGTCTTGAGTTCACATATCCACTTTCATTGTCCATGCAAAGGATCTTGATGGCTTTCCTTGATTACTTTTCAACATGACTCTTGAAGGCTAGAAACTTATCAAACACTTCATTCTTGTGATCAAGAAAGTAGACCCATGTATAGCGGGAAAAGTCATCAATGAAAGTGAGAATGCAGTGACCCTTTCTAACTAATGTGACTACAAAAAGACCTACTAGAACTGTGTGAACCAACTCAAGAACAACTAATGCTCTTGAAGACTTACCTTTATCATACTTCTCTTCTAGATGTATATCCATTGAACAAGTTGAATATTCACCTTTAGAAAAGTTGATTGTAGGTAGACCTTTGACCATATTGTTTGAGCAAAGTTGATGAAGATAGTGGAAGGCAAGATGTTCATACTACTCATGCCATAATTTTCTTTGTGAGTGAGATTGTGTCAACAAAGCATGTAAAGGAGACTTAAGCACAAAGTGAGAGAAAGAATAAAGCCTTTTATTATGATTGACTTTACCCACTACAACCAATGAATCATCTTTAAGATTGTGCACCATTACTGAATTAGGAAGGAACTCAACTTTATTTCCATCTCCATAGTGAGAAATTTGGTAGATTGAAAGGAGATTAGAGCTGAGGTTGGGAACACAGAGAACTTCTTTGAACTCCCCATTTTCCATCTCAACTTGTCCTTTCCCTTCAACTTCCTCTTTTGTATCATCCCCTAAAAAGATGTGAGGTACCTTAGAATGGTTCAATGAAGAAAAATGTCCTTTTGAAGAATCCATATGATATGAGAAACATGAGTGAAGAATCCATTCCCCTAAAGAACTTGAACTGGCTATAAGTGCTTGTCTTTTTCCCTTTGAAGTGGGTGGAGTTGAATCCTTGGAAGCATTCGACACATTGAGTTTGTTCCTCCTAAGTAAGTTTTCCAAATCATCAATTCTCTTAGTCTTGCAATGATGCTCATCATGATTTGGTTTCTTGCAATATGCACAAAATAGTTTGTCCTTGTCATTTTTTCCCTTCTTGTTGGAAGAAGAACTCCCTTGTTGTGAGGAGGAAGATTGTTGTGTCTCTGATTGTGATTTTTTGTTTCCACTACTTTTTCTTGCTATTGGTAGAACTAATTCCACTTTGATTTGATTGGTTCTCATTACTAGCCACCATTGCCTTGGTCTTTGATGACTTGAGAATTCCCATATCTATTAGCTTGGATTGTTCCAACATCAACATTTTTACAAAAGCATCAAATGTAGGCTTAGTGAAGGCACTTCCCATGGTCAACCTATGAGTGTTGTAACTTGAAACAAAAGATGCATGCTCTAAAGCTAGCCTCTTCAAGGTGTGATGAATCAATCTATCATCCTTCATGGGATTACCAAAATCCTTAAGTAGTGCTCTCAATTCATTGGCTTTATTGATATAGTCTTTAATTGTGTCAATTTTTTTTGGATCCAATAGAAGTAGATCATTCTCAATTTGGAATCCCTTTTCCTCATCCACCTTACCATACAACCCTGCAAGTTTGTCCCAAGCACCCTTGGCTTCCTTAAAGCTAGAAATGTGAAAGAAGAGATCTCTATTAATATAGCTCTTGATAATTTCTAAAGCCTGATTGTCTTTTATTTTCCAATCAACTAGTGCTATAGCATCAGTAGGTTTGGTAATTGTACCATCAACATATAGATTTAAACATTTTTTCCATTAATCTACTCCATACAATATCTTTCCATGTAGTATAATTGTGTGAAGTTAGAAGTAGATTTTTAGGTGAACCCATGATGTAAAAAAGTAAAAGAGCACAAACAAGAAAGACAAACACAAGAATACAAGACACATCCCCCTATTCACTCAATCAAAGAACCCCCTAAAAAATGATGCTTTTGGCACTTTATATGTAGTGTGTTTACAATAGGCCACTTGTCAAACTATACAAAGTGGACTTTTGATTTTGTTGTTTACAATTGCCTTTTGAGGTTCAAATCTGGTACTAAGCATTGTAGCTCAAATGTACAATAATTTTGAAGTGTAATCAAAGCAATACAATGCTAAAAATGACTTAATTCTAAAAGTGATATTTCTATAAACACAACCCTATAATCTGATTGTAGATCTAGAAAGTAGAGAAAAAATTAAGCACTTTAAAAAAAATGGAACTTGAAAATGTATCTAGATGAGCTCGTATAGAGTGTTTCAAGTTGTAAAATGTAGGATTAGATAGGTACAATTGACAAAAAATGCAATTTTTGACAAATCCATGCACCAAAGCTAGAAAATAACAACACTACTAAAAATATTAGGAAATTCTACCCAAAATTAAAAAAAATTGCACTTGATTTGGAGTCCAAATGATTGAGATATGGCCTCCCAAAGTTGGACTATCAAATCAAAACTAAATCTGGAGAGGGATCTAGGTAGTAAACTGATGCAGGAGCATCCAGAGGTATAAGGGAAATCCTCTGTCACCTAAAAAAATATATACTTAGACTTAGTTTCTGTTTCATGTGTTTTCATTTTTGGATACCCATTTGGGTCAAATAAAGGTTCCAACTCTCACAGTTCAACTATCAGTGTGCTAAAAAATCTCAAAAAAATAGGAGCATGCAATTTGGCCATCATTTTGGTGACTTAGAAAGTGTGAATTGGCAAAATGAATGTAATTGTGATTTAGAGCATTCCAGAAAAAGAATCAGGTCAAAAGGCCCCACGGTTTGAAAGTTATTGCAATTTTTTGGGTTTTGGAGACCTCCTAAGAATGCTTCAAAGTCAGGTTAGGGGCATTAAATGACCTCAAAAAGGGCCAAAAAATGGTGGACAAGCTAGGCTTGTCCATAGGGCTATAGAGCACTTTGATAGCTTTCAAAATATATAAATTTTTCATCAATCGGAGCTACGGTACAAAAGTTATACCTCTAGGAAGTTCGGTTACCGTTTCTAGATTCTTCTAGATTTGCACTGACATCTAACACAGCTTCTGGAACCTTCTATTTGGTCGATGGATGCCTACTAGCACTTTCTAGAATGTACTCCTAGTCCTTAACCCTTCGGGGTCTATTTAAGGAGATTTTTGGCATTGTAAAAGGCAGTTCGGAGTGGAGTTTGAGAGGAGGTACTGAAAGGAGAAATTATCTCCATATTTATGCTATTGTAAGCCCTTAGGGCATGTTTTGAAGTTTATTTTCTCTGTACTATTTGTACTAGCTTATTTTCATAGTTAATATAATTTCCCCTTTTTTGTTGTGTCTATTCTATTCTTGGGTTGTGTCCCCATCAACTGGTATCAGAGATTGTTTTCCTGAGTGTGTAGACAGAATGCCGACTGTGAGGCAGTTTGCACTAGGACTGTGTGGTTGTGGGTTTGAGTTAAGAAGATGCCTCCATGAAGAGAGTGTGGTGGAAGGGCCAGAGCTATTAATCCTAAGGAGGTTAGAGCCCTCCAAAGGCAGGTATAGGCATTGCAAGAGGAGCTCCATAGAGGAGCAAATGTTGTCGTAGGTGACGACAGTAAGGATGACAATGAAGAAGAAGTAATGGAACCAGAAGGAGAATTTGACAGGGAAGTTTTGAATCATGTAGAGGAAATGCTTTTTAGGGCCATTACTAAGTTTTGGAAAAGACCTACAATTGAAGTGGGCGTATTTTCAAGAAATCTGAAACCAGATGAGTTGATCGGTTGGATCAATGAACTGGAAGAATACTTTGAGTATGAGGATATCAGGGACCCAGATAGGGTTAAGTTTGCAAAGGCCAAACTGAAAGGCCATGCCAAAATCTGGTGTCAAGAGGTCCAATTGGAAAGAAACAGAAGAGGAAAGGAGAAGATCACAAGATGGGATCGCATGGTGGACGAATTGAAGAAGCAGTTCATTCCTGTGGACTGTGAGCTTGATTTGTTTAAGAAGATGCATGGGTTAAAGCAAGCAAGAAGATCAGTTCAAGAATATACAGAGGAATTTTACTGACTCTTGATTAGAGCAGGGCATGCAGAAGCAAATAAGGAGAAGGTTGCTCATTATATCAGTGGGTTGCGACCTAGCATCCAAGAGGAATTAAGTCTGGTAAGAATGACCAGCGTTGAAGAGGCATACCAGTTTTCCCTACAAATTGAAGAGAAGCTGAATAAAAGGTTTGAAGGAAGACAAAGAGGGTGCGGTCAAGGAGGAAGGGGAAGCGATAGATCATCTGGAGGCCACAATGAAACCCAAAAGAAAAATGAAGATGTGGGTACTAGCAGGAACCAGAGGAATGAGGGTTTCAATCGCTCCCATGATCAAGACTTTGGAAATCAGAGAGGAAGAGGTAGAGGACATGGACAAGCAAGAGGAGGCTTCCGTTGTACCTATTTTCCATTGCAATGAAGAAGGTCATCGTGCCTTTGAATGCCCTCAATGATAAGGAAGGACAAATAGGAGAGCTGAGGACCAAGCTAGGGTTGCTCATGTGGATGAGGATGCACAATCATCACATTCACAGGATGCAAAAAGAGGAGAGATCTTGGTAAATGAAAGAGTCCTACTAAGTGGTGAGATTGAACCAGGACAACGGAGGAGTTTGTTTCGTACCAGATGCAAGTGTGAGGATAAATGTTGTGACGTGATCATTGATGGTGGTAGCACTGATAACTTGGTATCAGAAGAGATGGTCTCTAAGCTGAAGCTCAAGAGGGAGAAACATCCCCAGCCCTATCAAATTGCTTGGGTAAAAGATGATCATAAGGTCATGGTAAGTGAACAATGTTTAGTAAAATTCAAAATTGGGAGTTACCATGATGAAGTTCTCTATGATGTTATTTCGATGGATGTTTTCCATCTATTGTTGGGTAGACCATCACAGTTCGATAGACATGCAGTGCATGATGGACATGCAAACACATATTCTCTAACAAAGGATGGAGTTCACCACAAATTGAAGCCCATGAAAAAGGAAGGTGAAAAGGTATGTAGCAGTGCTAGGATTTGTCTTGTTGATGAAAGGGAGTTTTTAGATGGCATGAAACATCAGCATATGTGCTATGCTTTGATTCCTACGAAAGATAAAGAAGGTAGTAGTGAAATACCACTTGAAGTTTCAGATTTACTAGGGAAGTTTGGAGATATTATCTCTGATAATGTTCCAAATGGATTGCCACTAATAAGGCAAATAAGTCATCAGATAGATCTGATTCCAAGAGCTAGTTTGCCAAACAAGGCTGCTCACATGATGACTCCTACTGAAATAGAGGAGCTAAATAGACAGGTGTAGGAGCTGTTGAGGAAGGGCTTGATTTGAGAGAGACTGAGTCCATGTGCAGTACCTGCAGTACTTGCACCAAAGAAGGATGGAGAGTGGAGGATGTGTACAGATTCTCGATCTATAAATAGGATAACCATCAAGTACTGATTTCCTTTGCCAAGGATGGATGATCTTATGGACTGCTTGAGTGGAGCTCAGTACTTCACAAAGATAGATCTCAAGAGTCGCTATCATCAGATATGGATTCGAGAAGGAGATGAGTGGAAAACAACCTTCAAGACCAAGGAGGGTCTTTATGAGTGGTTAGTCATGCCCTTTGGATTGACGAACGCCCCAAGCACCTTCATGCGGCTCATGAATGAGGTAGTTAAGAAGCTCTTGGGAAAATTTGTTATTGTCTATTTGGATGATATTTTAATTTTCAGCAAGACTTTGGAAGAACATTTATTGCATATTTGTAGTGTCCTTGAAAGGCTAAGGGAAGAGAAACTGTTAATTAATTTGAAGAAGTGTGACTTTGCAAAAAGGGGGTTAGTCTATTTGGGGTTTGTTATATCACCTGAAGGTCTCAAAATGGATCCGGAGAAGGTAAAAGCCATCTTGGAATGACCTAATTAGGGGTCTGCTATTATTTCTTTAAACCCTTGAGATGGCTTCAGCTGGTTTGAGAGATCAGGATAGATTGGATGGTGCCTCAAATTTTGGTGTCTAGAAAGCAAGAATTTCTTTATTGTTGGAAGAGAATGGTATCAAGGATTATGCTACCAATGTTTTACCTGTAACAACAGATGCAACAGAGCTTGCAGCATATAGGAAGGATGATGTCAAGGCGAGGAGGATAATCCTTGATGGTGTCAAGGATCATATTGTTCCACATATCTCAGAGCTAGATACAACGAAGAAGATGTGGGATGCCATTCTAAATCTGTACCAGAATGCTACCACCAACAAGAAGTTAATTTTCAGAGAGAAGCTAAATACTACCCAGATGAATCAGGGAGAAGACGTCACAAGTTACCTCACCAGGCTCAGACTTGTCAAGGATGAGTTAGTAGCTATTGGAGATAGCCCTAGTGATAACAAGCTAGTGAGAATAGCCCTAAATGGGTTTACTAAACAATGGAGTGTCTTTGTTCAAGTTGTCAGTGGATGAGATACTTTACTGAGTTGGGATTGACTATGCAATAATTTCACTCAAGAGGAGTTTAGACTAAGTCTTGTCAATGGGGCCAAAAAGAGTCAAAAAATGAGGTGGAACAAGAGAATGCTGCCCTAGTGGGTAAAGGGAAAGAAAAGAAGGGATATAGCAAAGGATCAAATTCACAAAGTGAGAAGAAGAACAAGGACCTTTCTAAGGTCAAGTGCTTTGGATGTCACGAGTTTGGCCACTATGTCAGTGATTACCCAGAGAGGAAGAAGGGTAAGAAGTAGGTGGCAGCTTCAACAAGTGCGAAAGAACTTTCCAGTAGAATGGAAGATGAGTTTGCACTCATAGCTTGTATGTTTAGCTCAACTCACAGTGTGTTTGGTATATAGATAGTGGGGCGTAATTTCATATAACATGAGTTAGAGAGTACTTCTCCAGTTACAAGGAGGAGGACACCAACATCCAAATTTCTATGGGAAACTTGTCCAAACTCAACCCTGTTGGGAAAGGGACTGTTCATTTTGAGAGGGAGAATGGAAAGATAATCCCACTTCATGACATGTTATATGTGTCAGGCTTAGTTATGAATTTGATTTTTGTATCTGTTCTTCAGGATAGGGGGTATAATGTACTCTTTAGAGGGACAAATGTGTTGATTAAGCACAAGGATTGGAAATCACCCATAACTATTGGAGTTAGGAGTGGTCGCCTTTATAGGTTGCAGTTTGATACTCCTAAGGCACTTATGAGCAACAATAATCCTAGAGATCTTGGAGAGCTATGGCATAGGAGGATGGGCCATATTCATCATGGAGCACTTAGATTGCTTCGTGAGATGGTTACAGGTGTTCCATAGGTGAGCACTGAGCATGACGATGTATGTGAGGGAATAGACTATGAGGAGACATTTGCTCCAGTTGCCAGGTATACTTCTATATGAGCTATAATCTCACTTGCAACACAGATGGGATGGAAAATCCATCAAATGGATGTCAAGAAAGCATTCCTTAATGGTGAGTTGAAGGAGGAGGTATGCATAGAACAACCAGAAGGCTTTGTAGCACACAACAAAGAGACCCACGTGTGCAGATTGAAGAAAGCATTGTATGGACTCAAGCAAGCTCCTAGAGCGTGGTATGAGCGCATTGATACATACTTGCAAAAAATGGGCTTTGTGAAGAGTGAAGCAGATGCTAACCTCTACTATTTAATGGGTGGGGGTGAAATTCTCATTCTTGTTTTTTATGTGGATGACCTATTTCTTATAGGTTCACTAGAGCTCATAGTGGATTGTAAGAAGAACCTTGCAGAAGAGTTTGAAATTAAGGATTTAGGACTTATGCACTACTTCCTAGGCATGGAAGTGTGGCAAATAGATGGGGAGATTTTCCTTGGTCAAGGGAAATATTGCATTGAAATCTTGAAGAAATTTGGGATGGAGGAATGCAAATCCATGTCTACACCCATGATCACGAATTGGAGGAAGGTAGATACAACTAAGGAGAAAGACATAGATCCCACTTTATATAGACAGTTGATTGGTTCGCTTATGTATTTGGTCAACACTAGACCAAATATAGCATTTGCAGTAAACTCTCTTAGTCAGTTCATGGTTGAACCAAAGAGAATGCATTGGATAGCGGCTAAGCATGTGCTACGTTACTTGCATGGTATAGTCAAGTATGGGATTAGATATGTTCGAGGTGAAGGTATCAGGTTGATAGGTTATACTGATGCAGATTGGGAAGGAAGTACAGCAGACAAAAGGAGCACTTCAGGGTGTTGTTTCAGCTTGAGATCAGGAGTTGTATCTTGGTTCAACAGGAAGCAAAAGTCTATGGCTCTAAGTTCAGTAAAAGTAGAATACATAGCAGCTAGCATGGCGACATGTAAAGCTATATGGCTTCGAAAGTTGTTAGTAGCCTTGTTTGGTCAGAAGGTTGAGACTACTATGATACATTGTGACAATCAGAGTTGCATCAAGTTGTCTGAGAATCCAGTGTTTCATGATAGGTCTAAACATATAGATATCAGATATCACTTCATTAGATATTGTGTATAAAAGGGAGTTGTTCAGCTACAGTATATACCTAAAAATGAGTAGGTAGTAGACATTTTGACTAAGGCATTGGCGAAGGAAAAATTTATCTTCTTTAGAGATAAGTTACGTGTCTTGCAGAACAACTTCCTCGCTAAGAGGGAGTGTTAATTATTGTTAGTTGGACAGCTATTATTTCTGACCCAAAAATTGTAGTAGAATTAATGGGTAGCTTGGATAGTTGTTCATCCTTATCTATGTATAGTAGCATTAGTTATGGGTAGTTTGGACAACTATTTGTCCACTTGCCAAGACTTACTAAATTGTTATTGCAAGGATAATTATTTACTAATTTTAGTGATTCCCTTTTGGACACCTTGCAACCAATTCTATTATTAGCTGTCGAGTTGTCTTAATCTCAACCGTTGGTTTGATTTACTCTCAATCTTTGGTTTTTCCAATAGGGTAGTATAAAAAGGGGTCATTAGGTCATTTGGAGACACAAGTTTTGGAGAAGCATTTTGTAGTGATAGCAAATTGTCTTGCAGTGTTAGCAAGGGCATAGTGTTAGCCTGGGGATAGCAGTGGGGAATATTAGTGGGAGAAATTAGGAGGTTGTCAGAGTTTTGCCAGTCAGAAGTAAGGAATTTTGTATCTCTTGATTTGTTGAAGTTTAATATAATTCCTCATCTGTAGAATTGGTTTTCCCTTAGGGGTTTTTCTAGGGACAATTTGTTTGAAAATATTGTATTCATTGTGTTGTTCATTTCTTTCCATATTAAATATAACTGAAGTTGCAGTTGAATATTAGTTGGAAATTTGTTTTGAGCAGTTTAATAATTGTTTATGATAGGAGATTAATAATCAGTGACTGTAATAATTGATTTTTCACATGGTATCAGAGCATTGTTAAGGGTAGAAGAGTTTTTCACTAGGAAAGAAATTTCGATCTCTTTAGATTTATTATTGCTTTAAACCCTTGAGATGGCTTCAGCTGGTTTGAGAGATCAAGATAGATTGGATGGTGCCTCAAATTTTGGTGTCTGGAAGGCCATAATTTCTTTATTGTTGGAAGAGAATGGTATCAAGGATTATGCTACCAGTGTTTTACCTATACTAATGGATGCAACACAGCTTGCAGCATATAGGAAGGATGATGCCAAGGCGAGGAGGATAATCCTTGATGGTGTCAAGGACCATATTGTTCCACATATCTCAAAGCTAGATACAATGAAGAAGATGTGGGATGCCATTCTAAATCTGTACCAGAATGCTACCACCAACAGGAAGTTGATTCTCAGAGAGAAGCTAAAGAATACCCTGATGAATTAGGGAGAAGACATCACAAGTTACCTCACCAGGCTCACACTTGTCAAGGATGAGTTAGCAGCTGTTGGAGATAGCCCTAGTGATGACGAGCTAGTGAGAATAGCCCTAAATAGGTTTACTAAACAATGGAGTGTCATTCTTCAAGTTGTCAATGGATGAGATACTTTACCGAGTTGGGATTGACTATGGATTGATTTCACTCAAGAGGAGTTTAGACAAAGTCTTGTCAATGGGGCCAACAAGAGTCAGAAAATGAGGTGGAACAAGAGAACATTGCCCTAGGGGGTAAAGGGAAAGCAAAGAAGGGCGCTAGTAAAGGATCAAATTCACAAAGTGAGAAGAAGAAGAAGGACCTTTCTAAGGTCATGTCCTTTGGATGTCACGAGTTTGGCCACTATGTCAGTGATTGCCCAGAGAGGAAGAAGGGTAAGAAGTAGGTGGCAGCTTCAGCAAGTGCGGAAGAACTTTCTAGTAGAATGGAAGATGAGTTTGCACTCATAGCTTGTATGGTTAGCTCAACCTCATAGTATGTTTGGTATATAGATAGTGAGGTGTCATTTCATATGACAGGAGTTAGAGAGTACTTCTCCAATTACAACAAGGAGGACACCAACATCCAGATTTCTATGGGAATCTTGTCCAAACTCAACCCTGTTGGGAAAGAGACTATTCAGTTTGAGAGGGAGAATGGAAAGATAATCCCACTTCATGATGTGTTATATGTGCCAGACTTAGGTATGAATTTGATTTATGTATCTGTTCTTCAGGATAGGGGGTATAATGTACTCTTTAGAGGGACAAATGTGTTGATTAAGCACAAGGATTGGAGATCACCCATAACTATTGGAGTTAGGAGTGGTCGCCTTTATAGATTGTAGTTTGATACTGCTAAGGCACTTATGAGAAACAGTAATCCTAGAGATCTTGGAGAGCTATGGCATAGGAGGATGGGCCATATTCATCATGGAGCACTTAGATAGCTTCGTGAGATGGTGACAAGTGTTCCATAGGTGAGCACTGAGCATGACGATGTATGTGAGGGAATAGACTATGAGGAGACATTTTCTCCAGTTGCCAGGTATACTTCTATATGAGTTGTAATCTTACTTGCAGCAGAGATGGGATGGCAAATCCATCAAATGGATGTCAAGAAAGCATTCCTTAATGGTGAGTTGAAGGAGGAGGTATACATAGAACAACCAGAAGGCTTTTTAGCACACAGCAAAGAGACCCATGTGTGCAGATTGAAGAAAGCATTGTACGGACTCAAGCAGGCTCCTAGAGCGTGGCATGAGCGCATTGATACATACTTGCAAAAAATGGGCTTTGTGAAGAGTGAAGCAGATGCTAACCTCTACTACTTGATGGTTGGGGGTGAAATTCTCATTCTTGTTTTTTATGTGGACGACCTATTTCTTACAGGTTCACTAGAGCTCATAGTGGATTGCAAGAGGAACCTTGTAAAAGAGTTGGACATGAAGGATTTAGGACTTGTGCACTACTTTCTAGGCATGGAAGTGTGGCAGATACATGGGGAGATTTTCCTTGGTCAAGGGAAATATTACATTGAAATCTTGAAAAAATTTGGGATGGAGGATTGCAAAGCCATGTCTACACCCCTGATCATGAATTGGAGGAAGGTAGATACAACTAAGGAGAAAGATGTAGATCCCACTTTATATAGACAGTTGTTTGGTTCGCTTATGTATTTGGTCAACACTAGACCAGATATAGCATTTGCAGTAAACTCTCTTAGTCAGTTCATGGTTGAACCAAAGAGAATGCATTGGATAGCGGCTAAGCATGTGCTACATTACTTATGTGGTACAATCAAATATGGGATCAGATATGTTTGACGTGAAGGTATCAGGTTGAGAGGCTATACTGTCACAGATTGGGCAGGAAGTACAACAGACAAAAGGAGCACTTCAGGGTGTTGTTTCAGCTTGGGATCAAGAATTTGATGCAGGAGCATCCAGAGGTATAAGGGCAATCCTGTGTCACCCAAAAAAATGTACTTAGACTTAGTTTTTGTTTCATGTGTTTTTATTTTTGGATACCCATTTGGGTCAAATAAAGGTTCCAACTCTCACAGTTCCACTATCAGTGTGCTAGAAAATCTCAAAAAAATAGGAGCATGTAATTGGGCCATCATTTTGGTGAACTAGGAGGTGTAAATTGGCTAGATGAATGTAATTGTAATTTAGAGCATTCCAAAAAAAGAATCAAGTCAAAAGGCCCCATGGTTTGAAAGTTATTGCAATTTATTGGGTTTTGGAGACCTCCTAAGAATGCTTCAAAGTCAGGTTAGGGGCATTAAATGACCTTGAAAAGGGCCAAAAAATGGTGGACAAGCAACGCTAGTCCATAGGGCTATAGAGAACTTCGAGAGCTTTTCGAAAATGTAAACGATTCGTCAATCGGAGCTATGGTTCAAAAGTTATGCCTCCCGAAAGTTCGGTTACCATTTCTGGATTCTTCTAGATTTGCACCAACTTCTAACGCAGCTTCTGGAACCTTCTATTTGGTCGGTGGATGCCTACTAGCACTTTTTAGAATGTACTCCTAGTCCTTAACCCTTCGGGGTCTATTTAAGGAGATTTTTGGCATTGTAAAAGGCAGTTCGGAGTGGAGTTTGAGAGGAGGTACTGAAAGGAGAAATTATCTCCAGATTTATGCTATTGTAAGCCCTTAGGGCATGTTTTGAAGTTTATTTTCTCTGTACTGTTTGTACTAGCTTATTTTCTCAGTTAATACAATTTCCATTTTCTATTGTGTCCATTCTGTTCTTGGGTTTTGTCCCCATCAAGTGGTATCAGAGCTGGTTTTCCTGAGTGTGTAGACAGAATGCCGACTGTGAGGCAGTTTGCACTAGGACTGTGTGGTTGTGGGTTTGAGTTAAGAAGGTGCCTCCATGAAGAGAGTGTGGTGGAAGGGCCAGAGCTATTAATCTTGAGGAGGTTAGAGCCCTCCAAAGGTAGGTACAGGCATTGCAAGAGGAGCTCCGTAGAGGAGCAAATGTTGCCGCAGGTGACAACAGTGAGGATGACAATGAAGAAGAAGTAATGGAACCAGAGGGGGAATTTGACGGGGAAGTTCTGAATCATGCAGAGGAAAGGCTTTTTAGGACCATTACTAAGTTTGGGAAAAGACCTACAATTTAAGTGGGTGTATTTTCAGGAAATCTGAAACCAGATGAGTTCATCGATTGGATCAATGAACTGGAAGAATACTTTGAGTATGAGGATATCAGGGACCTAGATAGGGTTAAGATTGCAAAGGCCAAACTGAAAGTCCATGCCAAAATCTGGTGGCAAGAGGTCCAATTGGAAAGAAACTGAAGAGGAAAGGAGAAGATCACAAGATGGGATCGCATGGTGGACAAATTGAAGAAGCAGTTCATGTGCAGTACCTGCAGTACTCGCACCAAAGAAGGAAGGAGAGTGGAGGATGTGTACAAATTCTCGAGCTATAAATAGGATCACCATCAAGTACCGATTTCCTTTGACAATGATGGATGATATTATGGACTGCTTGAGTGGAGCTCAGTACTTCACAAAGATAGATCTGAAGAGTGGTTATCACCAGATACGGATTTGAGAAGGAGATGAGTGGAAAATAGCCTTCTAGACCAAGGAGGGTCTTTATGAGTGGTTAGTCATGCCCTTTGGATTGTCGAACGCCCCAAGCACCTTCATGCGGCTCATGAATGAGGTACTTAAGAAGTTCTTTGGAAAATTTGTTATTGTTTATTTGGATGATATTTTAATTTTCAGCAAGACTATGGAAGAACATTTATTGCATATTCATAGTGTCCTTGAAAGGCTAAGGGAAGAGAAACTGTTAATTAATCTGAAGAAGTGTAACTTTGAAAAAAGGGAGTTAGTCTATTTGGGGTTTGTTATATCACCTGAAGGTCTCAAAATGGATCCGGAGAAGGTAAAAGCCATCTTGCAATGGCCTACTCCAAGGTCTGCTACTGAGGTAAGATCATTTCATGGTCTAGTTAGTTTTTACAGGAAGTTTATTAAGAATTTTAGTGGCATATGTACACCCCTAACTGATACAATAAGAGGGGATAGAAAAGATTTCAAATGGACTGTAGCAGCTGCGAGAAGTTTTGAATTGCTGAAGAAGAAGGTAACAGAACAGCCTGTGTTGGCACTTCTAGATTTTGGAAAGGTTTTCCAGGTAGATTGTGATGCTAGTGGCAGTGCTATTGGGCTGTATTAAGCCAGGAAGGTAAGCCTATTGCATATTTTAGTGAAAAATTGAATGATGCAAAGAAGAAGTTTTTTGTTTATGATCAAGAGTTCTATGCAATAGTTCAGGCTTTAAAGAAATGGAGGCATTATTTATTGCCAAAGGAATTTGTTTTGTATACTGATCATCAGGCATTATAGTACCTAAATATTCAAGGTAAATTGAATTAGAGGCATATGAAGTGGGTAGAGTTCTTGCAGAGCTATACATTTGCAGGTTGAAGTAGTTGGGTTTGATGAACTCAAGAATTTGTACCTCGAGGATCCTGATTTTGCTGAAGCATGGAAAGCTTGTAAAGAACCTATTGCTATAGATAGAACCAAGTGGTTAGACTATTTGATTCAGGATGGCATGTTGTTCAAGGGTAGCCAATTGTGCATTCCAAGAAGTTCCATGAGGGAAAATCTGATTAAGGAGAAACATAGTGGAGGGATGGCAGGACATTTTGGTCGAGATAAGACCATTGCCATTCTTAGAGAACATTATTTTTGGCCTCAAATTTCACAAGATGTGAAAAATTTTGTACAGAGTTGCCAGGTTTGTCAAGTTGCCAAGGGGTTTAGTCACAATACTGGCCTATATCAGCCATTGCCTATTCCATCAAGGCCATGGGAGGACATAAGTATGGATTTTGTTCTTGGATTGCCAAGGACACAAAGGGGTAATGACTCAGTATTCATGGTGGTTGATAGGTTCTCCAAAATGGCACATTTCATTCCATGCCACAAAACTCATGATGTTGTCCATATTGCAGACTTGTTTTTCAAAGAGGTGGTAAGACTACATGGTCTTCCAAGGAGCATAGTTTCTGACAGAGATACTAAATTTGTGGGGTATTTCTAGAGGACATTGTGGAAAAAGTTAAGAACAGACTTGAAATTCAGTTCCATGCATCACCCACAGACTGATGGCCAAACAGAAGTGGTAAATAGAAGTCTGGGCAATTTGCTGAGATGTTTAGTTGGGGATAAGCCCAAGGGATGGGATTTGATTCTACCACAAGCAGAGTTTGCTTACAATAACTCTATAAATAGGAGTACTGGAAAATCACCATTCCAAATTGTATATGGGAATAGCCCAAGGACTGCACCAGAATTGAGGAAGATAGAGCAAGGGGAGAAGACAAGTGCTGAAGCTGAGGAATTTTCTTAGCATATCAAGCGTCTACATGAGGAGGTTCAGGCACACATTACCAAGATAAATCAAGAGTATAAAGCTAGGGCTGATCAAAGGAGAAGACATAAGGAATTCCAAGTAGGGGATCTAGTCATGGTGCACTTACGAAAAGAAAGATTTCCAACCGGCACTTACAACAAGCTGAAAATGAAGAAATTTGGCCCCTGCAAAATTTTGAAGAAACATGACTCAGGAAATGCATATGAGGTAGAGCTGCTAGATGGTATTCACATTTCTCCCATTTTCAACATTGCAGATTTAACAGAGTATCATGATGATGGTGCAGATGAGGTGTTAGAGCCATGTCCAATTCCTGCTTCTAAGAAGGAGTAGATAGAAGACATTCTAGATCATCGTGTGGGTAGGAGTACCAAAAACAGGCAGTATGAAGAGTATTTGGTCAAATGGAAAGGACAACTGATCGAGGACTCAACTTGGATTTCAGCAACTGAGGTTTCATATTTGGGATTTCCTCTACCATTCATAAAGTGACAAGGTCACTTCTCAATCTACCCTGGGTGTCTGATGCAGGAGCATCCAGAGGTATAAGGGCAATCCTATGTCACCCAAAAAAAATATACTTAGACTTAGTTTCTTTTTCATTTGTTTTCATTTTTGGATACCCATTTGGGTCAAATAAAGGTTCCAACTCTCACAATTCAACTATCAGTGTGCTAGAAAATCTCAAAAAAATAGGAGCATGGAACTTGGCCATCATTTTGGTGACCCAAAAGGTGTGAATTGGCCAGATGAATGTAATTGTGATTTAGAGCATTCCAGAAAAAGAATCAGGTTAAAAGGCCCCATGGTTTGAAATTTATTGCAGTTTTTCGAGTTTTGGGGACCTCCTAAAAATGCTTCAAAGTTAGGTTAGGGGCATTAAATGACCTCGAAAAGGGCCAAAAAAATGGGGGACAAGTGGAGCTTGTCCATAGGGCTATAGAGCACTTCGAGAGCTTTCTGAAAATGTAAATGGTTCGTCAATCGGAGCTACGGTTCAAAAGTTATGCCTCCCAGAAGTTCGATTACTATTTTTGGATTCTTCTAGATTTGCACCGACTTCTAACGCTGCTTTTGGAACCTTCTATTTGGTTGGTGGATGCCTACTAGCACTTTCTAGAATGTACTCCTAGTCCTTAACCCTCTGGGGTCTATTTAAGGAGATTTCTGTCATTGTAAAAGGCAGTTCGGAGTGGAGTTTGAGAGGAGGTACTGAAAGGAGAAATTATCTCCAGATTTATGTTATTGTAAGCCCTTAGGGCCTGTTTTGAAGTTTATTTTCTCTGTACTGTTTGTACTAGCTTATTTTCTTAGTTAATATAATTTCCCCCTTTTTGTTGTGTCTATTATGTTCTTGGGTTGTGTCCCCATCATAAACTGTGAGGTTAAATTTGACATCCAAATAACCATCATGGTAGTGTATTTTGGGCTATAGATGATGGTCAAATGGTCGTTAATTTTAATATAGAAAAAAGATGATTTCAACAAAAAAGAGTCCCTTAGTGGTGTGGTTGTGACATTAGCGATGACATCAACAACTATAAAACTAGTATGAAAAAATCCAATGTAGTAGGGCCACATGGTAGACATGTCATGCTTAGCTGGTGGCTTATTATTTTGGCTGGATGGTGGCTAAGTTGTTCGTTGAGTGGGTAGAGGTATAGTCATGCTAACATGGTAGTTGGAAAATAAATAATAGTTACCTATAAGACAAAAACATGGGTGCTAGTGAAGAAAACACGATTGACGGTGAGAGGGTTGGGAGTCATGGGTACTCGAAAATAGTTTACCAAGAAAGATATGTCGTGTTGGAGTTTTGTGAATAGCCACTTGGGAGATGTCGCTGATGAACCTCCAGCTAGATGCTGGAAGTTGCAGATTGTTAGAGTTTAATGCAATTGTGATTGAGGGTAGATTTTCACCACTAGTGTAAGCTGGCTACCAGAGAAAGAGGGTTCGTTGAGATTTTTAGTCCCACATGACTTGTGTGATAAAATGCAGAGGTAAATAAAACAAATAAGTGGCAGTGTTTAATACAAAGGAAAGCTACCAAATTGTTGAGTCATTGCTGGCTTGACTTGGTCTGATTTATGATTAGCCAGAATTGTAGTCCACCAATAGGTAATGCTACTTGCTAGAAATTGTATGGTAATGCTACCAAAAATGCTAGAATATTCCAGATGCTCAAAGAATATTTTATTCCTACAAAAAAAAATTTCTCAGCAGGCCTAATGGCCAATTTTTTTTCAAAAAATGCAGTCCAAAAATCGTAGAGAAAATCCAAAAAATTGCAGAACACTTTTGGCAAAGAAAATAAATACCGATCTAAAATTAAATTAATCAAATCTAAAAATGATTATACCAAATTTGCAAATAGGGCCTTCAGGTGCCAGTTTGCAAAATTTTTTTGCCTCAAATTCAACTATGGCTTAGTGTAGGTGTATTTATAGTCAAATTTCACCAAATCGACACTCTGAACACAATGGCAAGGTCCACTTTAGCTCTAGATGATCCGAGGGATATTTTCATCAAAAATTGAAGTATCTCCAAAAATCCAATAATCAATACCAGTTTAAAGTTCTGAAAATCTTGGATCCAACGCAATTCGAACGGATGAAAAAGGAGTTCATATGCAAAAGTTATAGCTAGTCAAAGTTTGGTCAAACCAGGTACAGAGGTTGTCAAAAGGTGAAAATAAAATCATCTCAAAACTGGTCAACAATGGATTTCAAATTGAAGATCTCGTTAAGAGCTTTCCAGCTACATTCGTTTCATAAAAAATGGAGCTTGTATGCAAAAGATATGTTCGATTGAAGTTTGAGGTGGAAAAAAAAAAAATAATAATTTAAAAAATAAAAAGAAAATAATAATAATAATAATAATAAATATTTTGTAGCGGCGCCGGGTTTTGAACCCATGAACACTGGCCCCTAAAATTCAGCTAGTGGCCATTACACCACCAACGACCATTTGAAACATATGCCACTGATGTTTGTTTTATTGTTTTGAACACCGCTAAATTGGGCTAAAAGCCAAAGGCCGGTGTGGTGGTTGGAACCACCGACCTCCCTCTTCCATGCACGTCCTCAAAATGCTCACTACCATTGCGCCACATGAGTGGCTTGTGATATTTTTAACGCAGATTTTATTTAAAGTGTATCAAGCCTAATTCCCTCTTGCCTAAATAAAGGCAATTATTAAATAAGGACAATTTTCAAAAATAGGAATCAGTCTTATTTCAAAGATAGACTATTTTAAGGGTCTAAATATGTAAAATCTTGTTTTGCCCTATTATTAGGCAAATATTTTGTATAAAAAGAGGGTTTAGGGGCCTTTTGAAGGCATGAAAGTTAAGGGATAAATTATGCAAATGGTGAGAGAGATTTTATGTATTTGGAGACTTAGTGATTTTTCCTGCACATAGAGGAATTTTTCTGCATGTGCTTGAAGGGAATTGTCACAAATCATTTGTATTGATTTATTGGAGTTAATCGGATCAGTCCCCCTATTGGAGCTAGACCCGGAGACGTAGTCTTTCCCGGATGAACTTTGAAATCAAATGTGTTGTGTCTCTACCTCTCTTTCTATCATCTCATATTGTGTTTTCTTATTTGCAATTACGTTAATTTTGCTTTATTAAAGCTTTAAAATTAACTTTATGTAATTGGTTAACATTATCTGTAATAGTCCTAGATCCTAGAAATCAGATCACTAGACACTCCCAATGATTGGGATACTCTAGATTTGACTCAAGGTCCTCTGAGAGGTGAAAAAAGAATATAGTCTCTAATGGCTATATAAAGAGAAATTCCCTCAACTATGATACTATTTAAGAATTTTCCTTAAAGAAAAATCAACCAAGATCAAGCAACTCAAGCACAAGCACATAATGGACCAAAGTATGATTGGAATAACAATATGATATTCAATTGATGTTCATACACACTAGGAGTGCCTAAATATAAAGGCATCTCGAATGCTTCTAGAATGTCTAGGAGTTAGCAATATGATAAGCCTCACAACTAAGCCCATGTCCACCAAGTGTGGTTTATCCTCCATTATGCACATGAGTTAGTGTGATGATGAGAGGATAAGCCTACAAAGGTATGCTATGTAAAATTATGTTGTAAACACCATGTGCTTAATTAAGAGTGTGAATAACTGTGTTGTCAACATGAGCACTTAGTTAATTATGCAAACTTCAGTGTTGTAGACACCATGTGCTTAATTAGAGTTTCTTACTTCTATGTTGTCAACATGACAACTCATAAGAGTACACAAACTCCTAAGTGTCAAACTAATAAATAATCAAATAATGCATTGACCCAAGTGAACTTAAGTAAAATGTAAATAGTGAATACTTATTTACACCAACAACATGGACTAGTAAGAAACAAAACTACACTTCACAATCTACTGCTGAAGTTGAATATGTTACTACTATTGTAAATTGTATAAACATTGTACAGATCAAACAACTACTCAAAGGTATGAAGGAAGAGACCATTGAACCAGTGATACTTTATTGTGATGATACAAGTGCTATAAATATATCAAAGAATCATGTGATTTACACAAAGACTAAGCACATTGCAATCAAGTATCATTACTTGAGAGAATTAGGTCAAGATAAAGAGGTGAACATGGAATATGTTAACAAAAAAGAGAAAATTGTTGATATCTTCACAAAAGCATTACCTAAGGATGCTAATGAGTATCTAAGAGGTAAACTAGGGGTGATAACCCTATCAAAGGCTATCTAAGAAACAAAAGTAGTGCCCTACATCAAACAAGTAGATTGACATATGTTACACATTGATGCAGTGGATCTTACTTTAGGAGCTGCCTAAATTAATCAAAGAGATAAAACTACAAATCACTCACAAGAAAGGTGACTAAAGAGAAACTAAAGAAGTTTTTATTTGCATATTACGAGGAAAAGTCTTTGGCATTGTTTCCAAAGAAAAAGAAATATAGAGATAGTAACTAATTAGAAGATATATACAAGAAATTGGGGGATATGAGTAAGATAGAAATTGAACAAAGAGGGAGAAATGCTAACACATAGTATGAGAGAGAAATATTGACTATTGAGAAAGAAAGTTATCTATTGATAACATCTACCTAGTAAGAGGGAGATACTATAGAAGGGAGGTAAAAGAAGTAATTCATTTAGATGGAGTCATAAGGATGAGTTGATTTTCTAATGATAAGAATAGAATAGAATTTTTGTAACCTATTCAGAAGATGGAAGCTACTGATAGAGGGAGAGATTTCAATACAAGGAATTATTTTCTTTTTGGTATTGTGGTTGTCTTACTATTTTAACTAAGTCAAATTGGTTTTCCATCAATGTCAAAGAGGGAGGTTGTTCAAAGAAGGAGATTGTTGAAAACAAATTGATGCAAGTATGATAAATGTGTTTCAATCATTGTTTTTTCATTGATGTCAAACTTGCTCTTTTTTTAGTAAGAGAACTACTTGTATGATTTAAGTACTATCACTTATTTGATTGATGAAGAGGATTTGATAAAAACATGTAACAATAGCACCTAGAGGAAAGGTTGAGTTATGATATTAAAAAGGAGTATAAGAATTAGCTAAGATAGTGATATCATAGTACATTGATAATCTACTTAAGGTTGAAAATGTTGGTTACACTAAGCAAGTTCAGAAGAACAAGTTAAAAAAAGTTTGTTTGCCAAAATTGACCAAATGAATAGTAGGTGCCAAGCAAAGTTAGTGCGAGCTGAGTGGAAAATCAGTTGGAGCTGAGTAAAAGTCTATTCTAGTGTATGCCAAGCAAAATAGTAGATGTTGAGTAAAGTTTAGTTGATGCCCAACACTAGTAAACTTTAGTTCATGCTGAGTGGTTTTATAGATGATATCTAGCAATGTAGTTTGTGTTGAGCATTAGAAGCAAGTTAATGTTGAGTGCTAGCATTATTAGAAAGATCATGAATTCGATGGATCTAAGTTGACAATTTTATTTTCTTGGATTGTGTGAACTAGGTGGAAGATAAGATTATTGAACTAATGGCACATAATTCATGGTAAATTTTTTTGAGAAGAATTCAAAGAGGATTGAAGAATAAGTTTCTAGAAATGATATGGAATGAGGGGTAGATTCATTGAATCCTACCTAATATATCCTAACCCTAAATTGGGTGATGGAGAATGAATGACAAATGACTTTAATTCTCTATTTATAGGGATGGTTGGTTAGAAGTAAGGGTTGTCATGTGTGAGAACCTAAGGAAGATAAGGATTCAAGGGTATTACTTCATTTAGTGACCTAATTGAGAGTCTACATTAGCATGTTAAGAAAGAAGGCTTAGCAGTATGGATGCCTAAAGGTTGAACAAGCTATTAGAGCTGAAATGTATGAAACCCAAGCATAATGGAGGACTAAAATAGAGATTTGTAATCTAAAAATGGAGGTGTAAGTTGTTATCAGTTCAAGTGTTACTATTACTCTATAATAAGTATATCAATCTAGGGTAAATCATTTGGACTAAGGTTGACCTAAAAATCATTCGTAAATCCTTTAATTACATGACATTCCAAGTGAATGGTCTAAAGTCCTCTAACAAGGCTCACTCCTAATAGGGTGATTAAAATCTTTTAATAGGGTCACATTTAACAATGTGAATTGTAAGCTTTAATAGGGTTTGCCTTTCACAAGGCATCACTTTAGAAGAGTGAAAAAGAGTATCATGTTATTGGTGATTTTTTCAAAATTTTGTTTCCACATAAATCATTATGTCAAGTGTTTTATTGAATCTATTGTGTTTCATGTTTACATTTCTACAAATTGATTTGATAGTAACCTACAAGTTTAAGTGATTTCATAATCGTATTGATGCATGCATGATGATAAATGTTTTATGGGTTCACTAAGCTGTGAAAAATTTTATTTATACATCTGGACCTTGGACAACTAATTCAGCCCCCCAATTATTCTAAAGAATTTCAACACTAATCAAATAGGGCTTCTTTCACACCCTATGCCTCTAAGGATTCTATCAAAGAGATCCCACTTCTTCAACTGGTGTACATCAATAGGTTAGTACAAGATTTCTCAAATGTCCAAAAACACACAAATAACCCTAATGCTCCTTGGACCTTTCCATTTGATTAAATGAATACCTAGGAATGCCTTAGGTTACTCATCAACATACTACACATAAAACAAGTGCAAAATCCTATTAGAATTTCAATCCACTAGTCAATTTGTACTCAGTTACTTGGAAAAAGGCTATAAGAATTAGCCCTCCAAATGCACTAAAACTTGGATATTTTTTTAAATCCCTTAATAATTGCCAAAAAAATCACCTTTCTAAATACCCTTTCAAGAGTACTTGAATATTTTTTAACTCTTAAGCCCCCAGCTTGTCCGTACAACCCAAGGACAATTTTAGGCTTAATTTGAGGGTTTCAAGGATTTTGGTGTTGATCAAGTTTTAAACCTCATAAAAGTCCTTACCAAGGCTCCTCCTCTAGATTGGAGTTTCTCTTACTATATAGTTACTACATTCTTTGATTGAATAATCAAACCTTTTAGTCCACTCCAAATACTCTTTTAAAGATTTGTGATCCCTAACCAAACATGGTTTGCTTGCCTAGGGCATCACACTAAAAATGCATTTTGTGATTCCCATTGGCTCTCCTTTGCTCTACATAATTTACAAGGAGTATATTTCCAAATCCCAAGAGCCTATACATTTCATACAATGGGAAATAGCGCTAAGACTCCATTTTGTGCTAGCTGCCTAGTTCAAAATAGTAACCTGCTAACTTACAAGATAATTTATTTGAATACACAAAACTCTCTGAAACAACACAAAAACTATAAAAAAAATAAAGTAAAACCTCCACTAACACTTCCAACTCATAAAACCCTAAGTGTGATCTATACAAGCATGAAAATGAACACTCAAAACAAGAAATTGTTGTAATAATGAAAAATGTTGATTATATTTCGTACAATGTCATTTCTCCTTCTTCCAATCTCTTGAAAAGGTTGAGTTTGACCTTATATAGGCTAGGAATTTATTTTTCTAACTACTTTAATTTTTTGAATGGATCCCATGAAGAAGTTTCTTTTTTTGCATAAAAGTTGCAAAACTTGTCAATGACAACTTTGCAAGAAATGAGTAATTTTTGCAATTTTGTAAATTTTCTACCCAAACTTTCTCTATTTGATACCAATATTTTGAGAAAACCTAAGATGGATCCAAAACATCTAATAAGGAATCTAAATCACTTCATTACCCTATTTGTCCCTCAAATCCCAAAAATGCTCTATGGAGCCAAATCAGCACTTTTTGAGCAATTAGGAGCAATATTGCATTGTGGGACTCTTCAAACCTATTTAACCTCAACTTAGTTATTAATCTAGTGATGTGACTAGAATCACTAAAAGAATAAAGACTAAAGAAGCCCTAGGTCTACCCTTTAGCCTTCCTATGTGCTCTTGCACCATACTCTCCCCGTCATAAAAACTAAGTCCCACCCGATGGCAACATGTCTAACGGTATTCCAACCTTCTTCAAATCTGTTTTAGCAACCCAAGTAGGATTTAAAGTTGAATTCCCCTTCCATTGAGTCTACCTTATAGGCATTTGCTAAATCTGAAGGTAAGTCTACCTTATAGGCATTTGCTCCATACTTTGCAAAGATTTTGCAAGGCTCTACCCTCTTCATCTATAGCTTGGTAGGAACACCTTTTTGAAGCCTTACTTCATTCAAATGGATCATTACATAGTCACCAAAAAAAATCTAAATGTTTGTTGTCATTTCATCCACTTTAGCCTTGAGTTTTTGAGTGTTATATTGGATGTTCTTCTTGACTTGCTCTAGAATCTCCTTCATAGTTTGAACAAAGTCTTCAGCTTATCCACTTCTTTGGTCCATATCACCAAGATATCTTACTTTACATACACCCCTTGGATGCATTCCATAAACTATCTCAAAATGACTCTTTCCAATGGTCCTATTCTTGCTATCATTATAGGCATACTCTTCCTGTCAAATTATAACATCCTAACTTTCACCATATTCCTTAGTTAGGCATCTTAGAAGGTTTCCTAAGGTCCTATTAACCACTTCAATTGGACCATCAGTTTGGGGATGGTAAGATGAACCAAATGACATGTTTATACCAAGCTTTTTACACAAGGTTTTCCAAAAATGACTCATAAATTGAACATCCCTATTTGATACAATGCTTAATGGGAGTCCATGAATATGTACAACCTCCTTGAGAAATAAGTGGGCAATGTGACTAGCATCATTAGTTATCTTACATGGAATGAAATGACTCATTTTGATAAATCTATCAACAACAACATAAATGCTATTATGCCATGATCTCTTAGGTTTTCATTATGCTTCTCCTATATTAGGTTCTCTCTCAAGGAATCCCTTGGTACACAAAACTGATTACCCTTGAATAACCAGCCATGTTGCAAGGTATATTACGAAAATTGTCTATGAAAATGATTGTCAAAATCCATGCATACCTTGTAGGCTTCAGCAAAGTCCTCATCTTCTTTGTAGAGATTCTAAAAACTCTCTATTTCAATGCTTTGGAGGTAAATCTCTTGGACTATCATAATCCTCCTACTTAGTGCATCTGCCACTTCATTCGACTATCCCTTCTTATGCTTGATTGTGAAGGTAAAGGCTTGAAAATACTCCATCCACTTAAAGTTTTTGTTGCTCAACTTCTCTTAAGTGTTGATGTAGCTAAGAGCTTGATTATCTATAGATACAACAAATTCCCTAGGAAACAAATAATGTCTCCACTTCCTAAGACATTGAGCTAAGCCGTAGAGCTCTAAGTCATAGGATGAATAATTCTTCTTGGCCTCAAGATTCTCACTATAAAAAGCCACCGGTCTACCTTCTTCAGTCAAAACACCTCTATTTTTTAAGCCACTTGCATCACATTCTAAGGTGAACAATTTCTCAAAACTAGGAAATTGTAGGATAGGTTGAGTAGCTACTTGTTTCTTCAACATTTCAAATGAATTTTCAACTTCTAATTTCCACATAAACTTAAACTTGACTCCACCCTTTATGGTATCCAACAAAGGCGCACAAATACCTCTGAAATTCTTAATGAATTTCCTATAGAATTGAGACAAATCATGGAAAATTCTTACCTTCGCAGATGTGGTAGGTGTTGGCCAATCTAGTATGGCAACAACCTTCTCCTTTTCCATCTTTAATGTACCTTGAGACACCACAAATCCTAGGTACACAAATTCTTCCTTGAAGAAGTCACACTTTTCAAGATTTATGGCTAGCTTCTCCTCATGAAGCCTCTTCAAAACTACCCCAACATGCTTGATATGCTCTTCTCTAGCCTTGTTGAAGATAATTATATCATCTAGATACACCACTACAAATCTTCCTGTGAAATCCTTGAGCACTTCATTCATGAGCCTCATGAATGTGCTAGGAGTATTAGAAATAAAAAATGGCATTACAAGCCATTCATAAAGACCATCGATAGTCTTAAATGTTGTTTTCCATTCATCTCCCTCATTTATCCTTATTTGGTGATAACCACTCTTTAAATCTAGCTTAGTGAAGTATTTAGTGCCTCCAAGACAATCCATAAGCTCTTCAATCCTAGGTATGTGATACTTGTACGTGATTGTAAACTTAATGATGGCTCTTGTATCTATACATAATATCCATTTATCTCCCTTTTAAGATGCCAACACAATAGGAAATGCACATGGGCTTATGCTCTTTTTTATCAAGCCTTGATCCATCAATTCTTGGACTTTTCTTGCTACTTCTAAGTTCTGATCTAGAGTCAACTTGTATGTTTTTTTTATTAGGAAAGGAAGCACCTAGAACAAAGTCAATTTGATGACTAATAAATCTCCTAGGAGGTAGAGTAGTTGAAGTAACATCACTCACTATGTCCTTGTAATTTTCAATAAAAGTTTGGACTTCAATTGGTAAGGGTTCCTTGGTTGCATTTTCCTTTGCTACAGACTTTAGGATTACAGAAAAAATTTCACATTCCTCATCCTTGAGGTCTTTAGCAAACTCTTTCCCACTACAAAATAGCACACTAGTCACTTTTTCTTGTGTTTCCTCCCCTCCCAATAAGGACTAAATTTTGAAGGTCTTTCCTCCTTTCTTAAAAGTTATGGAATTTACCCTACCATCATAAATTTCCCTATCAAATTTCCAAGTGCTACCTAGCAAAAGATGACAAGCATCTATAGGAAAAACATCATACAATAGTGTGTCCTTGTATCTTGCTATGGAGAATTCCACCCAAGCTTAATCATTCACCAAGATGCTTTGTCCCTTGTTGAGCCAAGTAACCTTGTAAGGGTTTTCATGAGGTATCTTTTTCAATTTCAACTTAATAATAGCCTCCTATAATATTACATTATCAGTATAACCAGAATCAACCACTACTTTGAATACTTTTCCTAGGATTTTGTATTTTATCCTAAGCAATGCCCTCCTATGTTTAGGTTCATCCAGAGCTATTTTTTTTTATTAGAACTCTCCTTAACATGAGGTTCTCACCCTTTTTAGACTCAATGTGACCTACATCAAATTCTTTGCTGCAATCCTCTTGAACATATGCCATTCTTTTGTTCTAATTTGAGGAAGAAGGCTTCTCTAGGCATCTGTAGGTTGGATGACCCAAGTGACCACAATTGTAACATTTCATACTTGAAAATTATGAATTGGATTTTTCTAATCCTCTCCCTCTACTTTATCCTCCTTGGTTTCCTCTCCCTCTATTGTAACCACCTCTTGAGGAGTTAACACTAGCTTGCTTTGTGAAATTGCTTTCACCCTTATTCTTCTTCTCACTACCTCTACCCTGGTAGCCTCCTCTTTACCCTCTTTGATTTTTTCCCTTGCCTCTATCCTTAAAGTTAGAATATCCTTTCCTTTTATTCTTTTCCTCTACATTTAGAGCTAGCTAATGGCATCTTTGAGCTATGGTAGGTGCCCAAAAACTGAGCTCCTCTTGGATATTCCACTTCAAACCACCTAGATATCTTGCCACTTTGACTGGCTCATCTTCTTTCTTCTTAGATCTCAGACATAACATTTGAAATTCTCTAGTAGAATAGGTCACATCTAGGTCTTTTTTCTAAAATCCTTGCCTTCTTTTGTGGATCTGAATTTCAAAGTCTTTAGGCAGGAAGTTCTCCTTCACTTTAGTGACCATAGCCTTCTAGTTAGCTATAGTATTCTTACCCATGTTGATTCTTTCATCTTGTACATATTTCCACCATGTTAGAGTTGAGCCTCTAAGACTTGACTTAGCAACTTTGACCTTTTTTGCCTATGATACCCCCTCGCACTCAAAATGGTTCTCCATGCCATCTATCTAGTCCATGACTACATCTATGCCTATCTTTCCATTGAAAAGTGGTACACCTTCCAAATATTTTCCTCCTAGGGCTTTAATAGCATTCAAGAAAGGCTCTTCATTCAAGATAGGGTTAGGTTTATGGACTACATCCTCCTCTGCTACCTCTTTACCCTTCTCAAATTCTTCTTCTTCCTTTCTCCTAGTTGCTTCAACAAATGCATCCAATTTTACGTTCACCTCTGCTAGGGATTCTTCAATAACTCTGTTCCTCTCCCTTTGTTCATCAACTTCCTTGTCTAGTTTTATATTTTTCACCATGCTAGTCTCACCTCAATTGTATACATCCACCAACTATTCCAAAATCTTTAACTTGCTCTAATACCACTCTGATGTGACAACCAATCTATCTCACAAACCCCTAAGTTCTCTAGGTCTATCTTAGGTATTCCACCTAATTAAATATGGCTTATTTCATACCCTATGCCTCTAAGGATTCTATCAAAGAGATCCCACTTCTTCAACTGGTGCACATCAATAGGTTAGTACACGATTGCTCAAACTTCCACAAACACACAAATAACCCCAATTCTCCTTGGACTTTTCCATTTGGTCAAATGAATACCTAAAAATTCCTTAGGTTACTCATCAACATACTACACCCAAAACAAGTGAAAACCCCTATTAGAATTTTAATCCATAGGTCAATTTGTACTCAGTTGCTTGGAAAAAGGCTACAAGAATTAGCACTCCAAATGTAAGAAAACTGAGATATTTTGAAAAATCTCTTAATAGTGGTAAAAAAAAATCACCTTTTTGGATACGCTTTTCAGAGTACTTGAATATTTTGTAACTCTTAATCCCCCAACTTGTCCATACAACCCTAGCAAAATTTAAGGCTTAATTTGAGGGTTTCAAGGATTTTGGTGTTGTTTGGGTTTTAAACCTCCTAAAAGTCCTTACCAAGACTCCTCTAGATTGGAGTTAGCCCTCACCATGTACTTACTCACCACATTCTTGGACTGAAGAATCATACCTTTCAATCCACTTTAAATGCTCTTTTTTAGATTTGTGATCCCTAACCAAACATGGTTTGCTTGCCTAGGGAATCAAACTAAAAATTCTTGTCATGCTCCCATGGGCTCTCCTTTGTTATACATAGTGTACAAGGAGTCTGGTTCCAAATCCCAAGAGGTCACACATTTCATATGGTGGGAAATGATCCTAAGACTCTATTTTGTGCTAGCTACCCAGTTTAGAACAACAACACACAAACTCAAAACAAAAATGAAGTACAACCTCCACTAACACTTCTAACTCAAAAAACCATAAGTCTAATCTATAAAAGCATGAAAAAAATACTCAAAACAAGAAACTATTGTAATACTAAAAAATGTTGATTATATTCTATATAGTGTCATTTCTCCTTCTTCCAAACTCTTGAAAAGCTTGAGTTCGACCTTATATAGGCTTGGAATGTATATTTACAACTACTTTAAGTGGTTGAAGGGATCCCATGAATAAGTTTCTCTTTTTGCATAAAAGTTGCAAAAGTCGTCAATGACAACTTTGTAAGAAATGAGCCAATTTTGCAATTTTACAATTTTTCTACCCAAACTTGCTCTACTTGCTACCAAACTTTCCAAAAGGCCTAAGATGGACCCAAAACACAAAATAAGTGTAATGAAATAACTTGCACAATAAAATAAATAATATGAAATATTATATAAATACTTGATAATAACTGAGAGTATTATGCCACTTCGAGGGGACAACCTCCAAATATCTCCAATAAGAACATACTTCACAATATGTTCTTGAAATAAGACTCACAACCTCCTATATATACCTAATTATGCTTAGTTTTAATAGACACAACCCTACATAACACCTAGGCTGACCTACCTACCTAAATAATAATATAACAATGATAACATGACTTAATTAAGGATTAAGATAGCCAGAAGTTGACTATTCATAACCTTATATATACCAATTTTAAGGGTGTAGCATACCCCCTCTCTTCAAATAAGCATTGTCCTCAATGCTAACCAATTGTGGATTCTTTTGAATGAACTCCTCATCTTCCCATGTGGCCTCTTCAACTAGTATGTTCTTCCATTAGATGAAATATTAAGTGAGGGTTCTATTCCTCAGCTTCTCCGTGTGTGTTTGAAAAATGTACTCTAGTTCCAAAATTATTCTTCCTTCTTTAGCAAGCTCTGGTAGTACTATTTGAGTAGGAATATTCTTCCCAATTACCTTTTTCAAATAATAAACATGAAAAACTAGATGTATCTTTGTTGTCGGTGGCAACTCAAGCTTGTAAGCAACACTACCAATCTTTTGCATGATTTGGTATGGTCCATAATATCTTGGATAAAACTTATTATTCATTTTTTGTTGCTTCATTGAGATTTTTTATAAGGATGCAATCTCAAGAAGACCTAGTCCCCAACTTCAAAATTTCTTTCACTATGATGTTGGTCCACTTGTTGTTTGATTCAATTTTGTGTCATAGCTAAATTCTCCTTGAGTCTTGAAACTACCTATTGTTGATGAAGCAAGTGGTCCTCTACTACCTTAACACTTGGTGACACATTTAATGATGATGTAATGTAAGGAGGATGATATCCATAAAGTGCCAAAAATGGAGACATCTTTGATTTAAGCTATGAAAAGAAGTATTGTACCACCATTATGCAAGAGGTAGCCAATCTACCCATTGAGATTATTTTTTTGAAGTGAAACAATGTAGATATCCTTCCCAACATTTATTAACAACCTCAATTTTCCCATCTAATTGAGGATGATATGAAGAACTATGAGCCAATTGAGTACCAAAACATGAGAATAAATATTTCTAAAAGTGACTAGTAAAGATAGGATCACGATCACTAGCAATAACTTTAGGTGTACCATATAGCTTTTGGATATTCTGCAAGAAAAATTTTGCCACTATACTTGTTGTAAAATGATGTGATAATGCAATGAAATGTGCATATTTAGTGAGGCAATCAACTACTACCATGATGACATTATGACCTTTAGATTTGGGAAGCCCTGTGATGAAGTCCATGGATACCTCTTCCAGTTATTGGCTAGGAATAGATAAAGGTTGCAAGAGACCTAGTGTCTTAACTGTCTCACCCTTATTTCTTTGACAAACCAAACATTTGACCACAAATTTTTGAACATCACCTTTCAGAGCTTCCCAAAAAATATCTTTCTTGACCCAATGATATGTCTTCAAAAATCTTGAATGACCACCAATTGGGGACTCATGTAGTTCTTTAAGAATATTGTGTTTAAGAGTGGAATTCTTGCAAAGATACAAGCACTCTTTATAACAAAGAATATTCCCCTTTCAAAAAAACTTATCTAAACTACTAGGGTCACTTTTTATTTGTTGGATGATATTACTTGTCGCAACATCATATTTCCACTCTTCTTTGGCTTCTACCACCCAATTTTATTGTAATATTGAAAGGACACACAATAAGGCTTCATCTTTTTCATCCTTCCTAGAATATGCATCAACCACAATATTTTCCTTCCCTTTCTTGTATACAATTTCAAAGTCATATCCCAACATCTTAGTGACCCATTTTTGTTGCTCTTCTAAAGATAGCCTTTATTCCAAAAAATATTTTAGGCTATCATGATATGTCTTAAACTTGAAGTGTTGACCCATTAAATAAGACCTCTATTTTTTAATTGCATGAAGGATTTCTAGCATTTCCTTCTCATAATTAGGCTTGAGTTGATTTTTAACTTTTAATTAATGAATCTCAAAAGCAATTGGTTGACCTTCATGCATGAGAACTACTCTTGCCAAGTTCTAGATGGATCACATTCGACAATGAATTCCTTGGTGAAGTCTAGAGCAGCAAGCACTGGAGTTGTACACATGGCCTTCTTCAATTTCTCAAATACTACATTAGTAGGTTCATTCCAATTTAAATAATCCTTCTTCAATATAGTGGCAAGGGTTGCTTCTATATGACCATAATTCTTCACAAATCTTCTATGATAGCCTTAATTATGTTATGGTGCACCTTTACTCCATGTGAAACTATGTGTCCCAAATACTCCACCTCCTTAAGACCAAAAGTACACTTGGATGGCTTCACATAAATTTGATGATCTTAAATTAATTTTAATGCTTGATCTACATGCTACAAATGTTCTTCCCAAGTCTTGCTATAAATTAATATATCATCAAAAAACACTAACACAAACTTTCTCAAGAACTTTTAAAAATGGAATTCATCAAACTTTGGAATGTAGATGGTGCATTGGTAAGACTGAATGGCATCACCAAAAAATCATAATGACCCTCATGAGTTTGAAATGTTGTCTTGCAAATATTTTCCTCCTTAATCTGAATTTGGTGATAACCCAATCTAAAATCTAACTTGGTAAAATGCATGGCTCTATTTGATTCATCTAGAAGATCATCAATGATTGGAATAGGAAAGTTATCTTTAATGGTGTACTTGTTGAGCACTTTATAATCTAGACATATGTGCCAAGTTTTATCCTTCTTACGTACCATCACAATATGTGAGGAGTAAGCACTTTTTCTATGCTTGATAATTCCTATCTCTAGCATTTCCTCAACAATTTTTTCTATCTCACTTTTTTGTATGTGTGGGTACCTATAAGGCCTAATTTTTGGTGGCTAGCTCCCTAGAACTAGTTGTATTGCATGGTTATGATTGCTCTTAGGAGGAATTCCTTTAGGCATATCTCCAATAATCATTAAGTGATGATCAATTATTGCTTGTAAATATGGATTAGTATGATCATTTGATTGAGAGACTTCTAATGAACATAGTGTTGTCACAAAAGTTTGCACCCACGTCCAAAGTTTTTACCTAAGGAAAAGCTTGTGAAACATGGAAAAAACCTCCAATCTATGGGACTTGAACTATGAGGTTGATTCTCTGAAGAAGGTTGGCTTCCTTTACTATCAGGGTGCACCTAACTACTCTTGGAGAGGAAAAGGGAGAAGGAAGGCATATAAACGAATCTACCTATTCTAATCTAAAGGGGTGATGCACCAAAATAAAGTATTCAAACCAATCTCTGCCCATGTATGCACTATTGAACGATCATGACACCAAAAGATATACACATTCAGACTTTCTTTAATCTAACAATCACACTCAGATCAGAAAACCCAAAATGAATGACACAAGGAAAGAGAAGATTCACTTATATATCATTCACAGGCCAAAAGAGATACAGTCATACAAGATTGTGGATATCCACAATACACCAATGAGAGGCAAATAATTCTTGCACTTTACATCAATGTCTTAAGGAGATAAGGCTGAATGTCATATAGTTTAGAGCCAAAGGGAATTTACACATGAAATTGCAGAGCAATATTAGAGAAGTCAGAGAAGAGTTGATCTTTTCAAAATATACAAAAATTACCTTTATAGCTCAGGCATAACTATGATATTTTCCAATTGACATTACTCTAAAACTACTAACATTAAGTCCTACCGAGAACAATCATGGAGATCTAAAGAAAATCTAATCTAAGCACAGATCCAGATGCAATGATAACTGATCTTTGTTAGAACAGGGCGTTGAGAAGACAGAAACAATGCCATTAAATTGTCTGACCAAGTAGATAGATTGGATCAAAGGTGGTGGAGTGTTTTCCCTCGTTTAATGAGTTTAACATTTTTCTAAGAGTGGTTGGCATTAATCATAGGGATCAAATCATGTGAGAAACTTGATCTCTTTCATTTCTAGCTTATCAGTTAGCAAAATCAACAAGTCAACTGAATCCTGCCGTTAGGATGACCCATGTGGACCAATGACCTGATTTCATTTTGCCACCTCACGAAGTCTTCATGTGTTTGACCATATCCTCTCAACTAACTACGTCACCTCCTCAAACCCTGACCATGATGTAACTGCCATCTCCAACTGCATTGCCTTGACTATTAATACCTTGGTTGGGCCCACTGGGACACGTGTTGTTTAGGCACTTCCCTGCAATGTTTAATCTTCATGCACTTCCATATTGTGGGTAAGCATTTATCATCAATCTACAGAAGATCAACGATTGGGAAGATTCTCCATATACTATGCTTGCCCCCCCTCAAAATTTTTGGGCCCACGAACACCTCGACAACCACCTCAGCAACCTAGGCCCACAAGGACATGTGACAACAAGGCACTTGCCTGCATTGTTTAATTTCCTTGCATCTTGTTAATGCAGGGAAGCGCCAACCCTTGATTCTGTTTGAATCTACGATGATCAAAGCTCTAATAAACTACATGCTTGGTCAACTAGATGGGCCAATAAGATACCTTCTTCATACTTTGATTTTCTTGACAACTGCCATTAAGGACAAGCTGTCAAAACCTCTGAGAAAAGTGGGCCCATGACATCACGCCAACTATGTGTCACAAAGGGGCATGCCTGCAATGTTTAATTTCCTTGCAACTTCATCTTGTGGGCATGTGTCAACCATTGATCTTGGGAGATCTAATGGTGCACATAACCCATACCCTCTAAATCCATGTGAATATCTTCTATGATGTCACATGGACATGTGTCACCAGGGTGCTTGCCTACATTGTCAGAAAGCCTGATGAAGCTTAGAATGTGAGAAAGTAGGAACCAATAGAATCACCAACTCACCAGCCACCTTGTCCACCCTACGGCCCACAAGAGAATATGGACCCACTTGTCACGTGTTCCTAAGGGGCTTCCCCATAATGTTTAAAGATCAATTGCTTTGGTAATGTGGGAAAGCACCCACCATAGATCTAAACTAGATCTTATGGTGTGGAAAGATGCAGGCCGACGAAAAACTTAGGAAATAACATAGGTTTTAAATGTTTTATTTTTTAATATTTTTGGGGCATTAAAATAGTATAAAAGATGGGAAGTAGCCATTGGGTGCGGTTAAGTATTCGAATTCAAATTTTTGGTGGGAGGCAAAAAATGGTAACATTTCTAGCCAGTTAGAAGGGACACAAGCCATCTATGTGTGGAATCAGTGGCCTAAAACATCCACTGGGCTATAGAGTCATGAAAGATGTGGATCAGTGCATTGTAAAACCCAAACTTACCTCTGTGAAAAAAAAAACTAAAAATTTATGTCTCTGCAACTGGAACCAGAGACCAAAAAACCTCCAAAACTTTGAAACTGGCTATCTCGAAAAGAGAAAGCTATGCTCGCGCACTTCTTGGAAAGTTGGAAACCAATAGAAGAAAACTACTCTAATATATACAAGAAACTTCAATGCCTATCAAAGACATGGCTTAAGATAGATCCCATTGACTGAGATAGGTAAAATTTCACCACCAAGCCTATTTAATTGAAAAGCATTGGCCTCCTTGCAACTGACAATCAGATAGGGACCACTCCATAGTGCATCAAATTTTGAGTGTCTTCTTGGCTTTGCTCTGTCTACATCCAATTTTAAAACTAAGTCACCCTCTCTGAAGGTTCTAACCTTAGCTCTTTTATCAAAGTTCATTTTCACTTGTTGCTGATGTGTCTATAGGGTTTCCATGGCCTGACCTCTTTTCTCTTCTAGCTCCATCATCTCTACCATTCTTACTATCATGGTATCATTTTCAATTAGCTCCAGCTGATGAGCCAGTTCTAGGGATGGGAATTCTAATGAAAGTGGAAGCCTTGCTTCTCTACCATATACCAACATAAATGGTGAATTTGCTATTGACCTCTTAGGTGTTATTCTGTCAGCCCATAGTGCAGTCCTCAAATTTTGATGCCAACACCTTTGGTTATCCTCTATAGTTCTTTTCATAATCTTGATTAGGTTTTTGTTGGAGGACTCAGCCAAACCATTGCCCTAAGTATAGTAGTTTGAGGATGTTCTCAAGTAGATATTATGGTCAACTACCCATACACAAATCTGAGGTGCCACAAAAGATTTTGCATTATCTAAAATAATGGTTGAAGGGGCACCAAACCTGGTCACAATTTCATCAAGGAACTCAAAAACTAAAGATTTTGTGGTGTCCTTCAATGCAACTACCTCTATCCATTTGGTAAATTAATTTGTAGCAGCTAAAATCCATTTGTGACCAAAACTAGAAGGAGGATTTATAGGGCCTATGAAATCCAATCCCCATTGAGCAAAAGGCTGGTCCACCTGAATGGGATGAAGAGGAAGAGCTAAAAGCTTTTTCTTACCAGAAAAGAAAGCACATTTTCCACATTTCCTCACATACCTATGAAAATCATGGAACAGGGATGGCCAAGATTAACCAGTCCTCATGACCTTCATTTCAATTGTCCTTGCTAAGAAGTGACCACCATCAAGACCATCGTAAATTTCTCTGATCATTCTTTCAGCTTGGTCTATGTTAATGCATCCTAATAGGGCTCCATTAAAATCTTTCCTGAAAAGCATGCCATCAACTATGACATAAGGAATTGACTGTAATCTATACTGTCTCCTTTTAGTCCTATCTAACCCTTGAGGGTATCCATTACCTAATAAGAAATTCTTTATGTCATCCATCCAATTCCTTGGGTCATCATTTCTTGCTTCTTGTTGCTCTGTTAGTATCATAGCAACTTCCTCATTGGATTCCTGAGATAATATCATCTATTTACACAACCCCTTCCCTCTTACTAGCTTGGTAATCTAGATGTCAACATCATATTCCATCACTTTAATAATCCAACCAGCTCTTTTCTCACTAATATCTTTGCTCAAAAGGAAATCCTTCACACTAGCATGGGGTACTAACATATGAATCTTATTATGAGATAGGAGGTGTCTAAATTTATTTAAAGCTTTGATGACTGCAAGGGCTTGCTTCTCTACATAGCTATATTTGTCTTCATACTCTTTAAGCCCTTCACTAAAGAAGGTTATGGGCTGCTCTTCATCTTTATCATTTGTTTGAGTCAAGACAACAGAAGTGTCTGACTCACTACCTAGGGTATAAATGATGAAATCCTTTTCAAAGTTTGGATTAATGAGAGTAGGGGCTAAGGCTATGGCTACCTTGATCTCTTCAAAACTTTTCTTCCCTTCTTTGGTCCATGCAAAGACCATACTTTTCTTGAGCATAGCTATAAGGGGTTTTACCATGGTAGCAAGATTATGGATAAATCTTCTGACAAAATTTATCCTACCAAGGAAACTTTGCAACCCTTTCTTATGTTTAGGAAGAGGGAGAGCAAGTATTGCTTTTGTTCTTTCTAAATCAATAGTTAAACCATCCTCAGATACAATGTGTCCCAATAGTTTTCCTTGAGAACACCTACCTTAAATGATCAAAATGATTTTCTACATTTTTTGAATACACTGTGATATCATCAAGGTAAACTAGTACAAACTTTTCAATCATGTTTTTGAAGGCCATCTCCATTGTCTTCTAAAATGTAGCATCTGCATTAGTTAACCCAAATGGCATTTTACAATAAGCAAAGGTACCCCACTTGGTGGTAAATGTAGTCTTGTATCTATCAGATTCTTTGACCAGTACTTGATTGTAGCTATAAAATCTATCAAGAAATGATAACCTCCTTGTACCACTGACCTTCGACAAAATCTACTCCATGGAAGGGAGAGGATGGTGATCTTTAAGGGAAGCTTGGTTAAGGTCCCTAAAATCCACATAAAATCTAATTTCTCTATTCTTCTTCCTAACAGGGACAAGGTTTGGTACCCATGATGAGTGCATGATGGGGAAAATTATATTGACCTCAATCAATTTGGATAGCTCTTTTCTCATGAAGGGTTCAATTTTGGAATTCACTGGCCTTTGTTTTTGTCTTACTAGTTTGACATTATCAATTAGATCTATGGTATGTTGAAATAACCTTGGCTCAAAACCCTTTAAATCATCATATGTCTAGGAAAATATATCATTAAATTCTTGACATAGATGAATAAAACTTTCTTGCTCAATCTCATAACATAGCTTCCCCATGTTTAAGGATTTTCCATTAACAATCATGACTGGGGTATGATCATCTTCATTAGCAGCTAGGTTCCTGAATCTGCCTCTTGCTTGGTCATCAGGATTGAAAACACTTTCTAAGGTAATGAGACCCTTAGGCAACTTGTTGGAATTAAGGTTAATGATTTGATCACCATACTAATCCTACAGTCTTGACTAGTTTCTATCTGAAAATTCTGCTTCATTCTACAAGAAGCTTACAATTTGTTCATCAAATTCAAACACTTGCCAATGGATGTTGTTTTCAGGGATGGTAGGCCTAACTACCATCTTGATTTGTTGCTTCTTTTTCTCCTCAAAATTCCCTGGCACATCATGAGATGCACCTATTGCTGCAAGTCTATCAGCATGTCTATTTTCTCTTCTACGGATGCTTTGAATATTAAATGCACTGAAACCTTCAAGAAAATCCCATACCCTATGTTTATAAGACTTGAGAAAACCATTCTTGGTGTTATTCTAATTTCTCACTTGATTAACCACCAACTCACTATCTCCATATACATTTAAGGCTTGAATTCCTCTTTTCTGACCAAGTAGGAGACCCTGAATCAAGGATTCATGCTCGACCACATTATTGGTGCAACTAAATTGGAGCCTAAAGGAGAAGTAGTACCTTACTTGTGCAAGAGAAATCAACATCACACTAGCCCCAGACCCATTCTTATTCCTTGATCCATCAAAGTACATACTCCATATCCCACTCATATCTTCTTTAGTCCCCATAAGATTTGGAACTAGAGCATCTTTCTCTAATATACAATATGTACTAAGGCCTGTTTCAAGGGTTTTTGACATAGTATCAAATTGATATGTGTTAGCCCATTCATCTAAGAGAAAATCAGGTATCTCTGCTAGGGAAGTAATAGGCTCATTCATTATGTCATTCTCATCCACTTCTAGGATAGTGCAATTCATGTTGATGAGATTAGGGGTGTAGGGTTCAGTATGATGGAGAGCTAGAGGCTCTACTCTGATTGAAGCTTTGGCCCCATATCTTGTCCTAAAAAACATATATGACCAATTAGAAGATATGTAACCACCTATTTGGGCGGTGAAATCTCTTGATAGATGGATGGAAAAATGTGACTTCAGCAACGGATATATCTTGAGTTACAGTACAACCAGGGAATGCATGTAAGGCCATTTCCACATTCCTAAAGATCCCTACAGTCTTGACAATACTACCATTAAACTATAATACATCCCTAACAATGGGCTTATATCTCATCCCCAAAGCATCAACAACACACCTAGGCATCACTGAAGTACTAGCCCCTGAATCAATCATGCAATTGTGGACTAGTTTATCCCCTATGATTAAAGAAACATAAAATGGAGGGGGTCTAACCTTTTTACTTTTTTCTTCCTCCCTTGATGGTTGTACTAGGCTTGTGGCACTTTCCATGATGGGTGGCTAATCTTTTGGTTCAATATTTTCCAATTCTTGCTGTAGCAACCTCTTCTGCATGGAAATATTCACATTTATTTTCTTCATTTGTTCTACCACACTAAATGGTGCAATAGGTGCTTTGGTAGAAACCTTCGGAGCTACATTTGTAGGAGGTTGAGGGGGAGCAACCTAAGGATCACTTACATTCTTTTTTCCATTATTTTGCCTTTGCTACTAAAAGGTATTTGATTGATCATTTGCTGATTGGTCATGAGGTATTACATTTGAAGTTGAGGCCTGATTGGGAAGAGGAGGGGTAGCATCTTCAATAGCTCTTCTTTTGTTCCTAGTGTTGTGAGCAATGGAACCCTAGTTTACATTACAATGCTCCTCCACCCGATGATTCATAAAGGAGCAATCTCCTTGTCCTTGCATAGATGAGGCTTCTTTAAATTGGTCCTCCTTGTATGATTGTCCTACTGCAAGCTCTTGGATGGTCAAAGCCAAATAAGATTTAGCCTTCTAACACACGCAATGAGCATAGGAGTAGTTACAAGAGGGACAAAAATCCTGATCTTGGGCCATATTATTTTGAGGGACTATGGCCTTACTTTAGTTTACATTTGAGGTTGAAGCATGATCACTCTGCCTATTCTAATCAAAAGAATTGTTCCCATAATTATGATTTGGGGTCTACCACTATTCATAGTTTGATGTTGCAATTGATGAGCCTTACTACCTTGAGCTTGCTAGCTCTCTAAATTCACCACCTTGTTGCTCATTTTCTGTATCATAGAGAAGCTATCCTCCAGCTTCTTCTCTTGGCCCTGCAGTCTCTTATCTATGTTCAACATCATAGATTGCATCATCTCCTTGATCTCATCTATTCCATTTGAAGATGTGGAATCTTGAGGGACTAGGGCAAGGGATTGTGATGTGGAAGCCATTGGAAGAGGAGCCATTTCTGGTTGGTGATTTGGAACATCAGGGAAGAAGGGCATGGGGGGCCTTGGAGCTAGCTTACCTCCTTGTATTAGGATGTTTTCTAACTTTATTGCTATGTCATAGGCATTAGGCAAGGTATCTCCTCCCATAGTTTGGATTGTAGTGGCAATGTCACTATTAAGAGCTCTAAGGTAATGCAAGAAGGCATTACCACGGGTAGGTTTTACTAAAATAGGTATTCTATCCCATGTCTTTTGAAATCTATAGTTGAAATCAGTCATACATTCATGGGGGGCTCTTTTTATAGTTGAAATTAGTCATGCATATTATGTTTAAGTTGTGATTGTCTTGGTAGACATGCATGCAAAATCAACAATATCAGATTTCTACAATCCATTTGTAATGCAAGTTTATTTTGGATTTGATTGTGTGTTTTTTAGCGTCATCATTTCAGATCACTCTCTATAATCCATCATCAGCCGGATGAGAGAGTGGAGGATGCATGCAAAATGTCATATCATACGAAAGGCATGTGAACTATTTTATACAATGCCTAAAAAATATCAACAATAACTAATCAAACTATCGTAATCACCGACAGTAACTAATATGCTTCTCCATTTATATGCCTGATACAATAACCAAACTTGGCAACTATGCATAGAAAGTTATATGCTAAAAGGAAATCATTTAGGAGATACAAAATTTGAACAACCATATGTTAAGATTCTACAATTTGTATCACTTGCCTTAGTCTGACAATTGAGATTAAGTTCGTCATCCTCCCTACAATATGTTCTGATGGCCTACACATCCACAAAAGTTTCAGCATCTCGAATTTGTAGAATAAGAATTGTTTCGTAGTGAATGGACATGATTGACAATAAATCATCATATGAAAAGACTCCCGTGTGAAGCATGAATAGCAAAGGAAATGAATATGGGTGGTAGGGACGAGAATTCAATAATAGAGGCTTTTAACTTTAGTTATATATAGTCATGATATGGGTAATGCACAACTACCTCCTAGATTCACGTTCCATCCCATAGATCAAGAGCTCATAATACATTATCTCATTAGAAAATTTTTAGATAGAAATTTCACAGGAAGGGCCATTACTGAAGTGGACCTCAACAAGTGCGAGCATCAGGGAGGGTTCAATTCCCTCCTTTATTATTTACTATACGTATAATCCCACAAACCCATTTGATCTCAAATAATATGTACTGAATGCTGAGTGTTTGTGCTAAGTGCTCGAAAAACATCCATTTCATGCCTTCATATATACACAATGTCTTTCTAGTTTCTTTCTACTTGCACGCCCATTTTATTTCATATGATCTTCTGAAAATTGTATCACTTTAAGCTCTCAACTATTTCCTCTTGATTGATCATCTCATAATTGTTGAATGAGAGCTTTAGGATAAGCTATAGGCATCCATCAAAGCATAAAGGACTTTTTTAGATAGTGTAGATGAAGTAGTAGCATTTGTCTTGGGAGACATGCTTGCAAAATGGAAGCATAGATAAGTCATGTGAACTGTTTGACAAGATGCCTGAATGTAATGTTCCTCCACGATGCTCCTGATTTTCCAATTTGAATATTGCCAATTTTTTAAACACAAGTTAACTAAAATTCAATCACCTTTGATTAATATATCATCCATATTAAAAGCATCACCTTTATCATATGCTATTGGTGTTGATCATATGCAGGACTGAACACTTGTGAATAACATTTAGTGGTTAGAATCCACCTTAATGAAGGCTGCACCCAAGATTTTCAAAGTAGATTCAAGTGCTAAGAATGAAAAATCACTAAAACATAGCTATTTAGGAGGTTGGAAAACCTTAGGAACAGTCCATTATAGCTTGCAAGACCAGACATGACCATCTTCATCCTCACATCTAAGGTTTATCAAGCCAAAAAAAGTGTGTAACTGTTGAACAAAATTTGAAAATGTTTTTCTTAAATGGTATACTCTCAATTAAGCATCTAGTTGTTATATGCTGTTAGTTTTGCCTTGGACTAAAAGCTTCAATGGAAAGATAAAACTTAGTAATGGAGTCATGTTTCCCTAGCACATGATCCAATTCATCATTCAATGCAAGACCCTGACTAAGAAGCTCCTCGTTCCATGACATGCATCTTGTTCCATGACATGCACCCTCCCATCAGTGTATCCAATCCAAATTCTTGTTCCTAAAGCACACAAACATTGAATAGCAGCAGATGAATGCATGAATTCCTAAATACGATTACCCTGGTAATCCCACTGCACAAGCAATCCATTTGCATATCCAGTCTAAATCATTTGATTGCTTGATGTTGCATATCCAGTCTAATACATCTTGACACTTTCCTAAAAAAAGTTTACATTGTTGTTTGTTGTACATATATTAGATTACAATAGTAACATCATAGAAAAAATTGCATATAATAAGACACCAGATACTATCAAAAGCAATAAAAGACAATTTAGAGAGGTTCACAATGATGAGTTAATGTGCATGGTTTGCCTATATGCAATATTGCACTAATTGTTCATAGTAGACAAAATATATGTGCATTGTTAGGCAGCTTTTGCCTAACAAAGCCTAATCTTAAGTTCCCGTAATCAAAAACTGTATGGTATGCACTCATGAAAATATCTTCTAGAATCTTGAAAAAAAATTAGTGTTTACAAAAACTTACTCTAAATCTATGTTTGCAAATAGAAAAGAAAAATTACATGGCACAACATACCATATCAGACCCAGTGGTGGAGGAACATCCACGCCCACAAATTCACTTAGGCACCTAGCCGTAGCACCTTCACCAACTTTTAGAATGTATTGCCAACCATAATTGCCATCTTATTATTTATGTAGACTATAGAGTTCCATGCTATCCAATTTACTCTGGCTAATTCAATTAATTAGAAGCAATTTGCATTCCTCATCAACTCTGAGACACTAAAGATCAAATATCTTGATCTGTCGTCACCAATACAGAATATGATTGACCTATGTGGACATCTAGCAAGTCATAGAATGTTTGTGCCACATAAGATCCTTCTATTTCCACAAGAAATAGCTGATGACCTTGTATTCTAAAATTTAAAGAAGTGGCTATTCCAACATTGGATATCCTGAATCGATATATGCTTCCTACAACACGCACATGGAATGGATAAAAATATTTCTTAAAATAGTGAAAATTAAATATGATACAATACATCCATTTAGAAAAATGAAACATATACTATGAAAATTAAATAGAGATCCTAGTGCATTTTTCAGTTGTCTTAGCATTGAAACATCTATTGATAAGGAGTATGTGACTGGGTCATATAATTTCAATCTTATTTCTAAGAGTAAAAATGCAAGGGAATGTTAACTTCCAATTTATGGATAGAAGGACAACCTGTCAATAGAGTTCTAGGATAGATTTGGAGAACAGTATACAAATATGATTTATGGATAGTAAAAAGGATTTGTAAATGGAGTTTAAGGTTATATTTGGATCATAATATATAAGCATGAAGTATTAGCCATTTATCTATTGACACATAATCTTTATGATAGATATTGACTTGTACATAAGGATGTTATTCAAAAGTGTGCATCTATGTATTAAATTTTTATTTTAAAAAAAAAAGGACTATGCCCATGTATTAGACCTTATTTGATGCAATTTGATGAATCAATGTGAAAGAGGGATGTTGGGACTTGGTGTGAAGACAAAGAACCTTTATTTGGACTAGAAGCACACTCTAAAGTTGGGAGTTTGATCCATCAACCCATTTCATGGCCATTTTCCTTGTAGACCAACCCTAAACTTGTTAATTAGGCCTGAGTGCATGGTTGGGTTAATGCATGCTAGAGTGGAGTCAACGCTCCAAACTTTGAAGTCTTTTAGCACTTTGAAAAGGGTATTTGAAACTAGTCTTAGATTGCCAAGTCCACAAAATTAAGTGGTTGGTGAAAAATAGTGTTGAGAGACCTAATTGCCTACTAGGTCTATGGTATCAATGTTCATTATTTGCTGGCTGCAGAGATTCTAATCAGTGGTATTTCCTTGTTTGGATCATTATGAATGTGTCTTAAACCATCTCTGGTGTTTGGAAGTCGTGAAGTCTCAAAATCCCACTTTTGCTACTTTGTGAAACAAGCCTAAATGTTGCATTCTTATTTGGGTGCTGACAACAGTCAAGCTGCTCATAAATCTGATCACTTTTTGGTATAGTTTGCTTGTGTTGGATGTTTTCTAGGCCCCTGCTATTGTTAGAAGGTTTGAGGGGGTTGAAACCACTTTGTTTTAAGTTGAGTGTGGAGGGAGTCTTGCTTGGTCCAAGGGAGAAGAAGTTGGGGTTCAGCCTAATGTGGAGTATTGGGTTGTGAAACTTGTTGGATAGTGGTAAATAGCAATATAGTCCCTTTTGATGTGAGCCAAACACTAAATAACCCTATGGTGTTAAGGAAATTTGGAGTAGCAACTTGATTTTGCTTGATACCTCCAAGGTGCTTAGACTTGTTTGGTGCTTCGAAAGTGCTACCTCTACATCATATTGTGTAGCCTGTACTCTTGAAAGCCTCTTTTCCACCATGTTTCTCAACTGAAGGCTTGTTGGTTGTAGTCCAGGGGGCTTCAAATCATTCCAATCTACAAAACCAAAAGAAAGGAAAAAAATATGGTTTTGGCAATACATAATACTCCAAATCATCACTCTATAACCTAAAACTAATCCAAGTTCATGTTTAAAAGAACTATTAATTCCTACTAGCTTTTTCAAGAGCCTTATATATTCATGAAGATAACCCATAGGTTTTGGTTATGGACTTGTTGGCTGTCGTTTCTTTACCTTCAGTTTGGAACCTGCGGAGAACCTCCATGATAGAGAGAGAACCATCAGACCTCAAGGGCATAGTAGTATAGAATGGCCCCCCTCCACCTTGTCTGTAGCTGTGATGAGTTATACTTGAAAGAGGATCCCTACCCCTCATCAGTATAGATTTTATCTTGTGAAACATCTGCATAACATCATGAATTTGATTATGCTTTCTTGTAATGTCTTCCAAAGGCTACCAATAATAGAAACCATTAACCTTTAAGCATTTAGAGGGCTGAAGACTCTATTATTGATGAAGTTTAATATTCTAATCACTTGTTAACCTTTGCTCATCCCTAAGAACCCTAACATTGGCATGATACCCTTGAACTATCTAGCATAGTTGGCTTGATTGCATAGGAATAGATTTGTAAGTTATTCTAGTAGTTGATTTTATTATTTTGAAGCAACCTTTTTCTAAGCTTCATCTAGATTGATCTAGTAAGATGCATACATGTGTATAGAATGAATGTTGTAAGTATGGATAAGTTTGTAATTATACACGGGGATAGTAGATGCAAATTAGATAGGGATACTCAACTTTGTTATAATAGATATTCTTTTTGAGAATTTTGGAATTTGAATTGTCTAGAGTTTAGAAATGATAGGGGTAATATCTTGGATTTCATCTAAGGGTTATTATTGGAGGGCTTTTTTGTGTCCATTGATTAGATCTTGATAGTTTTGTGTTCTATTTTTTGACTCATCAAATTTGTTTGCCTTGCTTTTGGATTACTGGTATTTATGAATATCTTAGGAGGTTGTTATAAGCACTAGTTTGAAAACTCAAGTTAGGGAACAAAGCAAATGAGAAATGTCTAGTCCAAAAAAAGCCAAACATTGTATAGGGCATATAAATATATTCAAAACAAGGCAAGAAAGCAAGCAATCAAAGCACAAATTAGAATGACTAATGATTTTGTAGAAATGGGGTGGATTATTAAGAGTATGATGAGATCAAATGTCAATCTATAAAACAAAACTTCAACTCACCTTTGTAATGCTAGGAAGGAGACTCTTCAACATTTCCAGCTGTTATTTAATCCTTTCATGCAGCCTTCTTTCTGAAATCTCTTTCAATGGATCAACTTTGAAGCATTCATGAGCTCTCCTTTCCTACAATCAACCACCAAAGAACCCAAGATGTCAAACCCTATTAGTGTTGATGCTATAAAACCCTTTTGGTGTGTACTGCTAGCCACAAAATGCAATGTAGAAAATGGTTTACTACACGAGCTATCTTCTGGGTCGCATAACAATAAGATTAGGGTGGCAAACAACACTTTTTTCAATTTTTACATAGTGTGATCCTGTGTTGGTCAAAATTTTGACCAACATGTGTGTTGGTCAAAATTTTGACCAACATGTGCTCACATTTAACAAAAGTCATCACAATTCAACCAAATTGACCCCAATTTATTAGATGGTTGAAAGTTTTGGTCAAAAATTCAGGTCAAATGAACTAGTGAATGGTCAGTTTTGTCCTCAAAGTGTTTGCATAGTCCTGCTCCTAATCCATACCAATCTATTATAGAACCATGAGCCAAACCTCTATACCATTGTAGTGCTTTTCCTTTCAAAGATGAGGCTAGAAGCCTAACTGCAACATCATCCTCTATAATACCATGGATATTACAGACATTTTCAACTTCTTGAATGTGTTCTGAGGGAGAGATAGAAGTTTCACCAAAAAATTCTAGTATACTTTTGAGTGTAGCTATTGGTATGTGATGTCTTTGAACCAACAAAAGAGGACTTCCACCATTAAAGGTGGCAAAAGTATGGGCTCTAGGCTGCGCCATATAGGCAAGGGATCTATTGATATGTGCTGATGGAAATCTAGGCTGAGATCTAACAGCAAGAGGAGTAGAGATAGATCTTGCAGGTGTATTTGCTTCTATTGCACTCCTAATTGGTGATAAAGATACTATAGTCTTCCCTCTTCTAGGATTTGAAAATGAAAGCTCTTGGTACTGAAATTTACCTCTAGAAGATGCCCTTGTTTTAGCTTTGGGCATGAATTACTACAACTTTGGTCTGGAACCAGATGAATTTGAAGCTCAGAGTCACCAAGTACTTGAAGAGTGAGCCTCTTCAAGGCTTGAACACCAAAGCCAGTACTATCTCAACTTTGGTCTGGAACCAGATGAATTTGAAGCTCAGAGTTGCCAAGTACTTGAAGAGTGAGCCTCTTGAAGGCTTGAACACCAAAGCCAGTACTATCTCCTTGGTATTAATCTTGAAATCTTCCTTTTGACACTAGTAGACTTAAAATTTTCTAAATATAGTCCCATCGGGTGTGCCAAAAACTATTGTCAAAAAAGTTTGCACCCATGTCCAAAGTTTTTACCTAAGGACAACCTTGTGAAACATGGAAACAACCTCCAAGCTGTGGGACTTGAACTGTGAGGTTGAGTCTCTTGAGAAGGTTGGCTTCCTTTATTGTCAAGGTGCACCTAACTACTCTTGGAGAGGAAAAGGGAGAAGGAAGGCATATAAGTGAATCTACCTATTATAATCTAAAGGGATGATGCACCAAAATAGAGTGTTCGAACCAATCTTTGCCCATATATGCACTATTTTACCATCATGACATCAAAAGATATACACATTCAGACTTACTTTAATCTAACAATCACACTCAGATCAAAAAACCCAAAATGAATGACACAAGGAAAGAGAAGATTCACTTATATATCATTCATAGGCCAAAAGACATATAGTCATGCAAGATCGTAGATATCCACAATATACCAATGAGAGGCCAATAATTCTTGCACTTTACATCAATGGCTGAAGGAAATAAGGTAGAATGTCATACAGTTTAGAGGCAAAGGGAATTTACACATAAAATTGTAGAGCAATATCAGAGAAGTCAGAGAAGAGTTGATCTTTTCAAAATCTACAAAAATTGCCTTTATAGCTCAGGCATAACTGAGATATTTTCCAACTAACATTACTCTGCAAAAGATCAATGATCGGGAAGACTCTCCATGTACTGCACTTTCCCCCCTTCAAAATTTCTAGGCCCACGAACACCTCGACAACCACCTTAGCAACCTGGCCCCACAAGGACACACAGCAGCAAGGTGCTTGCCTACATTGTTTAATTTCCTTGCATCTTTTTAATGCGAGGAAGCGCCAACCCTTGATTTTGTTTGAATCTACGATGATCAAAGCTCTACAAAACTACATACCTCGTTAGCTGGATGGGCCAATGAGATACCTTCTTCGTACTCTAATTTTCCTAACAACTACCACTCAGGATGAGCTGTCAATGCCTTTGAAAAAAGTGGGCCCATGACATCATGCCAGCCACATGTCACAAAAGGGCATGCCCACAATGTTTAATTTCCTTGCAACTTCATCTAGTGGGCATGCACCAACCATTGATCCTAGAAGATCTAACGGTGCACATAACCCATACCCTCTGAACCCATGTGAATATCTTTCGTGACATCACATGGATGCATGTCACCAAGGTGCTTGCCCAAATTGTCAGAAAGTTTGACGAAGCTCAGAATGCAGGAAAGCGGGCACCAATAGAATTGCCAACTCATCAGCCACCTTGTCCACCCTACGACCCACAAGAGAATATGGACCCACCTACCATGTGTCACTAAGGGGCTTCCATACAATGTTTAAAGATTGCTTGCTTTGGTAATGTAGGAAAGCACCCACTGTAGATCTAAACTAGATCTGACAGTGCAAAAAGTTTCAAGCTGGAAAAAAACTTAAGAAATACCATAGGTTTTAAATGCTTTATTTTTCATATTTTTTGGGCATTAAAATAGTATAAAATATGGGAACTAGTCATTGGGTACGGTTAAGTATTCAAATTCAAATTTTTGGTGGGAGGCAAAAAATGGTAACACATAGCTTGGCCACAAATCCATCCACTCCTTTCTTAAGAAACTTTTGCATTTGATTAGAGCTTACCATCTTTGGGGATTTTTTCTTTAATCCCCTTAGTTCCACTACCTTTCCTTTCAATTGAAATTGCATGAATAGGTCTTGGAAGTTCATCTCAATTGTTCCTAATGTACTAATCCATTGTACTCCCAAAACAATATATACTGTACCCATGGATATCGCATACATTGGGGTATCAAGTTGATAATCTCCCATGGATAATTTGATGCTATGACACTTCCCTAAACAACTAACTATGCCCCCATCTGTAATCAAAACCCAAAACTTTGGTACTAGTTATATAAAACAATTGAGAAGAGTTGCCAAGTTTTTTTTTGATGAAATTATGAGTACTACCTAAGTCAATCAACACTATCACTTTCTGCTTGATTAAGAAACCCACTACCTTGAGAGTTTGTGGTGTATTGAAACTTGAAAGTGTATGACAAGAAATGATTGTTTGAGAATCATGTGACTCCTCTCTTGACTCCCTATCCTCCTCTGATATGGGCTCATCCTCTACTTGCTCACTTGGAACTTCAATATAGAACAATTTCTTTTCACTATATTTATGTCCTTGACTATATTTTCTATCACAATTGAAAAATAATCCTCCTCAATTTTTTGTGGAGTCAACCTAGTAGGTTGAGGAAGATAAGGTTCTGAATAACCTTTTTCTCTTGTCACATTAGCCCCTTGGTTTCTATAAAATACTCATTTATTGAGCTAGGACTAAACATGCATACCTCATGTTGAATGTGATCCTTGAGACCACCAAAGAATAAATCATTCAAGTTATCCTATATAATTGTATCCACTCCTAAGGATAGACTTTGGAATTTTGGAATATAATCCATAACTGATCCTATTTGTTGAAGCTTAGCAAATTGGCTAAAGAAGTTTTCTATCACACTATTGCTATATTGTGCTTGGAGTTCTTCTATAAAAGTTGACTATGATATGATGAGACCCTTTTTCCTTCTACAAGTACAAAGCCAATGATACTAGATGAATTGATCTAGTTATAGATATAAGGAAGCCATCGTGACCTTTTGTCCATATGGGTTTTGATGTACCTAAAAAAAATTATCCATTTGATTTATCCATGTTAGATGATATCTGCCATTGAATTTGTGCATATCCACCTTTGGAAAAAAATCCCTAGATCCAATAGGAGTATTAAAATTTGTGTCATTATTAGTCAGCTTGAAGGTTTCACCTTGATTGCTTGACAACTCCTTCCTTGTTTCATTCATATAGGTTCTTAACATGCTTCGTATATATGATATATCTCCTTATAGGTCACACATACCCCTCTTATCCTCTTCCTTGAACGTACTTATTTCCTCATTGGAATTACTATCCTCTATTGTTTCCCAATCTTGATCTAAAGATTTCCTTGGTGTGGTAGCATTCTTTTTGCCTTTTATTGGAGGTCTTGTCGTGATGGAAACCAATATTTTTGAATTAAATCACACAAATGAAATATAAATTCTCTCTCTCTCTCTCTCTCTCTCTCTCTCTCTCTCTCTCTCTCTCTCTCTCTCTCTACTATAACTTACTAGGGCCAAGATATCCTTAGGAAAAATTCCAAAAAAAATTGGCAAATTTGATGCCTTGAAAGTGATTTTTCCTAATTTTGTAATAACTTTCTTATTTTTGCTTCAATTTCTCCAAGCTGTTAATTTAGGATCCTCTACTATGTATTCAAAAACCTAATACAAGTTATACTCCAATTTAGCAGGATGTGAGAGATATGTAGATCTCAATAAATTGTGTAGAAATAGTAATTTTGTAATAATTTGCTCAAATTTTCTCTAATTCCTCTAAATTTTGGCCCATAGCTTCTTTAATATAGTCTTCAAAAAACCTTTAAAAATATTTGAAAAATTTGCTAAAATCTAAAAGTTATGGTCTTTCCAAAATCACCCCAAAGTTGGATAAAAATCTTCCCTCTGTGGTGCCAAGATCATGCTCTGATACCACTTGTAATGAAATAAATTGTACAAGAGAAGAAATAATATGGAATATTATATAAATACTTGATAATAACTGAGAGTATTATGCCACTTCGAAGGGGCAACCTCCAAATATCTCCAATGAAAGCACATTTCACAATATGATCTTGAAATAACACTCACAACCTCCTATATATACCTAATTATGCTTAGGTTGAATAGACATAACCGTACATAACACCTAGGCTGACTACCTACCTAAATAATAATATAATAATGATAACATGACTTAATTAAGGATTAAGATAGCCATAATTTGACTATTCATAACCCTATAAACACCAATATTAATGGTGTAGAAATAAGGACCTTAAAACACTTGATTACCCTATTGGGTCCTCAAAACCCAAAAATGTTCTATGGAGCCAAATGAGCACCTTTTGAGAAATTAGGAGCAATATTGCATTTTGGGATGCTTCAAACCTATTTAACCTCACCTTAGGACCAAGTTGATCCTATTGTTACTCTGGTGATGTGGCTAGCATCAATACAAGCCAAAAAAAACCAAAGAAGCCCTAGGTCTACCCTATAGCCTACCTAGGTGCGGCTACACCAAGACCTCAAAGGTCCTAGCCATCCCCCATACATAACATCCCAAAATACCAACCAAATAGTTGAAGCTATCTCATGAAGGTTTCAATACTAAAACATAATAACATCATAAGAACAAGAAAATCTAAAATGCTAATCTAGTAAAGAAATAGATACTCTAACTTAGTAAATTATACCATCAAATCATATGCCAAATATCATAATATAGGAATGTGTCAAATAAACTAACATCATCTAAACATTATATCCATGCATTCCAATGAAATTATAAATCACAAGGATGCATACTTTGGAATCTCAAATATACAAAGTGAACATCAAGCATCGGTCTCAACTAGAAATAGATTGTTTTTGTCCTGCGGTCCTCAGCAATGGCATAGGTGGTTATGTCTCCCAACCATACAAAAGCCATAGGTACACTCTAGCTATGCTAATAGAGATAATTATCCAACCACAAACATACATAAAGAAAATATCTAGGGCTAACACTCATGCTAGATAGTAAGATGATTGAAACAAAGATCATGAGACAATTCAAGTACTATAGGTCCTAGTCAAACACTCAATGGGAAACTATGTAGGGACTCGCGGGAAGGAAGTCACTTGGTATTAGGTAGCCCAAGGTAATATAATGTGGCATCAACTCTCCAATGGAAGATGCACACACTGTATCCTCGAACTAACTTTAGGTGTTCACACATCATTTTATTATCTTAAATTATACCTAGTTAATGTGTTTAGTTATCACTTGTTAGAAATTCTTCTCACTAACCCTCTGGGAAATGGTCACTAAGCTATAGGAGAGAATTTCCCCCTCTAAGCTACCCTACCCTACCCATACTCATCCAATGATGAGTGCCCATAGGCATGCATATTCCCAACCCAACCCCAAATGAACATACTCAAAGAAATACATATGAGAGATTAGGTCTCACAAGCCACCCAAAAAATGCATGTGTAGTGCTCATGTGTGGTGCACCATCATCATGAAGATCATAAAATAAGGGTTAGATGAGAACATAAGAAAAATAATACTCAACCAAAAATAAGCTCGGCAAGACAGATTCTACACAAATCCGAAAGAATAGTGAAAGCATACATCATGAACTCACTCAACTAGCCTCAATTTGGGAGTATAAATTCTACACAAATCTCAATGATGAAGCCAAACCAAACATCATGCACTCACTTAGTCGGACTCAATCTGAGAGTATGGATTCAACACGAATCCTAACATCCATGAAATAATAACAAAGGTTTGATTAGAACAAAAACACCAGATACAAAATCACTCAACCAAACATAAAGTCAATAGTATAGTTGTGACATGTATCTCAACGAAAACATAAAGATGCAACAATGGTCAGATTGACATCCTATCAATAATCTAAATCCACGACCAACACCATGCCAAGAAAATACGAGAACATTGGGTGACACAAAAATTGAGGTAAAAACCTCAAAACTCAAAAAACTTCAAAATTAAAATCCATTTGGTCTTAGGGAACAAAAGCCATGAATATCAAATAAAATCTAGGCTTTGAGTCTCTATGCAAAAATAGCCAGCATAAAAAAGAAAAACCCCAAACCCTCATCTTGGAAAACAAGGCAATGCTCATACCCACCCAACCAGGTAGAGCTAGCATACAGAAATGGAGGGGAATACTAGTTCTTAGCCTCCTAAAAAATGGCTACCAAAAATAGAAGTAGAAATGAAGTTGAAACATTAAAATGAGAGAGCCCTACCTCATAGCCAAAAGGGCTAAATCGAAAAGCAGCCAAATAAAATAAATATCTCGTAGAAGCTACTAAAATTTGTGGAAAACCAAGGTTTCCCTCAGCTAGATCCAACAAGACTGATCTCATGATGATACCACACCCATAGCTCCCACAATGAATAGAATAGTAATTCCTCATGAAGAGGGTTTTCAGTTTTACTCTCAAACTTTTATTTCAAAAGTGAGAAGGGAGGAATTAGTTTCCTCTTTGGATACTTATTCACTTTTCAAATGAATAATCAATTAGGGTAAATAACCAGGTAACCTAGTTAAACCCCAAATCAACCCAAACAAAAATAGGCTATTCCAAGTAATTGGAATTCATCTACAACAAGCTTGCCAAGAATTAAAATTAAATTAAATAAAGCCTAAAAATCTCTTAAACCAAAAATCATAGAATTTCTTAATAACTTTTGTGATAGATGTGAACCTCTAAATGCATAGACAAACTCACAAGTCTAACCACATAATGCAAATGAGTCCAAATTTAATCAAATCATTAGAAGGTTTAAATTTAAACAATTAAATAAGATATGTCAACCATATAGGGAAAACATTGGTAAAATATGAATAACTGAGTCACTAACTCCATGTGTCACTGCCAGGGACATAAATCTTGCACACTAAATAAAATGATCAAGTAAAATAACCAAGGTTCAAGTCCCCATAGGGCCATTCTTTACTATGGATCTTAATTGAAAATGTTTTTCCATTGACCCTTGGTGAAATAGTGGGACTTCTTTCCTGTAGTGCTTACAACCAAGGGTTAATTAAAATTTTCCCAAGTAGGAAAATTCTTAACTCTGTTATTGCTACTCATGAGATTATTTTTTCTTTATCTTGTTCCAACAATCAGGAGTTTATCATGAAAATTGATATTGTGAAAGCCTATAACAGACTTGAATGAGATTTTCTTGTAAAGGTTTTATTAACCTTTGGCTTTAGTCATAGGATAGTGAGGGCAACTTTTCAGTTGATTTCTACTACTTCAATTGTTGTTCTGGTGAATGGGTGTTCCTCTAAATTATTTAGCCCTTCTAGGGGTTTGAGACAGGGAGACCCTTTATCCCCTATTCTATTCACTATTATGGCTAATTTTTTGGGGAGGTATATTGGGAAACTAGTTTTGCAAGGGGACATTAAAGGTCTGCAGCCTTCTTCTCAGCCTCTTACTCGTTCTCATGGTCAATTTGTTGATGGCACCATTTTCATGGGGAAAGCTAAAGTCAGGGAAGCTAAGAATCTCAAAAAAGCCCTTAGCATGTACTCTTTTGCTTCAGGTCAATTGATTAATTGGAATAAGAGCTCTTTGGTTTTTATCAATACCCCAATTTTAAGATAGAATAAAATTACTAAAATCCTAGGGTGTTCAATAGGATCTTTTCCTTCTATTTATTTGGGTCTCCCTTTGGTACCTAAAGCTTTAGATTCTTTTTGGGAAGATCTCATTAAGAAGTTTAATAAGAAGCTTGTTGGATGGAAGGGTTACCTTTTGAGTCAAGCTGGCAAAATCACCCTCCTTAAAGCATGTCTCCAAAGCATCCCTACTTATGCTTTGAGTCTCTTTAGAATTCTAGCAAAATTTGTAGATACTACTGATAAAATCCTAAGAAATTTTCTCTAGTTTGGCACTAAGGAAAGGAAGAGAATGGCTCTAATAGCTTGAGATAAATTTGTAAGCCTATCAGGGAAGGTGGTTTGGGAATCAAGTCAGTGTGAACTATGAATAGAGCTCCTTTAGCCAAATAGGGATGGAGAGTGTATCATGATGTTAGGGAATGGAGCACTATATGGAAGCATAAGTTTCTTTTTAATGCTTCTTCTTTATCTAATTTTTTGTCATCTCCATATGTTCTTCTCCCTTCTGCTATTTGGAGGGTTGTGCAAGGAACTAAGAATATCTTAAGTAAAGGATGTTCATGGAAAGTTGGAAATGGGTAGAAGGTCATATTCTAGGAAGATGTTTGGATACTAGATCATCCTCTAATTGAGGAATTTGAGGATAGGACCCATATTGATAAATGTAAGCAATTTTATGGGACTCTTATGGGACATTATTGGTTTAATAATAGTTGGGTTAGCCTTGTTGATGTTAACCAAGATTTTCATAACATATGGATTATTTTGAATGTCTTTTCTTTGCATCCCCTTAAAGGATAAGATGATATGGAGGGCTGATGTAAGTGGCCATTTCAAAGTTTCCTCTGTTTTCAAATCTGAGGAGAAAGGTAATTGCCCTTTATGGATTAGAGCTTGGATAAAAGGTCTTATATCAAATTGAAATTTCTTTTATTTGATCTTGCTTCAGAATAAAATTCTTACTTAGGACAATTTGCAAAAGAGAGGCATTAATGTGGTTAATAGGTGCAGTCTATGTAAAGAAGGTTATGAAGATAGAGATCACTTGTTCTTAAACTGCACTTAAGTCAACAATTATGGAGTTCTATTCTCAACTTCTGAAATATCACTTGGGTCCACCAAACTAATATCTAATATTTTTTTAAGAGTTGGATTTTCCCATCTAAGGATAATGATGTTGATTTCCTATGGAAAATTACTCTTCCCCATCTCTGGTGGGGTATCTAGAAAGAAAGAAATAATAGAATCTTTAAAAACAAAGAAATGCCAGATTGGGTGCTTGGCCAAAACATTGTTAGAGCAATAAAGGAAAACTTTAATTCATAGAGAAAGTGTAATGAAGATTTCCAAATTGACAATCCAATGTTTTCTAAAGGTTTTAATATGAAGAAAGAAGATCCAAGACTGAATACAAAGTGGAAGGCTCCTCCTATGGGATGGATTAAAGGGAATTTTGATGGTATTGCTAAAGGACACCCTAGGAAAAGTGGGTTGTGGAAGGGTTTTGAGGGATTACATAGGTAATATTATAGACACTATAGCTATACCTATTGGTATTTCTAATATCCATAAATTTGAGGCTACTGCTGCTCTATATATGATGAGGATAGCAGTGGAAACTAGTTTCCGGTACCTTTGGATGGAAGGAGATTCTTTGAACATTGTAAACAAGATTAATGGAAAAAGCTCAATCACATGGTCTATTGAAGCTAGTCTAATGTAAATTAAATCCTTAATGGATAAATTTGATAAAGTCTTTATATCTCATTCATTATGTGAAGGAAATGCTATGGCTGATTGGATTACTAACTAGGTTGTCCAACAGGAGTGTAAGATGACATGGCATGATGACCTAAGCAGGAGCATGGATTTGAAAGCTCTAATTAATTATGATAGAACTCATGCGATGGAGGGAAAGATTTACTAATGTTAGAAATTTAATGATAAATGGAAGTGGGGTTATGAAGGCCGGTGTTATATTCCCAAGAAAGTACATAAATGTGATTATTATCCTGGCTTGTCATGTATATGTTTTAATGGGCACCTTAGTTGTTTTAATGAACACCTTGACTCTTCTTAATTCTTTACATCTAGTTGTCTACTCAACTTTGGCATTTTGCAAAAAAACAAAGTTTTCAAAAATGGGCGAGAACCGAGAAAATAAGAACCAAAGAACTATAAATGATGGAAGGTCAAAGCCTTTATTTTGTAGATTTTGGAGAAGGGTGATGTTACTACTTATCTAGAGTTCCTTCATGGCTACAAACCACGTGTCACTGAGGCATTCTTAAAAATATGGATTTAGGATAGGGTTTCTATGCATGGGCTAATGGTTCATTTGTCTATAGATTTCATTGCTGAGGTTACGGGGCTATCCAAGGAGGGCATACAATTTAGTAAGGAAACTAGTATTTCCAATGCCGCGTTTAATAAATTTTCAAAGATTGAAGAGGAGGAAAAGAATCTAGAGAAGAATGGTGACTTTTATGAGTTGGGTGAAATAAAACTTATCTGGCAGTAGGTTCTCTCTTGCATCTATGAGTACTTCATTTTAGATGGTAGGGCAAAGAACGTTCATAAATTTCATTTTGTGTTCCTAAATCATTTTCGATATAAGGCTAGGATCTCATTTCCTTTTTACCTAGGATTTTCTTTGCTTCAAAGTCTTCAAGCCCATAGGAAAAAAGAGTCCCATCCAGTTTTACATGAAGGGCTAATTCTTTTAATTGAGAATTACTATAAGAACAAGGCTATGGTATCTTCCCCTTCCTTTGAGAAAAAGAAGGGCTCTGTTAGTGAAACCTACTCTAGGAAGAGTAAGGGTAAGGAAGGCGTTAGTGTGAGAAAGAGGAATCTAAAGCAAGAAACTCCTTAGAAAAATGTAGAGGAGATTACTGAGTCTGAGAATTCAAACAATAATGATGATAAGAATATGGAGAATGAGGAGAATACAAATGTAGGAGACTTTAGTTCAAATCTAGAGGGTTACCCTGGCAGCAAGGGTGAGACTGATAAGGATAAGGTTGAGGAAAGTAATGATAAAAATATAGGGCTGGATAATGTTGGAGAAGGGGATAAAAACTAGAGTGAGAAAACCCAGTAAGCAAGGGAGAAAAATTTGGAGGAAGAAATGGCAAAGGAAAAGGAGGACCTCACTGATAAGGGCACCATGAATGTAGAGGAAGATATGGGGAAAGAGAAGGATGAATCTACTAATAAGGAAGATAGAAGGAAGGAGAAGGATGATTCTACTAGTAAGGAAACAATGCTTTCTATCCTTCACACTGCTAAGCTTAAGGGTAATTTTTCTCTCCAAGGTGACTCTTGGATGTACAATGAGTTAATGAATTTGAAAAGAAGACTGGGAAGCATGCAGTAGGTCTAGGAATTTGAACAATCAAAGATCACTCAGGTAGAAGATCATGTTGGTAATATCCCAGATAAGCTAAAGGAATACGAACATAAACTCTAACTTCTGATTAAAGAGAGTGGAAACAAGATGGAACATGTTACTTCAAGCATTTGTGCAGCTACTGCTAGCTTAAGGAAAAGAAATAATGAGGAAATGTGGATCAAGCAAAAGAACAAGATAGAGTTCAAGAAAGAAGGTGACTAAGGTAACTGGGGAATCTACTACTGATACCATCCAAAGCACTGTGGAGGTGGGCAAGGAGGTGGTGAAAATAATCAAAGAGCTGCAATAGCAGGTAGTGGTGTTTTTGGTAACTGGTCTCTATTCTAGTTGTGGTTCTAGTAATTGGTGTTTGATCTAGTATTTTTAACTGGTTTTTTCCTTTTGTTTAAACTCTAGGTTCTAAGTCCTTATAAAAGCTACTTTTATGTTTTGGTCTTATTTTGTGGTTTTAGGTCCCTGTAAAACCTGATTTTGTAGCTTTTATACTACAAGTTTCAGGTCCTTGTAAAACCTAGTTGTGCTTATTGGAATACCTTTTTCTTTTCTATTAAGGGTTTTGGGTCCCTCCAAAGACTATTTTTACCTTAATCTAAAACATAGTTGAAGTAATAAATGCATTAAATAACCTATTTTAACTATTTATTTAATCATACTAAGATAATCTAGTTACATCACTCACTTTTGCATAAAGCATCACAAAGAAAGAATGGATTAAATAACCATAACATTAAATCCAACATATAAACATAATAAGAGGATATGTCCAAATATTGGAGAACCAAATATCATCATAAAACATATTGTCATCTCAAAAGGGCATCATCATGTAGATATGATCAACTGAGAAACATAGTAATCTAACATGGAATATTCATTTCAATTATTTAAGCATCTAATAATGGTTGTTTAAACAACATGAAAAAGCACTTAAAACACATAAGTGGACATGGTCAAATACATGACTAACCACTACCACATGAACCTAGTCTAGTATAGCAGGATAATAGTACATAGTGCAATCTTTTGTACACATCTTAGGGTAATCATGAAACAACATCATTATACCACATCGATCTTGGTCGTAACCACTAGCACAAACCTCAGTAAACCATCTAACACATCATAATCTCATAAATCAGCCATAAGCATAATCAAAGAAACTGATATAGTAACATAAATCCAACCACTTCAAGGGTGTAGACCACTCACAGTCCCAATCATGATCACTCACCAAGAAAGATCATCAAGATTGCATCCATCAGATGACTTATATAAATCAAATGGGAGAGGAACTATAGGAAATGATGAAACAATTGATAAATTTGTCGATGAAATGAAGAATGAATTTGAGATGATTATGATTAGTGGGATGAAATTTTTCTTGGGTCTATAGATTATAAAGAATAGTGGTGGTATTTTCTTATCACAAGCTAAGTATTTGAAAGGCTTGTCGAAAATATTTTTCTCAAAAAGATGTAAGCCTATTGATACACCTATGAGTCACAAGTTATCTAGCAAAGATAAGACACCTATAGTTTAGAAAAGTATAGATCTATGATTAGAGGTTTGCAATATTTGACTCACACCACTCCAGTTATAGAAAATGCACTTGGGATAGTAGAAATATTTCAAGCTGATCCTAAGGAATCAGATTATGCAGTGGTAAAGAGAATATTCAAATATTTGAAGGGTACACCTAATTTTAGGTTGTGGTATGTCAGATCAAATTATTTTACTTTATGTGCATATACTAATGTAGATTGGAAAGGTAGCATGGATGATAGAAAGAGAGCTAGTAGTGGAGCATTTTTTCTCAGAGGAAGTTTGGTTTCTCAGATAAGCAAGAAATAATCCTATATTTCACAAAGTATTGTAGAAGTAGAGTATGTAGTAGAAGCAAATAATTGTAATAAGATCATGTAGATGAATCAGATGCTGAAGGACATTAGGATAGAATTTTTAGAGCCTATTATCATAAATTGTGATAACATAAGTACAATGAGTATGTCTAAGATTGCATTTTATGACTAAGCATATATCTATTGTCATGTTTTGAGAGAGAAAGTTGTAGAGAAAGAGATTAGATTAGAGTGTGTAAATACAAAAGAGAAGATTGCAGATATCTTTACGAAGCCTTTTCCTAAAGATACATTTGACTATTTGTGAGGTATGTTTGGGATCATTCTCGTGCCTAATTTTGAGTAGATGATGTAGAGAGTGTATCGGTTCAATGTTACAAAGCACTATAGTTTATCTGGACTAAATATTGATGCTTCCTACATGGGGGAGTATCTGAGATGAGCAGAGTCATCAAATACTCTTGGTAGTTGGTATTGAATAGTTTCTTTAGACACTTGAGGTAGTTGAAGAATTAAAGCAACTGATTAACATAATGAATCCTTTATCATTGATGTAAATAGGGGAGAAATATTCATGAAAAATATCTTATAGCACAATGGGGGAGAGTGTAAAGTTTCTTACTAGATTTCAATATGAGGCTAATTGATGCACAACTTTGTTTGCAAATTTAAACAATGATGTCAATGAATTTGATTTTCTTTAGAATCTATATACATTAATATAGAAATAATAGAGATAACAAATATTTTCTTGGACTTTTGATGCTTACAATCCTTTGATATGCTTGCATTAATTGATTTTTATGCCTTACAATATTAGGCAAATCAACTATATATAAAACAAGGAGGGTTCTGAGAGTGAATGGGCATATCTCTATTTGGAGGCATGACCATTATTGCCACACCTATTTAGTATTTTTTATCATATCCATTTAGGGTTGTTTAGACATAACACAAGTCTAAACATATATTACTGATCATAATGAACTCAATTCACATGTGTCCCAATAATTATATTTATTTAGTATGATTATGATCTTAAAATGAAAGGGACTGGATTATGTTATGATCATGAAAATGATATGATCTTAGATAAGATATATATGTGGGTGTGTGGGTGTGGGCGTGTGTATGTGTGTGTGTGTGTTCAATCAGTTTCAACTGTAGTGATCATTTGCAAAATGATAGATAAAGAGATTATATTTGTGTGTGTGTGTGTGTGTGTGTGTGTGTGTGTGTGTATTAGTATGTAAATCATACTAGTGTGTGTGTACACACACACACACACACACATACATGTATATAGATCTTTGATCATAGTTATTGTCAAACTGAAGCTACATGGTTTAACACTTCCTCTTAGCTATGGAAGGCTTATTGCATATATATAAGTTCTCCTTATTGGAAAAATGATATCACCTAGATAGTGATATACTTAAGAAAATTAAGTCTCATGATATTCTTTCTAGTTATGGTGTGTACACAAATATCAAGTCTCATGATATCTACCATAAGAGATCATGATATATCTATAGACATTATGTCACATAATACCCATCATGATAACAATGAACATATTGATCTTTTATAGATATCACATCACATGATATCTATCAATATGTCCTTTTAACTATCATGACTTGTCAATGAATATCAAGTCACATGATATTCATCATGATAGTAATCTAATAATTATAAATTTTTCACCTTATAATGTTAAGAGTCAAAATTTCATTATAAAAGACTGTCATCTTTTAATAATATACATAGGGTAGGCCCATAAGTCATAGAGTCACACATAAAAAAGAAGAGTTTACACTTTAAACATATTTATTAAAAATAATACATATTTACAAAGTTAAGACTCAATCTCATAAAATTATATTTCAACCATACCAAGTTTCTTTGTAAAATGATCAACCTTCACTTTAGGAAGCTGCTTGGTGAGAATGTTAGTTGTTTGATCACCTAAATTAATATATTCCAACTAAATAGCTCTTCTTTCCACCATGTCTCTTACATAGTGGTAAGGGATTTCTATATGCTTAGATCTATCATGAAATACTAGAATCACAAACAACTTGATACAACTTTGGTTCTCATAGTGAATAGTGGTAGGTTTCAAAGGCTCATGTAGAATAAACTAGAAAGAAACTTTTGAAGCCACACTTCTCCTACTCCCATTGCTAATGTAATGTACTCTGACTTGGTAGAACTCTAAGAGGCTAAAGCTTACTTCCTATAAATCCATGAAATCATAGCTAATCTTAAACTCAAACAACATACTAGTGTGCTTTTTTAGTTTTTTACACTTCCAATCCAATTAGAATCAGTATATCCATGTAACTCCAAGATGGCATTCTCATATTTAAGTGTTAGCATGAATGTTGATGCTATGAGAAAATATTGTAGAACAGTGTTATGACTTTGTTTGTCATTGATGACATAATAGTAAGACTGACAGAGCAAAAAACTAAGATCTATGTATTGAGGGCATCACATTGCATATCTGCCCATGCATAGTTAACAACATATGCTAAAACATGTATTAGAAATGTGGTCAAGTGCACAAAACCTAAATCGACAGCATATGGAAGATATTAATCATTTACAGAGATCCATAGGGAAACAGAGCATTGGGAAAATAGTCTATGTTGTATGATCAATATAACACATTATGTTTGGATTAAAGGGTTGCGCAGTTAACTAGAGGGAGTACACCAAAAATTGATGATATCAACAAGTGCATAGTTATAGAAGTTGCACGTGTGAAAGTTTGGAAACAACTGTGAGTCGATGGCATCAATTAAATGTGTATTTCATCTAATTAAATGTGGAGCCAACTTTAATGAATGTCAAGTGTATGGAGCTGATTCAAAAGATTAATAATTGAGTATGATATAAAAGAAATATGTTTTCTAAGTTCTAGAGTATGTAATTGTGATTGAGAAGAAGAGAAGACTTGCAAATTGTGGAGTAGAAGAGTAGAGTAATCTGCTAATGTGTGTAAGTGACCTTAAGGGTTACTAATGAGTTCTGAATTTTTTTGCATGATTTGAAGGTGAAGGATTCCAACTTATTGGATAGAGGAAGAGAAAAGAGATTGTTCCACATCTATTATTCTAAAAGGAATAGTACTGAGATCAATTGGATAGTGGGTTCATTGATTTGATCCTGAAGCTATTTGGACAGTGGGTTTAGCTGCCTTCTACAATTCCTAATAGGGTTGGAATCTCCTAATAGGGATTCAAAGTCTCCTGATAAGGACTCTTTTTACTAAGCATTGTAACAAACTCCTAATAGGGTCTATCCTCTAACAAGGAATATTTAGATTAGTACATTATTCTATGGGCATCACTCACACTAGGGTTTTCTCTCTAATCAAGGGTTTCCCTTGTCAATGTATCTAGTGTATGTGTCTATGCACATTTCTTTATGATTTTTGTTTACTTTGGTTGATAAATTAAGAATCATTTAAGATTGTAAATAACTAATTCACCCCCCTCCCTCTCAGTTATATTGGTGAACTATTACTTCTAAAAATTGGTATCAGAGCATCAGGTCCTTGAAAGAAAGTTTAAACAACTTTGGGAGATCCATGGTGAACATTTTTAGAAAGGAAAGTCCTAGATTCAATGGCACAAACTATGATAGTTGGAAGGATACAATGAAGATTCATCTCTTGTGCATGGGACTAGGATATTGGCTTGTGACCAAGACATCCAAAAACATTGCAAAAGAATACAACCTTGAAACTTGCACTGAAGAATAGAGAGAAGTATTTATGTGCAACATAAGGGAAAGAGAAGCAATACTACCAACATTACCTAAAAGTTAGTACAATCAGGTAAAACTACTTAAAACATCTCATGAAATTTGAAAAACTTTAGAAGGTGATACACATGCAAAAATAGTTAGATTGCAAAATTTGTATTGTGCATTTCAAGATGCTAAAATGATGGAAAATGAATCTTTAAGAAGCTATGTTGGAAGAATATCTGAGATTTTTGCAAGAATCAGATCTCTTGATGGGAAAAAATCTGATGATTAAGTGATATGGAAGATCTTGAAAAGTCTGACACCAATTTTTAAGTCAGTGGCACATATGATTCAACTGATGATACCTTGCACTAATGATTTCACCAAAGAGATATTGCTTGGTAGATTGGAAGCTGCATAATTTGATCTAAAAAAGTATGGAGAATTGGCAAAAGTTGAGATAGCATTCAGTGCATTAAACATCAAACCTAGTTTACCAAGGAGCATAAAAACATAGGGAAACATTGCTAGCAACAATAAATCTATTGAATAAAATATCCAAGAAGGAGTGGCTCTTCTTGTGGAAAGAGAAAAAGATGGTAAGAATATCTTTAAATGTTGGACTTGTAATGAATATGGTCATTATGCATCTAAGTGTCCTAAAAGAGAGGAAGTTTAAGGGTAGATTCAAATCTAGAAGATCTAGAAATTGTTTATATGCTAATGAAGAAGAAGATGAAGAAGAATCTAATCAAAGCAAAAGTGAAGATGAAATAGGATTTGTAGCTATAAAAGAGGATGATCTTGATAGAGAAATCAAAAAAGAAAGTGCACTAATTTCACAAGTTGAAAAGAAAGATTGGATCATTGATAGTGGTTGGTCACATCACATGATTGGTGATATGAGAAAGTTTGTCAAATTCAGAAGCTATGATGGAGGAATTGTCAGAGTAGGGAATAATGTAGCCTACCATATTATAGGAATTGGATCTATAACACTTGATGTTAAAACATATACTGATGATGTTTATTTTGTTGATGGACGTAAGCATAACTTGTTGAGTGTTGGAAAACTTATGGAAAAAGACTATCAACTACAATTTGGTAATGATACATGCATTATCAAGAACAAGGAAGGAAACCTACTTGGTACTGGCACAAAAACTAGAGGTTATGTATTTCAATTAAACTCCATTGAGACAACATGTTTAGTAGAAAGGATTGACAATAGTTGGTTATGGAACAGAAGATTTTGTCACATTAACTTTGACAACATTGTGAAGGTTAGTAATACACTTGCTATCAGAGATTTTCCCAAAAACTCTAAGCCCACTGACACTATTTGTAAGGAATGCATTTTGGCTAGGCCAAAAAGAGTGGCATTTCCTAGCAAGCAGTTTTGTACTACACAAAAGCTACAACTAGTACATATAGATTTGAGTGGTCCTACAAGAACAAGAGGATCCTATGGAGAAAGGTACTTTATGATTTTGTTAATGATTTCACTAGAATGATGTGGGTAGCTTTTCTTAAAGAAAAATCAGAAGCATTTGAGAAATTTAGGATATTTAAGAACAAGGTTGAAAATGAATCTGGAGTTAAGATCAAAAGCTTAAGATCAGATAGAGGAGGATAATTCACCTCTAGAGAATTCATTATCTATTGTAAAGAACATGGCATTAGGAGACAACTATCCTCACCCCATACACCTAAGCACATGGTATTGCTAAAAGAAGAAACAAATCAATTGTTGAAGCAGTAAGAGCTATGTTATTTGAGAATGATGTACCAAAGAGCTTTTCGAGAGAAGCAGTCAACATAATAGTATACACACTAAACATATTGCAGATGTGGAAAGGTATGGACAAAACTCCCTATGAATTATGGTTTGGTCACTCACCATCAATCAAGTACTTCAGAATATTTAGAAGAAAATGTTACATCAAAAGAGATGATGATATTGGTAAATTTGATCTAAGGAGCAATGAAAGTATGTTTCTTGGTAATTCATTGAAAAGTAAAGCTTACAGATGTTTCAACTATAGAAGAAAAACTATAGTAGAGTGCGCAAATGTTAAAGTTGATGAAAAGTTTGGTACCAAGGAAAAGATAATGGACTATAACTCTGATGGAGATGATTACTCTAGAAAGGCTAATAGAAGTAATGAGTGATTTCTCAAGACTAACAATGACTTACAAAATAATGTGCAAATTGAAGATGTGAGAGAAGAATAGAGCGCAGTGCCTGAGATAAGAATTGAAGCAACAACTCCTACTCCAAATAGAAACATGATAAGAAATCATCCTCTTGATTAGATAATAGGAAGTAAAGAAAAAGTGGTAATGACAAGGGGCAGAGTTAACGAAGAACTATTTCTGATATCTCAAGTAGAACCAAGAAGTGCAGATGAAGCAATCAAAGATAATTATTGGAAAGAAACAATGAAGGAAGAACTCTAGTAGATAATTAAAAATAACACATGGGAATTAGTTCCTAGACCCAAGGACAAAAATGTGATTGGCACTAAATGGGTATTCAAAAATAAAATGAGCGAACAGAGAAGTGATAAGAAACAAGGGAAGACTAGTGTACAAAGGCTACTCTCAGAAAGAAGGAATTGATTATGAAGAAACATAGACACCTATAGCAAGAATGGAAGTAGTCAAAATGTTCCTAGCATATGCAGAAAATAAGAATTTTAAGATATATTAGATAGATGTTAAGTCAGCATTCTTAAATGGAGAACTTGAAGAAGTTTACATTGAGCAACTTGAAGAAAGCATTGTATGGATTAAAACAAGCACCAAGAACTCGGTATGCAATGTTGGAGAAATACTTAGCAAAACTTGGATTTGCTAAAGGAACAATAGATGGTAACTTGTACTTAAAGAAAATAGAAGTTGGTTTGCTGATAATTATTGTATTTTTTGATGACATCATTTTTGGTGGAAATGATAAAGCTAGTAACAAATTCTTAGAAGACATGAAGAATGAGTTAGAAATGAGCATGATTGGTGAAATGAAATTTTTCTTGGGATTGGAAATTGTTCTGAACAAAGAAGGTATCTTTATTTCTAAAACCAAGTATTTAAAGGATTTACTGAAAAGATTTAGTTTAGAAAGTTTTAAACCTATTGGAACTCCTATCATAATTGGTCATAAATTATCTAAAAAAGATGAGATGCCTACTATTGAACAAAAGAAGTACAGATCTATGATTGGAGGATTGTAGTATCTCACTCATAGTATACCAGATATAGCCAATGCAGTTGAATTATGGCAATATTTCAAGCTGATCCTAAGGAATATCACTATGCAACAGTGAAAAGAATATTCATATATCTAAAAGGAATATCAGAAAATGGCATTTGGTATGACAAAAATAGTGACTTTACTCTCTGTACCTATGTAGATGTTGATTGGGCAAGAGACAAGGATGACAATAAAAGAACTAGTGGAGGAGCATTTTTCATTAGAGGAAGATTAGTTTCTTGGCTTAGCAAGAAGCAAGATTGTACCTTAAAAAGTACTACAGATGCATGGTATGTTGTAGCAGCAAACAACTGTAATCAAATCATATGGATGAAGTAGATGATGAAGGATATTGAAATCACATTCATAGAACCTGTTATCATTTACTATGATAACACAAGTATAGTCAACATGTCTAGGAATCTTGTTTTGCATTCTAAGACTAAGCACATTGCTATAAAATATCATGTGCTAAAAGAAAAAGTTGCAAAAAAAAGAAATCAGATCAGAATACATCAGCACTAAGGAACAGATTGCAGACATTTTCACAAAGGCCTGACTAGAGGATACATTTGAGTACCTAAAAGGTATGCTTGGGGTTATGCCCCTACCTAGCTCAGAGTAAAAGATGCAAAAGTGCATCAGTCCAAGGTACATAGCACCATTGTTAGACTAGACTGAATGTTGATGTTTCTGCAATGGGGGAGTATCTATTATGAATAGAGTTAGTCAAGGACTCTTGGTAATAGGTAATTAGTATACAATAGTATCTTTGGATACTTGTGTTATTCAATCATATGCAAAGATTGTAAAGAAACATATCGGCTTGTGGTTGTGCTAATAGGTTGTTATGTGTTCAATTTTTGTACTACCTTTCAAATTGATGCCAATGGGGGAGAGAGAGTGATATGAAAAACATTAGAAGAGAGAGAGAGAGAGAGAGAGAGAGAGAGAGAGAGAGAGAGAGAGAGAGAGAGAGAGAGAGAGAGAGAGAGAGAGAGAGAGAGAGAGAGAGAGAGAGAGAGAGAGATAAACATTAGAATGGGAGAGAAAGTGAAATGAGAAAATAAGAGAACTTGCACTATGGGGGAGTAGTGTTACATGAAGCAAGATTTGATTGATAAAGAAAACTCATTGGTATTCTTGGAACTAGATTTTTTTCATCTATGTTGCCATAAATGCCAAAGGGGGAGATTTTTAGCATGAATGTTGATGCTATGAGAAAATATTGTAGAACAGTGCTATGGCTTTGTTTTTCATTGATGACAACATAGTAAGATTGACAGAGCAGCAAACTAAGATCTATGTATCAAGGGCATCACATTGCATATCTGCCCATGTGCAGTTAACATCAGATCCTATACCATGTATTTGAGATGTGGTCAAGTGTGAAAAACTTGAATTGACAGCATATGAAAGATATTAATGATTTATAGAGATCTGGAGGGAAACAACGCATTGGGAAAATAGTCTCTATTGTATGATCAATATAACACATTATGTTTGGAATAAAGGGTTGTGTAGTTAACTGGAGGGAGTACACTAACAACTAATGATATCAACAAGTGTGTAGGTATGAAAGTCACACGTGTGAAAATTTGGAAACAACTATGAGTCGACAACATCAATTAAATGTGTATTTCATTTAATTAATGTGGAGCCAACTCTAATGAATGTCAAGTGTATTGAGCCAACTCAAAAGATTAATAATTGAGTATGATATAAAGCAAAGATGTTTTCTAAGTTTTAGAGTATGTAATTGTGATTGAGAAGAAGAGAAGACTTGTAAATTGTCAAGTAGAAGAGTAGAGTAATCTACTAATGTGTGTAAGTGACCTTAAGGGTTACTAATGAGTTCCAGATCTATTTTCATGATCTGAAGGTGAAGGAGTTTGACGTACTAGAAAGAGGAAGAGAAAAGAGATTGTTCCACATCTATTACTTTGAAAGGAATAGTATCAAGATCAATTGGATAGTGGGTTCATTGATCTGATCCTAAAGCTATTTGGACAGTGGGTTCAACTCCTAATAGGGTTGAAATCTTCGAACAGGGATTCAAAGTCTCTAACAGGGACTCTTTGTACTAAGCATTGTAATAGACTCCTAACAGGGTCTATCCTCTAACAAGGAATATTTAAATTAGTACATTATTCTTTGGGCATCACTCCCACTAGTGTTTTCCCTCTAATCAAGGGTTTCCCTAGTCAACATATCTGGTGTATGTGTGTATGCACATTTCTTTATGATTGTTGTCTACTTTTGTTGATAAAGTAAGAATTGTTTAAGATTGATACATAACTAATTCAGTGCCCCCACCCCCAGTTATATTGGTGAACTATTACCTAATAGTGCCTTGAAGATACCTTAATATATGCTTCAAAGAAACAAGATGTATTTCATGAGGTTCACATATGAACTAACTTAATGTATTCATAGTATAGCAGATATTTGGCTGAGTATTCACAAGATACATCAGAGACCCAATTATCTATTTGTATAAAGTGGGATCAATTAGTATGGATTCGATGCATTCTTCCTTTAGCTTATGTAAGTTGGTTTCCATAGGTGTTGACATAGGTCAACAGTTCCACATTCCAAATCTTTTTAGAATATTGACAATATACTTCTTTTGATGTAGGAAGATATTCCCAAACTTTTGACAAACTTCCAATCCAAGGAAGTAATGAAGAATCCCTAAGTCCTTCATGTCAAATTTAGAAGTCAATTCTTTATTGAATTGATTAATGAGATGGTCTTCTACTATAATCAAAAGGTCATCAACATAAAGGATTAGAATTAGCATATCACCTTTAGTTACTTTAAAGTAAAGATTTGGATCATCATCATTCTTGGTGAGTCCAAGACTTAGAAGATATTTATCAATCCTTTCATACCAGGCTCAAGGATCCTATTTGATTCCATAATGAGCCCTTTTAAATTTACATACATAAGAGGTAGCATCATGAGTAAAATCCTTCTGATTGTTCCAAGTATACTTCTTCCTCAATCATTCCATTTAGAAAAGTAATTTTTACATCCATTTGATGAATTTTCCAACCTTTAGCTGCTGCAATGGATGATATAGTTCTAACTAAGGTGTACTTTCAACTAGTAAAAAAAATTCTTCAAAGTCAATTCCTTCTTTTTGAGAGAATCCTCTAGCCACAAAATGAGCTTTATGTTTTTCAAGGCTACCATCTACAACATACTTAACTTTGAAGAGCCATTTGGATGAATCAACAAATTTTCCTTTAGGTCTAGGAACTATATCCCAAAAAACATTTTTTATTATAGAATGATATTCTTCCACCATTGCATCTTTCCAAACTTGATGTTTAAAGGCTTTAGAAGAATTAGAAGGTTCAGAGTTTGGAATCTCACAGATGAATGCATTGTATGTTAATTTTCAAGGTTTTTTTCTTTCTTTGAATGTCCCTAAAGGTGTTGCAAATTCATCTACTTTCTCTATAATTTTTCTTGCCCAAAGTGGCCATTTAGAATTATGGTCAAGACTCTCTTCTTAAGTCTCAAGAAGTATCTCATTAGCATTTGAAGTCTCTTCAAATGGTACTCCCTTTGAATCTCAGGAGTAGGAGCCTCTTCTAGGGAATAGGATAAGTCATCTATATCTAGTTCATCAATTTTTTTGGCTCTTTTGAAAGCAATGTCTTCTCCAAAGATGACATCTATGTTGAGTTTTATTTGTTCCTATCTAGGTATGTAGATTTTGTAAGCCTTTATTATTTCACTAAAACCAATAAGAATTCATTTCCTTCTAGCAAGTTCTAACTTAGTCCTTTTCTCCTTAGGTACATGAACATATATGACATCCAAATATCCTTAAATGGCTAATTTCAGGTTTCATACTTGAAAATGACTCTTTAGAAGTTTTATTGTCTAGATGTGAGCGAGGATTTTGAATATAGACTATTATATTAGATGCTTCGGCCCAAAATGACATACTCAATTTTTTATCATATATCATAGCCCTAGCAACTTCTACAATGGTTCTATTTTTCCTTTCAGCAACTCCATTCTATTGAGGGTCATAGGGAACTGTAAACTCCCTCTTAATTCTAGGAAGTTTGCAGTATTCTTTAAATTAAGTGTTTTCTTTCCCATTATCTACTCTTAGAATTTTAATTTTCTTTTCTAAGGAGTTTTTAGTGATAGTTTTGAATTCTTTAAATTTAGAAATAATCTCTTTAAATTCTTTGCACTTAAGGAAGTATATCCATGTCTTCCTTGAAAATCATCAACACATATCACATAGTACTAGAACCCTCCTATGGATGGTGTAAACATGGTCCACATAGGTCAAAGTGCACTAGTTCTAACACATCCTTAGTTTTTCTCAAACTATGAGGAAATGACCTTTTTGTGTTTTTCCCAAGGCACAACCTTTGCAACATTCATTATGAATTTGACTTAGTTTGGACATTCTAGTTACCAACTTCCCCATCAATGTTAGATCATGAAATTTAATATGACCCAATCTTCTATGCCATATTTCATTTCAATCCAAAGTCTCATGAAAAAGTGCAAGATTTGTCTTGGTGCAAAGCTTATATAATAGTCCTTGTCTTACTCCTATAGTTTGAGCCTTCTTTATAGTTGAATTATTTTTCCATGCTAGTACTTTTGCTTCCATGAATGTAATTCTATAACTATCATCTTCAAGTGCTAATATAGATTTTAAATTCCTTTTAATACTTGGTACATATAGAACTCCAGAAAGCTGCATAGAATTAACTGGATATAAGTACAATATTCAAAGATATGTGAATTATCTTTTTCATTCTTCAATAAATTTCTCTTTAATACTTGGTACATATAGAACTCCAGAAATCTAAATAGATTTTCTAGATTTTAATTTGAAGATGCGGGTCCCAATTCATTTTATGGAATGTAAAATGAACTCCAGAAAGCTGAATAGATTTTTTAGATTTTAATTTAGGGTTTAGGGTTTAGGGATTAGGGTTTAGGTCCCAATTCTTTAGTATTTTGCTTGTTTGGCATATTTCTTGATCGATAAAAAATTCAAGCATCACTTTCCAAAACTAATAAATCAAGCGAAGGTCAAAATTATGAGAAATATGCCTTCTACTCAGCCATGTCTAGTCAAATATCAAACATATCCTTTTTAAAATTATTATTAAAAACTAATAATTATTATTGTTATTATAAGTATTAAAATTCTTTTTAATACTTGGTTCATATAGAACTCTAGAAAGCTAACAAGATTTTCTATATATTTATAGGTTATCTTGATATCTAGTCATGTGTCTTGAGTAGAAGGTATATTTCTCATAATTTTGACCTTCACTTGATTTATTAGTTTTGGAAAGTGATGCTTGAATTTTTTATCGATCAAAAAATATGCCAAACAAGAAAAATACTAAAGAATTCACACACACAATTTTTGTTTCTTTTTTAATTTAATTTATTCTTCTATACATTTCACTTTTTTTGACACTTCAATATTTAATCTTAATTTTTAATTTTTTAGTTATGTTAGTAGCATTGCTAAGAATTAACATAATCATATTTTTATTTTTAATTAATTGACTAACCATGGTAGCACAATCGCCCATTACATATAAATACAATATATTGACACTTTGTAGCATTAGAACAACCAATTCTATCAAGAAATTGGACATGTTCAATCATAATGAAACTAGGAAGTGACATATTGTTACATCTATACATGACTTAATTTAAATAGTAACTTACCTTTATAGTGAACAAGACTCAAGAGAGAGTGAACATCATTTATTTTCTTTATATATGTGGATTTAATACTTGGTACATATAGAAATCCAAAAAGCTAAATAGATTTTCTAGATTTTAATTTGATGATGCAGGTCCCAATTCATTTTATGGAATGTGTACAATCATCTCCCATTGTAACTTCTTCATTTGTTCATATTTGCATGCTTTCTAGGTTATCTTGATATCCAGTCATGTGTCTTGAAGACCCACTGTCAATTATCCAAGTGTTGGACATGGTTGATCTTTGACTAGACATGGCTGAGTAGAAGGCATATTTCTCATAGTTTTGACCTTCACTTGATTTATTAGTTTTGGAAAGTGATGCTTGAATTTTTTATCGATCAAGAAAATTTAGTGCATAAATTCCATATTGATCACATCTAAAATATTGAATTTTAGATAGTCTTTCTTTTGTTTTGATTATCCTTTTCCATCAAATTTTCATTTCCTTTTGGTGTTATTCTTCTTACCCTTCTTATGAGATTTGGTGTTAAGAACATGAATGTTTTAATCTAAGGTTTCATGTTTTCATTTAGTCATTAATCTTGACTCTTCTTGAAGAAAATAAGATCTTAATCGATCTATTTTTTGAATTTTAGACCTTGCGCTTATACCTTGTACAAATGATTCCCAAGAGTTTGGTAATCCTCCTAATGCTATTAGGAATAGCTCTTGGTTTTCAATCTCATAACTGACTGAGGATAATTGATCTTTCAATTCTATGATTCTCATGAAGAAGGCATTTACTATTTCTTCTTTATTCATATCGATGTTATCCATTTGTCTTTTGAGAGCAAGTTTTCTACCAGTGTTATTTACTATGAATACATTTTCAAGAGCTTTAGACATACGATATGTTGTTGCATGTTTTGCCACAATAGGCACTATGTGATCTCAAACAACATCCACTATTATTTTCATGACCTTCTCATTATTCTCGATCCATAGATTTTTCTCTGGATCATCTTTAGGTACTTCCTCTTCTTCTTTTCCAAAGGATTCTAATGTGTTCTCTTTCAATAGCACCATTATACAAAGTTTCTAGGATTTGAACTTGTCAGCATTTGTAAGGTGGTATTTGAATCTTAACATGTTTTTCATCTTGAAGAATAATGAGAGACTGCAACTTAATGTGAAATCTGATCTCTTAAACTCAATGAGATCTCTCTTTAACAAGGCTTTGATATCATGTAAAGTTTCTTACCAAATTTCTAAATGAGATTGACTGATGCACAACTTTGTTTGCAGGTTTAAACACTAATGTTAATGAGTTTGATTTGCTTCAAAATCTATATATGTTACTACAAAAATAAAAGATATAAGAAATATGTTCTTGAACTTGTGATGCTTATGATTTTTTGATATGCTTGCATTAATTTATTTCAATGCCTTACAATATCGGATAGATCAAGTATATATAAAAGAAGTAGGGGTGTGAGAGTGAATGGGCATGTCTCTATATGGAGACATAACCATTCATTGTCACATCTATTTGTTTTTTTTTATCATACCCATTCAAGGTTAGTTAGACTTAACATAAGTCTAAACATATATTAGTGATCATAATGAACTCAATTTATACATAGCCCTATTATGATATTTATTCAGATCGATTATGATCTTAAATCAAAGGGATTGGATTATGTTACAATCATGACAAAGATATGATCTCAGATAAGATATATATATATATTTATTTATTTATTTATTTATATTTATATTTATATATGTTTAATCGATTTCAACTACAATGATCATTTTCATTATGATAGATATATATATATATATACATATGTATATATATACATATATATATATATGTATATATGTATGTATATATATATACATATGTATACATATATATATACATATGTATACATATATATATACATATGTATACATATATATATATACATGTATATATATGTATATCTATATATATACATATGTATATATATATATATGTATATGTATATATGTATATGTATATGTATATGTATATGTATATATGTATATGTATATGTATATATGTATATATATATGTATATGTATATATGTATATGTATATATGTATATGTATATGTATATATGTATATATGTATATGTATATGTATATATATATATATATGTATATATATATATATGTATATATATATGTATATATATGTATATGTATATATATACATATCGGTATGTAATTCATACTAGTATATATATATATACATATGTGTATATAGATCTTTGATCATAGTCATTATCAGACCAAAGCTACATGATTTAATAGAGAGGGTACATGATAAAATCTTCCGGTAGTATGTGGGAGATGTATGTATGGGGGAGAATTATCCATGTATTTATTGATGTCAATGGAAAGAAATATTGAGTTATATTGATATGAGAGAAGTGCGAAGAACTAATGTTGATCCTAAGAATGATAAAGCATAGACAAAGAAATGTTCCTATGAATTTTAGATTTGATTAATGAAGAGGATTTGAAAAGAAGATAACAATAGTAGTAGCAACAGAGTTTGATTTGGTTTCTTGGAACTTAGATATTTTCCATCTATGTTAACATCAATGCTAAAAGGGGAGATTGTTAGATTGAATGCTAATGGTATTCCTTTGGGGGAGTTTCCTAAGCATTGGATAGATTGTTTATGATTGACATGTTGCATTCATGACTGTGTTTGCAATTGATGTCAACACAGTATTATTTTTGTGAAGACTAGCAGAGTAGAAGATAGAGGTGACAAGTTGTAAAGATTGTGAGCTGACAGTGACTTGTAATTACAACAAGATGTAATATTTTATAATATCTTAATAAAGTCTGATTATAATTAATTGAGAAATCCTGAAGGCTAACTCAAGGAATTATTTTGAGGATATGGTATAAAGGAAGGTCATTTTCCTTTTGATGAAGTGTGATTTTTTATGTATGAAGTGTGAATTATGCAAGTGATATGTGAAGTTGGTAAATGCGTGTAAGTGATCCAAGGGGTTATTTGGATGTGAATTTGGTGATGTAGTATTGAGATTAGAAGAGGATAAGTCTGGTCAAGATGACAAAGGAGTTTGAGATCATTCATTTCTATTATTCTACAAGGACTAATACAGAGACCATTTGAATAGTACCGAGTTTGATGGTCTTGTCTTTGAAGTTATTTGGACAATGGGTTCATCTTCCTTCTACAACTCTTAATAGGAATGACACAAACTCCTAACAGGGTTAGAATATGCTAACAGGGATTCAAAGTCTCCTAATAGGGACTGATATATACTAAATGTAATTCATTGGCACCTAACAAAGTCTATCCTCTTACAAGGAACTTTAATATTAGTACATCATTTTGTGGGTACCATTGCCACTAGAGTTTTCCCTCTAATCAAGGCTTTCCCTAGTTAAAATATCTAGTATTTTTGTGTATGTCTATCTTCTTATAGTTGATTATATCATTCACGTGGTTAATATTTAATAAGGTTGATAATTTTTTTAATAGTTGGATAAATGATTAACACTTCCCACCCTCCTCTTAGTTATTGTGGTGGACTTTAATTTATAATAGAGATAACACTAGAGGTGCTAAAGAAGGGTCCACATAAACTAAGTTAATTTTAGTCCCATTAGATAAGTAGTCATGGACCTTATCTCCAAAAGCTAGAATACATTTGTAAAAGGAGCATAGTCATATATAAAGCTAATAGGAATATCAAAGATCCATCTGCCATCCTTGAAATTAATTATTATATAATCCCCCAATTTCTATCTAGCTTTAAGAACAACCATACCTACGGTCTAAAGAAAATAATCCCAAATAAAAGAGCTAGAGATCTAGAAAAAGGAGTTGAGGAAAATATCCAAACTAGGTTAGGAGAAAAGACATTTTCTTTTGATAATATTATTTCAATCTTTTTCCTCTCCATACAATATCTAAATATGTTTGGCCAAGAGGGAATAATTCATGAACTAAATAGATCTAATACACACACCATGCCACCTCTTAGAGTTATTGACCTTTTCCCAAGCCACAAGAACCATGATCTTCTTGTCTTCAACATAGTCCAAAGTTTTTTTTAATGAATTCTTTGAATTACCTCTATGAATTCAGTAAGGACTTTGAATAGGCTAAGAGAATAGATAGGAAGATTTTGCAAAGTTTCTTTTATGAATTGGAGCTTCCTAGCTTGATTGAGTAGTGGACCCCTTCCAACCAACAAGATTCCTATAAAATTGTTTAACAAGAGAAGACCAAAAAGATTTAGGAGGTTTGAGGCCAAGAGGGAAGCAAATATAAGAAGCAATAATACTATAGATAGAACACCCCAAGATTCTAGCAGTTCACAATTTTCTTCCCACTAGAATATTGATCAAATATATAGGCATTTTATTCCAATTAAAGAACTAGCCAGTTGCAACAGTATAGAGCTGAAGTGACTCCTTACACACCTTGGCTTCCTAGATGGAATATTGGTCTGTGACAATTGTGTAATCAACAAATTTCTCATTTGAGAAATAGTAGATTTGTAGAATGCCTCAGGCCAATCAAGGAATGATCCATCACTTTAGAGCTAATGAAACTTCCCAACACTACAATCATGATGGAAAAAAGAATTGGAGAAATAAGGTCACCTAGATGAAGGCCTCTGGAATGTTTGAAAAATATAGAAGAGGAATCAAATTAACAATAACTGTAGCAAAAGAAGTACCAATAAGTTGGCTGATGGGCTACATAAATTTGTCACAAAATCCAAAGTCCCTATAGAATTCAAATAAGAATCCCAAATCCACATGATCATATTCTTTGGACAAGTCCATCTTAAGAATAAATCCATGATTATTAGAGTTTTTAAAAAAATAAAACACTTCATGAAATTTAATGGTAGAATGCAATATTTTTCTTGTAGGCACAAAGCTATTATGCTGAGAGGATATAATCAAAGGAATAATATAAAGTAGACACAACATAAAAAATTTGAGAAAATTTTATAAATGGAATTACAAAGGTTGTTGGGACTAAAAGTATCCACCATTTTCAACTCTTGATTTCTTGAAGATGAGAGAAATAAAGGTAGCATTGAGCTCCTTCAAAATAAATCTAGAGCCAAAGAACTCCTTAATAACATCACAGACATCAAAGCACACCACATCCCAAAAATCTTGAAAGAAGAACATTGAAAAACCATTGGATCCCAGATGTTTCTCATCTTTGATGAAAAATATTGTATTTTAAATTCCATCTATGTTTTGATATGGAGCCTAATCAGACTTGGAGGTTTATCCAGTGTAGTTTTTCTTCCCATATTATTTCTATGGGGGTTTGGGGGTAGTGCCCCCTTATATTGTAAAAGGTGTCAGCTATTATTTTTCATGTTGAATGACTTATTCTAGCCCTAATTGTATAAGTAGTAAAAATCTTGTATAAAAAGGCTTAGGGTTAGGGATTTCATAATGTCATGGTGATATTGTAGCTTCTTGTGGTGGTATTGGGTTGTAAGGGATTGTGGATTGTAATCACTAGATAATAATAATATTGGACTTTGTAAGAATTTGCATTAGAGAAAAATTCACCCAAGAACTAAGAACTCAAACACAAGCACAACTGTAGACTAGAAAGAGAGAGTATGATTAGAATGATGATATATTCATTCAATATTCAATAAGAGTACACTACAAGTGCTTGTATATAAAGGTCTCTAAGATACATTTAGAATGCTCAAAATCAACTACATGATAATTCATACAACCAACCACATGTCCACTAGATATGGGTTATCCTCCATTAAGCACGGAAGTAAGTGCAATGATGAGAGGATAAGCCTAAAAGGGTGTAACACACAAATCAGCATTGTAGACAACATGTGCTGAAATAGAGTTGCATACTTCTGTGTTGTCAACATGACAACTCAAAAAGGTGCACAAACTCCTATGTGTCTCACAAAATAAAATAATGCAAACTAATAAAACAATGCATTAACCTAAGTGAACTTAAGTGTAAATAGTAAGTATGTATTTACACCAACACCCCCCCTTAAGTGCAACTTAGGGAAATGCCCTTAAGCTTACAAAAACTACAATGAAATTCAAGATGGATCCCAACTACTAGACCATGTTAGGTACCCATGTACATAATAAAATGCAATCTCTCATAAAGTAGAGAAAGAGGGAAAACCTCTAGGAAAAAACCCTCCCCCAAAAGAGAGATGAAAGGGATGCATGGATGGATGTAGTAATCAAGACCCCCCCATTACGACATCTAACAATATATACAAAGGTGAAGAAGGAGAAGAAGTAAACCTCATAAGAGGAAAAAGTCCCCCCCATAAGAAAGAAGAGGAAGAGAGACAAGATAGTCATCCCCCCCCCCCCCCAAATGAAGAATGTTTGTCAGTGAAAGCCACTCCAAGGAAGAAGCTAGTCTCAGAGTATTGGATGATGTTCCTCCCCTTTGGAAGAAACAATGGCAAAGGTACAATCCTGAAGGTGTATGGTGGCCCTAAAACCTGCTCAAGTATCCCTATGGTGATACTAATGGTCATCCCTTCCAACTGTGCTGAAAAGAATGAATGCAGATTTGGAAAGGATGTCTGTTGAACCTATTCCAATGAACCATTTATCTCCTCAATTGACAAAGAGACCTCTGACAACTGTTGTTAATAAGGATCCACAATCACACCAACCTATGAATATTGATCATGTAAAGAATGGACATGAGGGTCAGAGTTAGCCCTCACAAAAACTGTAGAACAATCACCTTCATCAAAGAGAAGATGCAAATCATCAAGGTTGTCTCCCAAGTCTATAGTATGTGACTCCACAAACAAACCTGCAATGTTTGCCATGTAGTCGTCAACTAAAGCTGGAGCTAGAAGATGAGATGTACCATGTTGTGCTAGATCTTTCACTATGGAAATGTAAGCATGTGGATATGACTGATGTTGTGACCTCTCATTGCAACTATTGATAGAACCCCACATGTCTGAATCTGTTGAAGCACTATCGTTGGGGTCACTATCAGTTTCCACTATATATGAAGTGCGAAGAGGAGTAGAGGATAAGCTTGGTGAACTTTCCTCAAAGTGAACATCCTTCTCCACAAAGATCTCACGAGTCTTTAGATCCATTAGTCTGTAAGCCTTTGCATTGTTTTCATATCTGATGAAAGTACAAGGCCTAGGTATTGGTGCCTTACAACCCCTAGAATATAGGTTTTTCCATGTTGGATAACCAAAGACTCTAAAGTGACTCACAACTAGTTTTTTGCCACACCATGCCTTAAAAGGAATCTTCCTGTCTAAGGCATTATGAGGAGACCTATTAAGTATGTGAGTAGTACTACTAATGGCTTCAACTTCTAATGTAGGATCAAGAGATTTGGCATTAATCATGCAACTTACCATGGATTTGAGAGTCCTAATCCAAATAGTTGCAACATTTGTCTTATGTAGACTGAATGCTAGTGGATTTTGAAGATCAATTCCCTCAAGTTTGCAAAAGTCTCTAAGTCTTCTGTTCACATATCTGTTCTCATTATACACCCATAAAACCTTGATGGCATTCTTGGATTTATGTTCAACATGAGTCTTAAAGGCTTGAATCTTATGAACCACTTCATTCTTGTAATGAAGGACGTAGATCGAAGTGAATCTTGAAAAGTCATCAACAAAAGTAAGGATGTACCAGCCTTGGCTGACTGAAGTCACTGCAAAGGTCCTGCTAAAACCATGTGAACCAACTAGAGAATAATTGGTGCTCTAGAAGACTTCTCTTTATCATACTTCTCCTTGAGATGCATATCTACTGAACATGTGAACACTTACCCTTAGAAAATTTGATGTTAGGTAGACCTTTGACCATGTGTTTAAAGAAAAGTTGCTAAAGATGGCAGAAGGCAAGATGACCAAACCAGTCATGCCATAGTGTGATTTGTGAAGTAGAGTGAATCAACAAGGCTTGAGAAGGAGACTTAGGCACAAAGTGGGAGAAGGAATAAAGCCTCTTGTCATGATCGACTTTACCCATTGTAACCAATGAATCATCTCTAAGACTTCGCACCACCACTAAATCTGGAAGGAACTCAACTTTATGACCATCTACAAGGTTTGGAACGTAGAGAACATCTTTGGATTCCCCATTGTCCATTTCCACATGTCCTTTTCTTTTAACTTCCATTTTAGTATCATCTCCCATGAAGATGTGTGGTACATTTGACTACTTCAATGAAGAAAAGTCCCCCTTTCAAGAATCCATATGATAGAAGGTACTTGATTCAAGTATCCATTTCGAAGATAAACTTGTATTTGCCATAAGTGCTTTCCCTTTTCCCTTTGAAGAGGACAGAGTTGAATCCTTGGAAGTTCTTGGCTCTTGAATCTTGTTCTTCCTGAGTAGATTTTCTAACTCATCGATTATTTTAGTCTTGCAATGATGCTCATCATGATTTGGCTTTTTGCAGTATGCACAAAAAGGTTTGTCCTTCTTTTAATTATTTCCCTTCTTGTTAGAAGAAGAACCTCCTTGCTATGAGGAGGATTGTTGTGTCTCAAATTGTGATTTCTACTTCCACTGCTTCTTCTTCTTGTTGCTAGAAATTTTCCCTCCTTAACTTGATAGGTGCTCACCACTAGTCAGCAAGGCTTTGGTCTTTGATGTCATGAGAAGTCCTAAATTCATCAAGTGAGATTGTTCAACAATTAATGTCTCAACAAATGCATCAAATGTATGATTCTGGTAAGTAGTTCCCATGGTCAATCTGTGAGTATTAAAACTCAAAATAAAGGAAGCATACTCTAAAGGTAGCCTCTTTAGGATGTGATGAATCAACTTGTCATCCTTCATGGGATTTCCACAATCTTTAAGTAGTCCCCTATACTCATTGGCTTTGTTGATTTAATCCTAAATTGTGTCAAAGTTCTTTGGATCCAAGAGAAGTAAATCATCCTTAATCTAAAATCCCTTTTCTTCATCCACCTTACCATACAATGATTCAATTTTATCCCAAGATGGTTTGGATTCCATGAAATTGGCAATGTGAAAGAAGAGATCCTTATGTACACAACTCCTAATAATTCCTAAAGCCTATTGGTCTTGTTTTTTCCATTCAATGAGTTTTTTAGCATCAGTAGGTTTGGTAATTGTACCATCAACATAAAGGCTGTAACCTTTTTCCATTAATCTACTCCATGCAATATCTTTCCATGTAGAATAATTAGGTGAAGTTAGACGTGGACATTTAAATGAACCCATGATGCAAAAAATGAAAAAGGCACAAAAGAGAGACACAAGAACATAATACAACCCCCCCCCCCTTTCACTCAATCAAAAGACCCCCCCAAAAAGGATACTTTTGGCACTTTATAAATAGTGTGTGTACAATGGGCCACTTGTTAAAATGAATAAAGTGGACTTTCTAATTTTTCTTTTTATAATTGCTTTTTGAGACACAAATTTTTCACTAAGAACTGTAGCTCAAATGTACAACAATTTTGAAAAGTAATCAAAGCATTATAATGCATAAAAAGCCCTAATTCTAAAAGTGAGATTTTTGTCCGCACAACCCTAGAATCTAATTGTAGATCTAAAAATTAGATGAAAGACTATACACTTTCAGAAAAAAAGAACCTTAAAAAGTGACCAGATGTGCCCATATGGAGCATTTGAAGTTGTAAAATATAAGATTATACAGGTATAGTCACCAAAAAATGCAATTTTTGAAAAAAAATTGCATCAAAACTAGAAACAAACACCACCACTAAAAAGTTCAAGAAATTCTACCCAATTTCAAAAAAAATTACACCTGAATTGGAGTCTGGATGACCAAGTTATGGACTTGCAAAGTCAGGCTGCCAAATCAAAAAGCAATCTAGAGAGGGGTCTAGAAGGAAAACTGTGTGCTTAAATTTGACGGTCAAATAACCATTGCAGCAATTGAAAATTTCCTAGGAATGATGATTAAACGGCCCTCACTTTTTTTCTCGTGAAATGATGACATCAGCAAAAAAAGAGCAACTGGGTGACATAGTAGGTGACTAGACCATACAACCAGTGACATGGCAAGTATGGATTTTCAACACATGTCTCTATAAAATCCAAGCTAGCTATATACATGGCTATATAACAGGGTCCAAGTGGAGTACATGTGGCAAAATTTTGTTGGTTGTTGTGTGTACACGTGGCAAATTCAAAGCGGAGTCTGCCCACGTGTGCAATCGTCGTGCTTGGGATTGACATGGTGCTGGAGGTAGTCATCATATGGCATGCAAAGGTGGAATACCTGTGTGTCTACAAGAAATTCATGTGTCACTCAGCGCAAGGGCCTGTACAATGCGCAAGAGTCAAAATATGCTACGAACAAGAATATTCCAAGGCGTGGCCAGAGGAGCTATTTGGTATGGGTTGGAAGTTAATTTGTTTGGCTAGCGGTGTTGGGATTTAATCCCACATAGACCAAGTGAATGGCCTCTGTTCTATTTAAATAGAAAAAGCCATGAATATCATATGACAAAGAGGTCGCTGATGTTTCTTGGCTGAGCTGGCCCTGTCCTGCTCGCTAGAAATGTTGACTGGTTGGTTGGACATGTAAACTGTCAGTTATGGAAATGTGTCCAGATTTTTGCTAGAAATGATGAATATGCCCACTGCAATAAATGTACTCATAGAAATATATTGTGTAATATGAAATTTTCTGCAAAATATTCCTCTACATAGGGCTAGAATCTGACAACCCAGTACCTGCAAAAAAATTTCTTTGTTGCCTACCTAGAGGACAAAGAATAATTTGAAAAAATACAGTTGAATAAGTAGAGAAATAAAATTTCAGCTCCAAAAAAATTAATCAAATAGATCTAAAAATAACCATACCCAAACTACAAATTGGGGCCTCTAGGTGCTGATTTGGAAAAAAAAATTTGCCTCACAATTGACTTTGGCTAAAGGTAGTCATATTTATAGTCGATCTTCACTAAAGCAACAAAGGTCTCAAACGGCTATGTGATGAGAAAATCTCCAAGAGCTTTGATACCATATAAGAATTTGTCTTAGGGAAAAATTCACCCAAGAACTATGAACTCAAACACAAGAACAACTATAGACTAGAAAGAGAGTATGATCAAAATGACAATATATTCATTCAATATTCAATAAGAGTACACTAGGAGTGCCTATATATAAAGGCCTCTGAGATACATCTAGAATGCCTCAAAATTAGCTACATGATAAGTCATACAACTAGGTACATGTCCACCAAATATGTGTTATCCTCCATTAAACATAGAAGTAAGTGCAGTGATGAGAGGATAAGCGTACAAAGGTGTAACATGAAAATCAGTGTTGTAGATAACATGTGCAACAAAAAGAGTGCAAATAATTGTGTTGTCTACATGACAATTCAGTGAATTAAGCAAATTTCAATGTTGTAGACACCATGTGCTGAAATAGAGTTGCATACTTCTATGTTGTCAACATGACAACTCAAAAAGGTGTGCAAACTCCTAAGTGTCTCACAAAATAAAATAATAAAATAATACATTAACCTAAGTAAACTTAAGTAAGTGTAAATAGTAAGTATGTATTTACACCAATAGACTTGTTGTTGGTGGATGTAGCCTAGGGATTGGGTGAACCATGTTAAATCTTGGTGTCTTGTGTTCTCTTCTGTGTGATCTATTATTTTTTGATAGTGGTTATACTTCCATGTAACTGTTATTTCTATTTGAGTTTAATCCTAACAAGTGGTATCAGAGCCAGGTTGTCATCTTTTTCTTTCTTTTTTTTAGCTAGATCGTTGTCATTTTTTTTTAGTGATCCTCTGTAGGAATGTCTCATGGTTGAGTGGGAGCAATGGTAGATGAGGATAAGCTGAGGGTTGACAAGTTTAATAGGTAGAACTTTTAGTTATGGAAGATGCAAATGGAGGACTATCTCTATCAGAAAGATTTATAAAAGTCATTGGAAGGAAAAACTAAAAACCTGGGAACTATGACAAATGAGGAATGTAAGATTTTAGAAAGAAAGGCACTTGGAAGTATTCGATTGTGATTGGCACCATTAGTGACATTTAACATTATAAAAGTGAAGATGATGGAAGAGTTGATGGAAACTCTAGTGAAATTGTATGAAAAGCCCTCCACTTCAAATAAGATATTTCTCATGAAGCATTTATTTAATATGAAGATAATAGAAGACAAGTCTGTTGTAGATCATTTAAATGAGTTAAATACTATTACTACTCAATTATCTTCTATGGGTATTAATTTTGATGAAAAAATTAGGGCTCTCTTGATTTTTTGTTCTTTGCCTGAAAGTTGGAATGGTTTGGAAATGGCTATGAGTAATTCTGTTTCTGGATCTAATACCCTAAAATATGATGATGTGATCAATGTTATTTTGAGTGAGGAAACTCATAGGAAATCCTTAGGTGGATCTACATCAGGAAGTTCTTTGAATGCACAAAGAAGAGGCAAAACAACTAAGAGAGGAAATAATTCTAGAAATTGTGAGAAATCAAGAGGAAAGTCAAAGGGGAAGAGGTCTCAATACAGAGGACTGAGAGATTTCCAATACTGTGGTAAAACAGGGCATAAGAAGAATTATTGTTGGACACCAAAGAACAATGAAGGAGATAAACTAGAAGGGAAAAAGGAGACAAATGTGGTAAGTAACAAATCCGAATAGGATGCTTTGCTTTTGTCTTTAGAAAGTGTTGATGATTCATGGGTTTTAGATTATGGTACTTCATTTCATGCTACACCTCATAGAGGTTGTTTTATTGATTATGTCCAAGGGGATCTTGGGCTTATTTATTTGGGAGATAATGAACCATGTCAGATTGTTGGAAAGGGAAAGGTTAAGATTAAGTTACAGAATGAAAATTATTGGCTACTATATGAGTTAAGACATGTTCCAAGGCTGAGTTAGAATTTAATTTCAGTAGAGAAACTCGATGTTGAGGGTTATATAGTTACTTTTAATGATAAAAATTGGAAGGTTTCAAATGGTTCCCTTGTAGTGGCAAAAGGTGTGAAAGTAGGCACCTTATACCTTTGTATAGGGCATATTGTTCTTTCTACTTTGATTTTTCAGAGAAAAATAAATGTTTAGGAATAGTTGTTGCAATTGAGCAAGGAGAACAAACGACTACTATAGATTCTAATACAAGACTATGGCACCACAAACTTGGGCACATGAGTGAGAAAGGTATAAAAGTACTTCATTCAAAGAAATTTTTACCAAGTCTAAAATGTGGTAATATGGATTTATGTGAAAGTTGTGTGTATGGAAAACAAAAGAGAGTAAGTTTTGTGAAGATTGGGAAGGAAAAGAAAAGTGAGAAATTAGAGTTTTTCATACAGATGTATGGGGACCAGCTCAGGTATCTTCCCTTGGTAGATCTCATTATTATGTTACATTTATTGATGATGAAACTAGAAAAGTATGGGTTTATTTCCTTAGAAAAAAATTTGATGTATTTCAAACTTTTAAGAAATGGAAATGCTTGGTTGAAAATGAGACTGGTAAGAAATTAAATTATCTTAGATCTGATAATGGTGGTGAGTATTACAATCATGAATTTGAAGATTATTGCTCCACTAATGGTATTTCTAGATAGAAAATTATTCCAAGGACTCCACAAGAAAATGGAATGGCTGAACACATGAACAAGACTATAATGGAGCGTGCAAGACGCATGAGTTTTCATGTTGGGTTGTCCTTAAACATGTGGGTGGAAGCTATCAATACTGTTGTATATTTTATTAATAGAGGTCCCTCTAATCATTTGGGTTGTGCTATTCTAGAAGAAGCGTGGATTGGTAAGAAGGTGAGTTAATCTTTTCTCAAAACCTTTGGTTGTGAAGCATTTGCACATGCTAATTCTAAAAATAGAACCAAGCTAGAAGATAAGTCAAAGAAATGTGTATTTGTTAGATATTGCATTAATGAATTTGGTTATAGGCTTTGGGATTTTGAAAATCATAAAATTGTAAAAATTAGGAATGTCATATTCAATGAGAAAGTGTTATACAAAGATCTATTGTAGCAACATGAGAAGAAAGAAAATGATTGTGTAGTGTAGGATGATACTCCAAAAGCTGATGTTCCAACAATTCCTCATGATCTGCAACAATTGAAACAACAAATACCACACACCCTAGTGAATGTTAGATGGCCAACAAGGATAAGTAGACCTCCAGAAAGATTTTTTCCTTCTTTGTATTCTATTTTACTTATTATTGCTGGTGAACCTAAATGTTATGATGAAGCTATGCAAGTGGATACAAAGACTCAATGGGAGTCTACAATGAAAGACGAAATTGACTCTTTGCTAAAAATAAGACTTGGAATTTATGCAAGTTTCCTGTAGGTAAAAAGGCTTCATGGAATAAATGGGTTTACCAGTTGAAAGAAGAGGATGGAGGTAAAAAAATATTTAAAGCTAAGTTAGTGGTAAAAGGATTTGCAATGAAAAAAGGCATTGATTTTGATGAGATATTCTCTCCTGTTGTTAAAATGACTTCTATTCGCATTGTTTTGAGTATTGTGGCTACTGAAAATTTGCATTTGGAGCATCTTGATGTTAAAACAACCTTTCTTCATGGTGATTTGGATGAAGAGATATATATGGCACAACCATAGGGATTTGAGGTCAAAAGTAAGGAGAACTTAGCATGCAGATTGAAGAAAAGTTTATATGGCTTGAAGCAAGCACCTCGGCAATGGTATCTAAAATTTGACAGTTTTATGCATGAGCATGGATATAATAGGTGTCATTCATATCATTGTGTTTATTTTAAGAGGTTGGATGATGATAGTTACATTATTTTATGTTTATATGTTGATGATATGCTTGTAGTTGAGTCTAACATTGATCTCATTAAGGGGTTGAAACACAAGTTAGCACATGCATTTGCTATGAAGGATTTTGGGGCAATACAACAAATCATTAATATGAAGATTTGAAGAGATAGGAAGAATAGCAGATTGACATTATCTCAAGCTAATTATATTGAGAAGGTGTTGCAATGTTTCTCTATGGAGAATGATAAATATGTTAGCACACCTTTACCTGGTCATTTGAAGTTGACTATGGAGATTTGTCCCAAGACACAAGAAGAGGAGTATAAGATGTCTAAGGTACCTTATGCTTCAGGTGTAGGTAGCTTGATGTATGTTACATATGGTATGTATAAGGCTAGATGTTGCACATATAATGGGAGTTTTTAGCAAGTATATGAGTCATCCAAAAATTAAGCATTGGAATGCTATTAAATGGATTCTCAGATATTTGAGAGGAACATCTGGTAAGTGTTTACATTTTAGGGGCTCTACTATTAATTTACAGGGATATGTTTACTTAGATTTGGCAGGGGATATTGATACTATGCAGAGTACTATAGGTTATTTATTTACTATTGGTGGGGCAGCTGTGAGCTGAGTTTCTAAGTTACATAAGATTAATGCTTTATCCACTACAGAGGCAAAGTATGTTGCTACTATAGAGGCAGCCAAAGAGATCATATGGCTTCAGTTCTTCTTGAAAGAATTGGGACACCCTCAACAGAATAATTATTTGTTTATAGATAGTCAAAGTGCCATTCATCTTGCAAAGAATTCAGCTTTGCATTTAAATACAAAACACATTCAATTGTGGTACCATTTCATTCGGTAAGTTTTGGATGATGGAAAGTTAAAGCTAGAGAAGATACATACAAATGAAAATCTAGCAGATATGTTTACAAAGGTAGTGACAAGGGAGAAGCTAAATTATCCTTTAGCTTTGATTGGTCTTCTCAAATAAACAAAATAAAAGAATAGTAGAGTCCAAGGTGGATTGATATATTCCAGTCGGAGCTATAGGTTTAGCAGTGTTATGATCAAGCTCCAAGTGGGAGGTTATTGTTGTGAAGTCTGATCAATCTCCAAGTGGGAGATTGTTGTGATATGGAGCCTAATCAGACTTAGAAGTTTATTTGGCATGGTTTTTCTCCCCATATTATTTCTATATGTACTTGGGGGCAGCGCCCCCAAGATGGGGTATGTCCCTACTAGGGTTTTTGGGGGCAGTACTCTTGAAGCCAAAAATGTCCTTATATTGCAAAAGGTGTCGGTGTTAGAATCTGAAAAGATTAATAACCCAGAAAACTAGTGCAAAGAGTAAATATCTAAACTATGAATGCAAATGATACAAAATCAAAATAGCATCATAGAGTTAGTCTCCAAGAGAGTAATGCAAATGCTAGAAGCAAAATAGCATTACGAGGATGCAAAAACAAGAGATGCAAATACAAGCTAGGTAGCATGCTTATATAGGCTAGGAAGAGGGAGGAGGTGGCAACACCAACCAATGAGGAGCAACCATCTATCAGACTAAAGATAGCAAAGTATCTTCCCAAGATAGCTAATAGATGCTCACATGTAGGAAGGTGACACCTCACAACCATTCACCTAATAAGACATGCTTTATTAACCTAAGAAAGATTATTAAAAGTGTAGCAAAATAGAAAAAATAAAAAACTACACTAACACCCCCCCATAAGCGAAGCTTAGGTGGATGTAGAAATGGGTCCCGGCAAGTCAAGCCTGATGAGGTACCCATGTACATAAAATTCCCCCAAAAGAGAGAGAAAAGAGACTCCCCAAAGAAAATTAGGACTCCAAGTGAGAGGAAGAGGCCCCCCCAAAAGATGAAGCATCCTGCACCCCCAGCAAAGCTTGCAAATTTTGTCTGATAGATCCACTTACATCGAACAAGTTTTTTTCCCTTAGGAAAAGGGACAAGATCCCAAGTGTGGTTCCTCATCAAGGAACTGTACTCTTCCTACATAGTTGTATCCCACTCAGAAATACCAGAAGCCTTATGAAAGGACTGTGGATTTGAGGCAGTAACAATAAAGATATGCAGAGCATCCTGGAATTGTGAACGAGTCTGCTTCGTGTCTGATGGATCCCCAACCCAATCACCTACAAACTGCAAGGTCTGTCTAGCCCAAAGTGGACCAAAAGATGGAGAATCTAGAGTTGAATGATGACTAGGAGAGGAAGGAGGTGAGCCCTCTGAATCACTCTCTGCATCAAAGGTGGAGGTAGAAGACTGCTCAAGTGAATCTGACCCATTAGAAGATCTATCATGTATTCCAAGTGACTCCAATGTCAAAGTAGAAGGCAACCCTGTGACCATGCTCTGCTGGTTAAGCTGATGCAAGTAGTGGAAGTTAAGATGGCCAAACTGCTCATGCCATAATCTGTTCACATCATTAGAGTGAGTGAGCAAAATAGTCAAAGGAGGATCAAGAACAAAGTGAGAAAACATAGAGAGTCGTGACTGATGATCTACTCTCCCAACTGCAACTGTAGAATCATTATACAACTCGCGTATCACCATTGAATCAGGAGTGAACTCAACCCGTTTGCTTAAACTTGTGTGAGTGATCTGGTATACCGATAGGAGATTAGTTGACAATGAGGGTACACAAGGAACATCATGGAATGTGCCATCCCCCACATCAATAGACCCTCTCCCACACACCTCAACAAGAGTGTTATCACCCATCAACATAGAAGGCATAGTACACAGCTCCAAGGATGCAAGTTCTTCCTTAGATGAAGCCATGTGGTGTGAAGCACCCGAATCAAGAACCCAAGTGGATGGTGAGGAAGCAACTGCAAAAAGGGCCTTGCCCTTTCCTTTCCCCTTGCTGTTTTCTTTTTCCTTGTTAGACCCTTCATTAGAAATTTTGTTGATAGACTCAGGAACACTGATATTATTCTTCTCAAGAATGTATGTCAAGTGATCAAGTTATTTTTGCAAACATTTATGTTCATCATGACCAGGTCTTTTACAATAGGCACATTTGACCTTTTCTTTCTTAGGCTTATCGCCCTTGGAAGATGGTGTATCAATAATTTCTTTTGAAGAAATTGATATCTGATCCTTCTTCTCCTCGCTATTCTTTTGTTTCTTGTCCTTACTATTATTGTTACTACTTTGTCCTTGTTCTTTTGTGCCTTGGTTGGCAAGCAAGGCATGTGATTTAGAGGACTTAAGAATGCTCATCTGGATTAGCTTGTCCTGTTCTCGAGTGAGATTGACAACAAAATCATCTAAAGATGGCATGGTGAATTGAGTACCAAGTGCACCCTTAGTAGCATAGAAGGTAGAGACAAACATAGAATATTCTGAACTTAGCTTAGAGAGAATACTGAGAATAAGTTGTTCATCTTTCTTTTCAATTCCACATTGTTTTAACTGCAGCCTTAGTGATTTTAATTTGGTGAAAAAATCTTGGATTGTGTTGAAATTGCCTGGACTCAAACTAATTAATTCATTTTCCAACATATGACCCCTCATTGAATCTTGTGTGTCAAATAGTGTTTCTAACTTTGTCCATACTTCATTTGGTGTATCCAAAGACTCAATGTGAAATAGCAAGTTAGGAGAAATAGACAAACACAATGTTCCATATGCCTCATCACATTTGTTAAACCACTTAGGCTTGTCTTCATCTTTAGCAGGTTCAGTTTCAAGTCCCATAGTTATCCTATTTAATCCAGCTTTCCTTAAGTGAATTGTCATGCGTGATTTCCACTCAAAGTAATTGTATGGAGTTAGGATGGGCATATTTATTTGATCCATGATGAAGAAATGCTAAAAAGAAGAGAACCCAGCCACGATAATGCCCCCCCCCCCCCCCCCTTTTACTCAATCAAAGAACCCCCCCCCCAAAGAAATATGATTTGGCACTTTATTTTAGTGTGTTTACAACTACCACTAGAAAGAAATACTTAGTGGTCTTGATTTCAATGCATTACAAACCCTCAAGAAGAGCATATGCTAAAAGTGAAACTTGGGCACAATAATCAAGGAAACAAATAGCACCACTGCAATCTACTCAAAAAATCATGCACTTTCAAAAAAAGAATTGCCTCGATACGAGGTCGTATGAGAAAGTTATGATCCTCCGAAGTTTCCAAAATGAGAACTATGCATAGTCACGGCTGAGAATCTGCAATTTCTAAAGAATGCATGCATGAAAATCAAAAAAACAACTCCACTAGTGAATAGAGCACAAAAAAATAGCCAAGTTCATAACAAGAATCATTAAAATCAAAGTCCATATGAGCAAGAACGAGACATTTGAAAACTACATTCAAATCTACGACTGCCAACGGAGAGGGGTATGGTTGTAGCCTTTCATGCTCGATTCTACAAAATATAAAGCTTGCATGCAAAATCTAAAAGATACCCAGATAGTTTTTCGGAGCTGCGAACAAAACTCAAAAAGCGTTTTTCTTGTTGATGTACAAAAGATGTTGTTGTAGTGTAAATTAAACATCTTTAACAGTAAAAAATGGCTCCAAAAATCAAAAAATGACCCCAGCAACCAAAATATGACATGCAAATGCTGGATCAGCTTCCTAAGTCCATCAATGGCATGTTGGAACCTACAATACTGATTGAAAACTCCAAATATGCAATTTGGTTATCAGATTTGAGATTGAAATCCCAAAGAAAAACCATTTTTGTCAAAACTTTTCTGATTCTTAGGATCATCCAAAGATGCAAGAGAAGAGCATATTTCATTTTTCAAAAAACTACAATAAAGTTTGTTAGTCCCCCCCCCCGAATCTCTCAAATAAGGAAACTAAAATCTACTCTTGCACATAGAAAAGCTCTGATACCATGTTAGAATCTGAAAAGATTAATAACCCAGAAAACTAGTGCAAAGAGTAAATATCTAAACTATGAATGCAAATGATACAAAATCAAAATAGCATCATAGAGTTAGTCTCCAAGAGAGTAATGCAAATGCTGGAAGCAAAATAGCATTACGAGGATGCAAAAACAAGAGATACAAATACAAGCCAGGTAGCATGCTTATATAGGCTAGGAAGAGGGAGGAGGTGGCAACACCAACCAATGAGGAGCAACCATCTATCAGACTAAAGATAGCAAAGTATCTTCCCAAGATAGCTAATGGATGCTCACATGTAGGAAGGTGACACTTCACAACCATTCACCTAATAAGACATGCTTTATTAACCTAAGCGAGATTATTAAAAGTGTAATAAAATAGGAAAAATAAAAAACTACACTAACGATCGGCTGCTATTTTCCCTAGATTGGACGACTTATTCTAGCCCTAATTGTTTAAGCAGTAAAAAGCTTGTATAAAAAGATTTTAGGTTAGGGATTTCATAATGTAATGGTGATATTGTAGCTTCTTGCGACAGTATTGAACTGTAAGAGATTGTAGATTGTAATCACTAGATAATAATAATATTGGACTTGCTATTGGTGGATGTAGCCTAGGGATTGGGTGTACCATGTTAAATCTTAGTGTCTTCTATTCTTTTCTATGTGATCTATTATTTTTTGACAGTGGTTATATTTGCATGTAACTATTATTTCTGTGTGAGGTTAATCCTAACAATCTGAATTTGGAATATCAACCAACTACTGAGCTTCCCCCTTATCCATCAAAGGAGGAATAGACTCGAGTAGATAGTCTTGATAAAATTATCATTAAGATTCATGTCCCTGGTCAATATGGAAGAAAAAAAGGTCACAAATGATTCAAAAATATCTTTATCATTATTTAGTCCAATGTCCCCTAAAATAATACTAGAGATTGTGTTGGCATCCTAGTGTTTCGAAGCAATCATATGAAATAATATGGTATTCTTATCCTTAGACTTAAGCCATAAAGATCTTGATATATGCCTCCAATGCAATTCTTCTTTGGTAAGAGGGTAAAATCACAAATTTGTGTCACCCTTTTACAAAGGATAAGGCTAAAAAAAGTATAATTGTTCACCTTCAATGACATAAAACTAGTAGTACTTATTAAATTTAGAATTTGAAAATGAGGTAAACTAATGAAATGTGTAGAAATAGATGAAGTTTAGTGTTATAATTTTTAATAATTATTTGGAATAAGAATTTATATATTTTCTTAATTATTAAAGTCAATTGTTTAGTTGCTGAAAAATGTTAAAAATTAGGGGTCTAGTTCCCACCACAAAACTATATGGAAATAAATTTATTTCCCTTTGATCTTAGATTATGTTATAGATAGCATATATAACTAGAACAATCAAAAATAAAAATTGGCTTTTGACCTATATTTTATCTTTTATAATGATTCAAATTTCAACTCAGTTGAAATAGATAGTTTTCATCTCCCACCACATTTTTCAAAACAAATCTATTCTAACCAAAAGAAAAATTATACATTCTAGAAGAGGGCTCTCTCTTCTATAACTTCATATGATTTTTAAAATTTTTTGATATCATTTAATTTTTATTTTTATTTCTCAAAATTGACATCTTCTCAAGTGTTAAAATACGTACTTGTAAAATTTTTTGATTATAATATACTATATCTAATTAATACACTATAAACTATATACGAGAATATTCTTAACTTTGAGCTCTACAATATGGTATTTATATGTTAATATTAATTTTTTAATAAAAAATAGTAAGAGTTATTGAAATGTTAGTTTTTTGAAATAAGATTTTTTTTCTTTAGTAATTATATACAAACTAATATAAAACATGCATTTAATAGACATTTCCAAATGGAAAAGTGTGAGACCATATATAACTTAGCTCAAATGAATTTATCTAGATCATATGTATAGAAAAATTTAATTTTTAGATAGAAATACCTAAATTCAGTCATTCTGATAAGTCAGCTTGAAAGGTGACACAACTTTGTACTTTTATCCAAGAATATCTTTCTCTTTCCCTCTATAGTCTTTAACATCCCCATCCCTTTGTATAGCCATTTGGATAGCATCAATCTCTAACTTAATTGACACCTTCTGCTGAAATATATCCTCATAAACCTCTTTATTCTAGACTTATGCTTAGCCCTTCACAAAGTAGTTTCTTGGTGACCCTAAATATAGTTGAGTGTAATGACCCATTTCAAGCCATTACATTTTTAACCCTAATTGTGCATATATTTTATTTTTTCTTCTTGATATCCTTTCCAATGCCTTCTATATCCTATATATGTGTCTGTGTATCTCCAAGTGACATGTCCTTTTATTATTAAAAATTAAATATATTAATAAGATAACTATATTATATGTTATTATTATATTAAATATGATTATAAATTATATAAATCATATTCCTTGTAACTAATAATACTATTAATAAGTAATAAAGATATATATGTCAATAGTTGATTTATGTGTATGTATATTAATTATTTATATTCAATAATATAATATTTTAATATCTAATATTTATAGAAGTATATATATTTATTATATACACGTATAGTTATATGATAATATTTATGGTGTGTGTGTGTGTGTGTGTGTATATGTATGTATGTATGTATGTATATATATATGTATGTATATATATATATATATATATATATATATATGTATGTATATATATATATATATATGTATGTATGTATATATATATATATATATATATATATATATATATATATATATTTATATATATATATATATATATATATGTATATGTATGTATGTATGTATGTATGTATGTATGTATGTATGTATATGTATGTATATATGTATATATGTATGTATATGTATATATATATATATATATATATATATATATATGTATATATATATATATATATGTATATATATATATATAATTTATATCTTTTAATTTATCTACATTATTAATCTTTTTAATAATATATAATACTTATTTTTTATTATATATCAAAATGGGGATATCACAGTCCTCTCCTCTCAAATTTGTTTGTCTTCAAGCAATTGATTTGATCCTCATTAATTCATAGTCTAGATTGATTCTCTTTCCTGCATATGTGTTAGATACTTGCAAAGTAAATATGTTAATATATAATAGCATTTGTAAGAACATATGTATAAAGACACAAAGTAGACATATTAATACATGAAGACGTGATGCAAACACGATGTAGACACATGAATGCAGGAAGACACGAAGAAGACACGAAGCAAACACATTGATGCATGAAGACACAATGTAGACACATAGTATACATGTTAAAACCTTGCTTACAAATTGAAATAAGAAGAAGTAAGGAAATGTTTTACCACCTTGATCGTGAATGTCGTGCTCCTTTCCCCTATTTCAAAATCAAAAGTTAGATTGGAAATGCATATTTTCTATAGCTAGTACTATAATAGGGTGTATCATTCCATAGTGGATGGAAGATTTACTACGGCTCTAAGTTTGGATACATTCAGCTTGGGGCTCCCTCAAATTTTTAATCTATATTGGGATTCTTGCGCCCCAACGTGACCGATTTACTCCTCCCCCTATGCACACTCCCTACCCACTAGGAACATACTTAATTTTTGATGTGGATGGAAGATTTACTACAACTCTGAGTTTGGACATGCTCAGCTTGGGGCCCCCTCAGATCTTTTAATCCATATTGGGATTCTTTTTCCCCAACGCGATCGATCTACTCTTCCTCCTATGCACCCTCCCTATCCACTAGGAACATACTTAATTTTTGATGTGGATGGAAGATTTACTACGGCTCTGAGTTTGGACATGCTCAGCTTAGGGCTCCCTTAGATCTTTTAATCCATATTGGGATTCTTTTGCCCCAATGATCGATTTACTTCTCCCCCTGTGCACACTCCCTATCCATCACGAACTTAAGCACAAAGATTTTTAATAATGTCCCCTTCTAAGACTTTTCTTCATACTTCCAATTTTTATTTTTATTTTTTTGTTCCTCGAGTTTGCAACTTATAACTTTTCATGCCAATGTTTTAGTATTATATCCACTTGAGGTCTCCCTTTAATTTGATCTTGAAATAATAATCCAACCTTATAATGAAAGTCTAAATACATAAAATAAGGAATATCAAGAAGGTCATCTTAAGATCTCAAAAATAAATAAATTAGAAGATGATATCACTATAATGCCTTTGCTTACAATCTACTTGTATTTTTAAGTTTTAGTATAATAATTTCATCTTAAATTGAGAAAAAAATATTTTAAAATATAATTTTATAATGAAATAAAATATTTAATAAAAAAAATCTCAAAAGGAATAACTTATCTTTCTTTTTTTTTTAAATTATGTTCCTTCTTCATGAGAATTGCATCTTCTCTCTTTTCAGCATAATATCATATCCCATCAAATCATGATACGTATTGCTTACACTTTAATTTCTTATCCTTCCTACTTCTTTATTGCCCAAGATTCTTTAATTATTTGAATGGATTTCGTTATCAAGGGGAGCTTGTGCTTACTTCAATGTTGAATCCCATACAAGTATGAGTCCTTTCATTTTCTTTCCTTATTAAGTGAGTGGATATAACATTGATCATTTATCATTGATAATTAGCCAATCTTTAAGTCCCATTAATCAATGGAAATCTTCCTCTTTATTAAATCTTCTTCTTTGAAGACATACGTGTGATTCACCTTTTAATATAGGGTTTTCCCTTTTCCTTCCTTTGACCTTATTCAATACTTCTAAAAGATACGGTTGCCTCAACTACTATTACCACATAGATACCTCCTTATTTTCTACCTTTCTTATAGCATAGCACACATAAAAATAGTTACACTTATTATTGTTGCTCAAAAATGATCAATGGTAACATTTTCCAAAGTCTCTTTTTGATAGAACGTGAACTTTCATATAATGATAACGTGGTGTATGAAAATATCTTTACTTTGCAAATCTTGCTTTTACAATCCATTCACTTGTTGAATAAAACAGACTTGTAGCTTGTTACTTATTTTAAGCTTGCAGTTAGATTCCACAGCTGACAAATAATCTAATCTTTCATTTGTGAGCTTTCAGGTCCTTTGTTTGATGTAGTTCCTTAAGAATTAAACATAATTAGAATAAAGTCATTTATTTGTGCAAAAATTATTGATTGGGCTAGAGTTACTTGTGAGAGCCTTATTCCAGTCTTTGGACGTACAATTTTTGATGTGCTCGAGTTTCATGACCATGACAATGGTGGCTACTCATATCTTGATAAGAGCATTTTAGGATTGATTTGAACTCCTATTCTCCGCATCTTACATTTGTCTTATATCATTCTCCAAGTCTATTCTCTTTTGCTGCCTGTTGTGACTGAGGGATGGATAGTAATTTTAACTCTGGGAGGTCCTTTGCACCCAATACAATCATCTAAAATGTCATACCTTACTCTTCTAATTGGTTAAAGGACCCTAATAGGTAACATAGATGATATAGATAACGATCTTTGGAAAGTCTTTGAATTCATGGCATGGCTTCCACATTTATGTTTCAAATTTGTAATTTGTTCTTGTAAATGTCCAGCTCCACTCATTAAAATTTTTCTCCCAATTAAGGTTGATCTCCTCTATATGCAAAATTATTGGAATGGTGAGTGTTGAGAGAATGGTGAGTGTTGAGAGTATTTCCTCCTATTTATACACCCAAATTTAAAAGAGATATATATTTTTTCAGCTTGACCTAGTCCCGAGGAGAAGTGAATTAAGCATTTAATAGAAATGCACCACATATTAATGAGATCACAGCCGTCCATATTTTCAATTGCCCCTCTTAATATAAAGAAAATAATGTTTTCTTTGGATATAAATAGATAGAGTTTTGGTCCACGCAATCATTTCAAATTAAATGCATGGTATTTAATATTAATTTCTCCCCATTCGGATATGAATTCTCTATCAACTAGATCAGCTTTGGACTTTTAGCATTAAATTTGAACTTTATCAAAATGGCCATTGGGATTAAATTTTTCGTGGCTGGTTGTATATCCTTTCATCCCATTTGCTAATGGCGTAACTTATGAACTTTTCCTTCAATGTTTGGTGGCTCTTCTATCAAAGCAATATTTTGTTAAGTGTTTATTGTCAATAAGTATCGATATAGAAGTATATTAAATGTTCCCTCTATCACCAATAACAACATAGGAATTGATCTCTCTCAAGTTGCCACAATTGATGACGTTATACTAGTAGGGTTTTGCTGATTGCATGAATTAGTGATGCATGTGATTACACAATCTAATATCTATTTTTGTAATGTAAAATGAATTATCAACACTTATGATAGATATCTTCTTAGTTTGTCTTTTCTGGTGGTGAAATAAGTTTGTCTGGGCTGAAATTCATAGGATGGCAAGATCAAGCTTTGATACCATTTGTAATGACCTGTTTCAGGCCATTACATTTTTAACCCTAATTGTGCATATATTTTATTTTTCTTGATATCCTTTTCAATGCCTTCTATATCCTATATATATGTGTATATCTCCAAGTGACATGTCCTTTTATAATTAAAAATTAAATATATTAATAAGATAAGTTCTATATTATATATTATTATTATATTAAATACAATTATAAATTATATAAATCATATTCCTTGTAACTAATAATACTATTAATAAGTAATTAAGATATATTTGTCAATAGTTGATTTATGTGTATGTATATTAATTATTTATATTCAATAATATAGTATTTTAATATCTAATATATATAGAAGTATATATATTTATTATATACACATATAGTTGTATGATAATATTTATGGTATATATATATAATTTATATTTTTCAATTTATATACATTATTAATCTTTTTAATAATATATAATACTTATTTATTATTATATATCAAAATGGGGATATCACACTGAGCCATCAATCTTGATTTGCCACCAATCTTTGATTCTAGCCCAAAAGATGAGTGAATCATCCACATTCTCTTGAATCTAAAGGGGAAGTTTCTTTTAACCACCAAAGGGTCATCCACAAAAGATTGAGTTTGATACTTTTAGCCTCAAGACATTCAAGAGTGTGTTCAATTTAATGCAACATTTATTCAAAAGACAAGTGTTTAATCTCCAAGTTCATTTATTTTTGAAGTTTAAGCTCTTCCCAATGTTATTTTCTTCAGGAAAAATGATTAATAATCTCTATCAAGAATATGAGACTCTAAAGAATCAACACAATAGTAACCTTTAAAATGAGCCAAAAAGTCAAATATGCACAAACGACAGAATCTAGGGGTAGACACCAAAACACATAAATGAGAGAATAAACTATCAAATACAACAATGTACCCCAAAATATAGTTTTATACTTGTACTTTTCCATATTAGGCATAGATGATAGAACATAATCAACGACACCAAAACTTGCAGACAATAAAGTGCAAATGCCAAAACTCAGAGATGACAGAATAGTACATGTACATATAACAAAGTTAGTAACAACAACCAAACAATTACTTAACACAATAAAAACCTAGATTCTATAATATTCACTATGTAAAATCCAAACATCTGCTAAAAATTCACTTGAGTAAACTACTGAAAAGTGCTGAAAACACAACCACAATTATTAAAATCCTTAGGTTTTTGTGAAAACTCAGAGATAACAATCTAGCATGGCAGACAAAAATATCTAAGCATAGATGCCAATCTTAATAGATGAGACTATGTGTGTAGAGATGAAAAACTGAGTTTTTCTAGTGAGTTACATATTTTTAACAAGTTTTTATGTTTGAAAAAGGGACGTGGGTCTTACTGGGCATGCCAAAATGTATATGTGAAAATTTAATCTATTGGGACCACACTTAAATGAGGAAAATGTTAGGTGAAATCAACACGTTCATGTATGTATCGAATCCAAAAAATAAATCAACTAACTACCTTGAGTTTCAATAAGTAAATGCAACCAAATGATAAAGTCTTCACATAACCTCAAGAGTGGCTTCACAAGTGTGTGCCCAAAAGGATCTTGTTGGTTTTCTAAAAGTTGTGGTATGTGAATGTGCTCTTCCAAAACAAAATATTGAAACCAACAACTCAAGTGAAGATGAAATGATATGATCCTAAGCTAGATGGAGGTGGAGAATGGAACCGTTCTCAAGTGCATTCAAAGAGTGAATAAAGGTAGATGCAGGAACATAAACTAAGTAACCAAATGCAATTAAATGAAGCTAGATCAACTACCAAACAAGTTAGAAACAAGAAATGTAAGAAAGGTCTATTACAATACTAGCATGATAACAATGCAAATGAGGGAGATGGACAATGCTAAAGATAAGGCTCTTATTTATAGGCTTGAGGAAGACCTTGGGGAGGTGGCATCTACATAGGTAGCACAAGGGAGACACATAGCCAAAAGGACAAGCCATGCAAAAGTCAAAATAATCCTTTAACGTTGAGTGGTTGAAGGTAGCTCACACATATGTGAGCACCATTGGGGAAAGGAGTGGGGGACAAAGGTGTAAGAGTTCTTTTGGAGGAGTTAAGGAAAGTGGGTGGTTTTCTAGGGATGAGTTTCTCATAGACATGTGAACAACCCATTAGGAACTAAAAAGGGGCTAATGCACTTTAGGCTAATTAACTTTTAAAAAAAGGATCAATAGTTGAAACACAAAAGCATTATGCATTGTTACAAAAACAACACATTATTATCTAAAACACAACTTATATCCAACAGTAACACATATGAATCAATAGTTGAACACTAAAATATTTTGACAATCTCACATATTTTGTTGAAAACCAAATTTACACAAATGGATAACCTATAGATCATTTTTTTATTCTTAGAGTTCAAACCTATTCTTAGAGAACATATTCCACATATCAGTTTTTTTTATCATTTTACATTTAACAAACATCCATTAAAAAACATACATTTGAACTTAAACAAGTGATTATACTATTCGTCTTGGGTTTTTAAAATTCAAGAGGTCATTCTTAACTAAACACGGTTTATGAAATAAGGTATATTTGTTATTACCATCATACATTTAAAAAACATCCATTGTAAAACATACTTTTGAACTTAAACAAGTGATTATACTATTTGTGTTGTGTATTTTGATTTTCAAGAGGACATTCTTAACCACACATGGTTTGTGAAATAAGGTAAATTTGTTGAAGTGGATATAAGCATAGTTAGAAAAGACCTTTCTTTCTCCTTAATTACTTGTAGAAAAAACAAAAATATGTGACTAAATAAACTACCAAAAACTACAAATAAACTACTCTTATTGAAACAATCATATAAGAAAGTTATTTTTGATGTATCATAAAGAATCAATGTCCTTAAAAAAATCATACAAGAGAATTACTTTAAAAGTATCTATTACATGCTAGGGTTGTTGTTGTACCAAAATATCAACATGTCAATGTTTGATACAACCACTAGACTTATAGAACACATGAGGTGGTTAAGCCATGTCACGAATCCCAAAGAGGAACATTGATGGTTTGTCCAACAATATTATATAGAATCAATTTGTTAAAAATTATCCCACCTTTATTTACATAAAATACTCCAATACCATATTCTTTTCCTTTCTTAAAGTTCAAACCTATTCTAAGAAATCATATTCGTAATCAGAAGAGAGTTGCTTTTGATATATCATAAAGAATCAATTTATTACAAAATTTTCCATCTTTATTTACACAAAATACTCCAATGTCATATTTTTTTCCTTTCTCAAAGTCCAAACCTATTTTAAGCAATCATATTCCAAGTCTATCATTTTTTTTTATTGCTTATCTGTTGCTTCTTTGAAAAGAAGAGAATTTATAAGTCAACACCTAATCACTAGATCAACTACTATCATAGCCACACTAAATTGACATTTCAATTCAAGCAATGAAAACTAAGCCGCAGTCTACTCTAACATATCTATACAATTCAATTCTAGATATAACTTTCACAAAAATAATATACTATATAAACAATTTGCAAATTCTAAAATATTCATCCAACCAAAACCTTATTTTCAACACATTACCCAATTGATTCTTACATCAACAATTCATCTACCTATCCATTATCTAACCTTTTTTTTAAGTACTACATGTTACCCAATTATTCCAATCCTAACTTTTAAAATATTAGAGAGTTAGGTTTTATGTATAATAGAGAATTAATTGCTAACAAGAAAACATTATTATAAAACATTCCATCTATTGGTGTAAATAAGTACTTTACTATTTACACTTACTTAAATTTACTTAGGTTAATGCATTAGTTAATTATTTTGTATTATTTTTATGAGACACTTAGGAGTTTGTGCAACCTTGTGAGTTGTCATGTTGAAAACATAGGAGTTCGCACCTCTATTTTAGCACATGGTGTTTACAACACTGATTTGCGCGTCCCACCCTTCTAGGCTTATCCTCTCATCACCGCACTTACTTCCATGCTTAATGGAGGATAATCCATATCTGGTGGACATGTGCTTGGTTGTATGACACTTCATGGTGCTAACTTCTATGCATTCTAGAAGCTCTCCTGTAGCCTTTATAATTAGGCACTCCTAGTGTACTCTTGTATCAAGTTATTGAATACATTGTTATTCTGATCATACTCTCTCCATTTTTGGTCTACAGTTGTGCTTGTGGTTGAGTTCTTAGTTCTTGGAGAAATTCAGCTCTAACGCAGATTCTTACATGGTATCAGAGCTTGGAGACTTTCTCTTCACAAGTCGTTCGAGACTTCTTGCATGCTTCATCACCTCAGCCTGAATCTGGAGTGCTACAGAAATTGGGAGCGTCCAGCATCAGATTTGACCTCGCCATTGCGTCTGGAACATTGATCCGGTGAAAATCGACTATAAGCACTCCTACCTTGGCTCAAGTCGATCGTGAGGCAAAATTTTTTTGCAAATCGAAACCCGAAGGCCCCAATTTGTGGTATGGGTATGGTCATTCTCGCAGATTTACTTGATTAATTTCAGATCTGCATTTCATCTCTCTGTAATTTTCATCAATTTTTTGTCAGTATTTTCGCAGAAATTTTTTGTCAACCAATAGAGAAATTTTTTTGCAGACCCGGGCAGTGACATCCTGGATCTGCCATTTTCGGAGGATATTTTATTTGTTGCAAGGTATCAACATATAAATCTGTGAACTCGCCTTTACAACACTATTGGACCCTTAAAATATTCTGGCACTGGCTAGCACTTTCAACCGGCGGGCAGCTTTTCCCACTAGCCCGACCACTCAATACCCACCGGTGGCAACGTTTATTATCTGCGGCTGGATATTTCCCTGGCAGGCAGTATCCACAACCTCTGGCAAGGCTATCATCGGTAGGCGAGACTCACAATTTTTTTTCAATCTGCGGAACGCTATATATAAAAAGCGCATACCCCGCCACCCCACCAATGTGGGATTTAACATAGTAAACACTGGCGACAGCAAGAACAAGAACTCTGACGGTGACTGCTAATTCGGCATCGCCAACGTAGACTTTTGATTGCTCCCTAATTGCCACATGGCGCATATCTGCGACCTCCGTCGGTGCCACGCGGCGCAATCTACGCGAGCCACGTCTGCCTACGACAACTACCCAGTCAGATTGTAACTGGATCAACACGTCACCCGAAAATGCTAACTCATCCCACTCAGTCAACACGACATGCAAGCCTGCCATGTCAATTTTTCTCGTACAATCCTTACAATCTGTATGGTACGGACAGACACGTCAGCGCCACGTCATCCAGATGGCCGAAACTTTTGCTGACATCATCACTTTAAGTGTTTAAAATTGACACCTGTCTGGACGTCATTCTAGGGAATTTTATAACTGCGTTGATGATCATTTGACCATCAAATTTAGACTCACAATTTTCCTTCCATACCGCTCTTCAGATTGCTTTTTAGTTTGGCAGCCTAACTTTGCGAGCTCCTAACTTGGACATCTGGACTCCGTTTCAGGTGCAATTTTTTTTGAAATTAGGTAAAATTTCTTGAATTTTTTAGTGGTGGTGTTGTTTTCTTGTTTTGGTGCACAGATTTTGTAGAATTTGCATTTTTTGGTGACTATCCCTACATAATCTTGCATTTCGCAACTTCAAAAGCTCTGTACGGGCACATCTGGTCACTTTTTCAGGTTCTATTTTTTTTGAAAGTGCATATTTTTTTGTCTACTTTCCAGATCTAAAGTCAGATTCTAGGATTGTGTGGAAAAATTTCTCACTTTCAGAATTAGGCCTTCTTTGGCATTGTAATGCTTTGATTCTTTTCAGAATTGTTGAAAAACTAAGCTACAATGCTTAAGTGACAGATTTAAGCCTCATAAGGTAGTTGTAAAAGCCAAATCAGAAAGTCCACTTTGTTCATTTTGACAAGTGGTTTATTGTAAAAGCACTACTTATAAAGTACCAAAGCATCTTTTTTGTGGGGGGTCTTTTGATTGAGTGAAAAGGGGGGGTGTGTATTGTGTTCTTGTGTCTCTATTTTGTGCTCTTTCATTTCTGTGTCATGGGTTTTAAATGTCCTCCTTTAACTTCACGCAACTATTCTACATGGAAAGATATTGCATGGAGTAGATTAATGGAAAAAGGATATAGTCTTTATGTTGATGGTACAATCACTAAACCTACTGATGCTAAAGAACTCATTGATTGGACAATTCATGATCGACAAGCTTTCAGTGTAATTAGGAGTTGTGTACATGGGGATCTTCTCTTTCACATTAAAAATTGTTCAGAATCTAAGGAAGCTTGGGATAAACTTGAACAGTTGTATGGTAAAGTGGATGAAGAAAAGGGATTTCAGATTGAGGATGATCTACTTCTCTTAGATGCTAAAAATTATGACACAATTCAGGATTATATCATCAAAGTCAATGAGTATAGGGCACTTCTAAATGATTGTGGAAATCCCATGAAGGATGATAGGTTGATACATCACATCCTGAAGAAGCTACCTTCTGAGTATGCCAACTTTGTTTCAAGTTTTAATACTCACAGGTTAACCATGGGATCTGCTTACCAGAAACCTTCCTTTGATGGATTTATAGACATGTTGATTGTTGAACAATCTCACTTGGTGGATTTTGGACTTCTCAAGTTATCTAAGACCAAAGCCTTGGTGGCTAGTGATGATTCCAAATCAAGTCAAGGGGGAAAAAGAAACAAGAAGAAGAAGCAGTGGAAGCAGAAAACACAATTTGAGACACAACATGACTCCTCTCAACAAGGCGGTTCTTCTTCAAACAAGAAAGGAAGTAATGAAAAGAAGGACAAACTCTTTTGTGCATACTGTAAAAAGCCAAATCATGACGAGCATCATTACAAGACAAAACGAATCGATGAGTTAGGAAATCTACTCAAGAAGAATAAGATTCAAGTGCTAGGTACTTCTAAGGATTCTACTCCTAACTCTTCAAAGGGTAAAGGTCAAGCACTTATGGCCAACACAAGTTCTTCTTCGGAATGCATACTTGACTCAGGTGCCTCCTACCACATGGGTTCTTCAAAGCAAGATTTTTCTTCATTGAAGGAGTCACAGGTACCACACATCTTTGTGGGAGATGATGCAAAAATGGAAGTTGAAGGGAAAGGACATGTAGAAATGGAAGATGGGGAATTCAAAGATGTTCTCTACATTCCAAATCTAAGCTCCAATCTACTATCATTTTATCAAATCACTCACCTTGGAGATGGTCATAAGGTTGAGTTCCTTCCCGATTCAATGATGGTGCACAATCTAAAAGATGATTCATTGGTAGCAGTTGGGAAAGTCAATGATGACATGAGGCTTTATTCCTTCTCCCATTTTGTGCCTAAGAGTTCTTCTCAAGCCTTGTTAACTCACTCTAATTCAAACATCAACTTATGGCATGAGTGGTTTGGTCACCTTGACTACTGCTATCTTCAACAACTTTGCACATACCAAATGGTCAAAGGTCTACCTCAAATTAACTTTTCTAAGGGTAAATGTTCATCAGATTCAGTGGATATGCATCCAAAGGGGAAGTTACAAAGAGGAAAGTCTTCTACAGCAACAAGTGTTCTTCAAATGGTTCACATGGTATTAGCAAGTCCGTTTGCATTCAACCAGGGTCGCTACATACTCACTTTTTTTTATGACTTTTCAAGGTTCACTTGGGTCTACTTTCTGTACAGTAAGAATGAAGTTTTGGACGCATTTCTAGACTTCAAGGCTCATGTAGAATGAAAATCCAGAAAGGCCATCAAAGTATTTCGAATGGACAATGGACACATGGATGTGAACATAAGACTTAAGGACTTTTGCAGATATGAGGGAATTGATCTTCAGACTCCTTCAGCATTCAGTCCACACAAGATAGATGTTGCAGCATTGAGGATTAGAACTCTTAGTCTACGGCAAGTTCCATGATTCATGCCAAGTCTCTTGATCCATCATTAGAAGTCAAAGCAATCTCCAGTGCCACTCACATTCTTAATCATTCTCCTCATCTAGCCTTAGATGGCAAAACTCCTTTTGAGGCATGGTGTGACGAAAAACTTATTGTGACACACTTCAAAGTCTTCGATTGTCCTGCTTGGGCAAACAGATCTTCCAGGGGTCACAAGGCACAAACATCTCAGCCTTGTACTTTCATTGGTTATGAAGACAGTGTGAAGGCATATAGACTTCTAGATCCAGAGACACACAGATTTTTGTGGAGAAGGATGTTCACTTTGAGGAAAGTTCTCCGAGCTTATCCTCTACTCCTCTCCGCACTTCATACATAGTGGAAACTGATAGTGACTCCTGCGATAGAGCTTCAACAGCTTCACACACGTGGGGTTCTATCGACAGTTGCAGTGAGAGGTCACATCAGTCCAGTCCATGTGCCTATATTGCCACAATGAAAGGTCCATCTCAGCATGGTACATCTTGTCTTCTAGCTCCAGCATCATTTGACTTGGGAGACAGACTTGAGGACACACATCTTCTCATTGATGATGATTCTTCTATAGTTGTTGCGAGGGCTCACTCTGACCCTCATGTCCATTCTCTACATGATCAATCTTTCGAGGTTGGCATGATTGTGGATCCTTATGAACAGCAATTAGTGGAGGACTCTTTGTCACTAGAGGAGACAGATGGTTCAGTGGAACAGGTTCAATAGACATCTTTGACAGATCTGCATTTGTTCTTTTCAGCACAATTGGAAGAGGTGAACTTCAGCATCAGTACAAGGATACTTGAGCAAGTTTTAGGGCCACCATACATCTTCAGGACAGTACCTTGGGAATTGTTTCTTCCTAAGGGGAGGAACACTATTTTGCATTCATGGACCAGCTTATTCATCGAAGCAGCTTTCACCTGTTGGCATTCTTCTTTTGGGAGGGGGAGCCTCTTCTGTCTCTTTTCCTTCTTTCATTCTCTTTTGCATATACTAGATGTATGTCGTAATGGGGGGGTCTTGATTACTCCATCCATCGATGCATCCTTCTCTATCTCTCTTTTTGGGGGAGGGTTTTTCCCATGAGGTTTTCCCTCTTTCCCTGCTTTATGGGAGATTGCATTTTCATTATGTACATGGGTACCTAACATGGCCTAGTAGTCGGGACCCATTATGAATCTTCATCCTAGTTCGTAAGCTTAAGCGCATTCCCCTAACTTGCACTTAAGGGGGGGTGTTGGTCTAAATAAGTACTTTACTATTTACACTTACTTAAGTTTACTTAGGTTAATGCATTAGTTAATTATTTTGTATTATTTTTATGAGACACTTAGGAGTTTGTGCAACCTTGTGAGTTGTCATGTTGACAACACAAGAGTTCGCACCTCTATTTTAGCACATGGTGTCTACAACACTGATTTGCGTGTCCCGCCCTTCTAGGCTTATCCTCTCATCACTGCACTTACTTCTGTGCTTAATGGAGGATAATCCATATCTGGTGGACATGTGCTTGGTTGTATGACACTTCATGGTGCTAACTTCTATGCATTCTAGAAGCTCTCCTGTAGCCTTTATAATTAGGCACTCCTAGTGTACTCTTGTATCAAGTTATTGAATACATTGTTATTCTGATCATACTCTCTCCATTTTTGGTCTACAATTGTGCTTGTGGTTGAGTTCTTAGTTCTTGGGGAAATTTTGCTCTAACGCAAATTCTTACACCATCTTTATTTACACAAAATATTCCCATGCCATGTTTTCTCTCTCTTTCTTAGAGTTCAAACCTATTCTAAGAGATCATACTCTATCTATTATTATTTTTATTGCTTATGTGGTGCTTCCTTGGAATGAAGAGAATTTAGTCAACACCTAGTCACTAGATCAACTACTATCATAGCCACAATAAATTGACATTTCAATTTGAACAATGTGAACTAGTTCATGAAATCTACTCTAACTCATCTAAACAATTCAATTTAATATGTCACTTCAACTAGTATAATAGACTACAATCAATTTAGAAGAGAGTCCTCTAAATAAAACTTTATTTTCAACACACCACCCAATTGATTCTTCCATCAACCATGCATCAACCTACTACTATCTAACAAAATATACTTTTTAATCTAAATACTACATGTTACCCTATTATTCCAATCCTAATGTTTATAATCTAAACCACTTGTTAATAGGGGAAATGATCTAGTGGCCATCTAGCTTGTGTGTCTACAATTTGTAATCCATATGTTGAAATTTGTCGATTTTTTGGCAAACTTTTGTAGGTGACTAAAGAGCTTAAAGCCAACCTTTCAGCTTTCCCCTATATACACAAAGTTCTTTGTAGAATTCGTAGAGTACGAGGTGGTTTAAAATTGTCATTTTAAAATGTTCACCCGAAATTTGTACCATAGACCTCACACAAAATAATAGTACTTTTTGTACAAATAGACCAAGCAGCAACCAAAAAGATAAAAAATGATCAACTATTAATTAGCCAATAGGCTATTATAGGTGAGCATTTCACCAAAACCTGTCCGTTCAAAACCATACCATTGAATGTTTTAGGCTCAGTTGAAAACTACTCATCGATTCGTTGTGCAATCTCATATAAAATCTACTGCATTAAAGCTAGAAAGATCTCAATGAATCTCTGCATGATCACTGAAATCCTCTACATGAATGCTGAAATCTTCATGCATCAAAAGACAAAGGGAAAAGTTACGTTCTCTTCTAAGACAATCTCGTGGTGTGCGCCGAGCTTCTTCCTCCCGGTCGTTCGCTGATTTACAGACCCATCCGCACGCCATATCTTTTCCAAGTAATGCACAGACTAACAGGTTTGCAGCAGGCAGTAACCTTGCTGTGGAGACTTTACCTGATCCATTGATGTCCACCATTCACCAATCTTCAACAGTCAGGCCATCTCCGCCTCACGCAGACCATTAAACAGCGCAAGGAGCAGGTAAACTCACTCCACCGGTGTGCAATACGTTGGTAGTTCCTCGTGACCAAGAGAGGCCGCCCAGGCTGGAGTTCCCGGTTCGATCTGCATCTGGCCTCGTCAATGCCATCACCCAATGGTCAGCTTCTCCCAGCGGGTCCATCATGGACGGTGCAGGTACGTCTACCAACCCCATTGATTCTCATTGCGTGCTTTGCAAATTAGATGGTTTTTCTCATTATAACTCTCAGGTTGGTACATGTGGATCTGCCCTTCTTTCTTTCTAGCGGTTCTGATTGCCTTCTTGGCAACGGATACCCAGCCAGTTCGTTCGACATGGCGGGGGTTGCCATGTCCATTGATGCCGTATAAATACATTAAGTACTGCTGACAAAAACAAAACAGTACATTGTACCGCTTATAAAGTGATTCCCAAATGCCCCTGAAATGTATTATTAGGAAAATAATAACAGTTTCCGAAATAAGACTCCATTTTAAAAATTTAAACGTTAACGTTTCAATATATATTTTCAATTTTTTAGATTTTATTTTTATTTGATTTTTTAAATTTTATTTTATATTTATTATATTATAAAATTATAAATAATAAACATATTTAAAATTAAATCTATATTCACAAATTGTTACTAGAGCTTTATCTTATATTCATCATTCCAAATTATCCTATTATTTATGCCACTTTCAGCATCCTATTATCCTACAACATTGTTACTACCCTCAACCTTGTGTTTCAAATCCCCCAAGAAATGCTCTATCTTTGGTAGTGCAACAACTTCCAAATCTCGGAGTTGTGAACTTTATGTTCTCTTTAAAATACACATATTACTAATAAATTAATTTTATCAAATTTGTACAATATGTAATAATTTTTTTTAAATAATCATTTAATAAATTAGATTCATTATTGGTTTAGTATTGATTATTTATACAATTTTAAACTAGACATTTTTAATTAGATTACTGATTTTTTTAATGCTATCATTCTTTTTCAAAAATACTTTATTTTGATCTGCATTAAGAAACTAAAAATATACCATATCAAATAAAATGATATATTTAACTTGTTAAATAATATTTATGTGTTTAAATTTTATGAATAGTTTATCAAATTTAATTTATTTTATATATAAATTTTCTAATTAGTTATATTGATAAAAAATAATACACCTAACAAATACACAAATTTTGATTGTACATTTAAATATTTTGAATCATAGATTATATGTTTAAAATAAACAAATAAACCAAAAAAAAAAAAAATTAAAATTAAAAAAATATTATATATCATATAATATCTATCTTAATATTATATAATTATATTACATATATTATCATATACTTGATCAAAATTTGAAATTTGTGAATATAGATTTAATTTTAAATATGTTTATTATTTATAATTTTATAATATAATAAATATGAAATAAAATTTAAAAAATCAAATAAAAATAAAATTTAAAAGCATTGAAAATATATATTGAAACGTCAATGTTTAAATTTCTAAAATGGAGTCTGGTGTCCGAAATTGTTATTATTTTCCTAATACATTTCTGACAGCAAAGTTTGGTAATTACTTTATAAACAGTACAATGTACTGTTTAGTTTTTTGTCAGCGGTACTTAATGTATTTATACGGCATCAATGGACATGGCATACCCAGCCATGTCGAACGAACTGGTTGGGTAGTCGTTGCCCTGATTCTTTCTCTCTTGCCAAAGACCACGTGGATCTACCCTTCAACCTTGGTGGTGGCTCTGTGAGTGACAGTACATGGAACCAACCTGAGATCATCATGAGAATGGAAAGAATTTTGAGAATATTAAAGGCAATAAGAACAATGTCTTTTTCTTGGATCATAAACATATGGAGTTTGAGAAAAGTGAGACCGGCAACAAGGTAAATGTGAAGGAAGCATGAGTGATTGTAGAATTTTTCCATTATCTCCTAAAACAAGGTTATGAAAACAACGACATAACAATTCTGACCATGTATAAAGGTCAGATGAGTGAGATTCAGAAAAATCTCAAGGACCGTATTCTTAGTCGGACTAAAATAGATAGGATGGGCCTTAAAACATTGAAGAGTCCACGAGTGTGTTCTGTGGATAACTACAAGGGAGAGGAATGCAAAATTATCATATTATCTCTAGTAAGGAGCAATAAAACGTTTGGGGTGGCAAGTTCCAAGGGAAATATTGGGTTTCTAAAAGTATCAAACAGAGTATTTGTGACCTTGTCAAGAGCCAAAATGGGGCTATATATCTTTGGGAATGCAGAGCTCTTAGCCTCTAAAAGTGATCTATGGGAATTAGTAATTCAGAAGTTAGTGACTGCCAAATCCATTAGACCTGCTCTTTTACTGGCTTGTCAAAACCATCCCCAAACGGAAACAAAAGTTTCAAGAGCTGAAGATTTCATAGTAGTGGAAGATGGAGGTTGTAGCTGGCCTTGTGAATATCAAATGAAGTGTGGTCATGCTTGTACAAGGAGGTATCACCCCTCAAATCATGATAGGATAATTTGCCCAAAGCCATTTCCAAACAAATTTGAAAACTCATGTGGTCATCAGTGTACGCTGATTTGTCACCTCCCTGAAGATTGTCCACCATGTAGGGTTCCAGTACCCAATTTTTTCTTCCTAAATGTGGTCATTAATTAGTTCTCCATTTCTCTCGTCTTGCGAAGAACGCCCTTTGCATTGAGCCTTGTGATGTTAGATTTGATTGCGAATCGGACATCTGTGCCTATCAAAATGTGGATGCCTCTACTCAATGTGTATGAAATTAGTCATTAAGGATTTGCCTTGTAGCCATAAGGCAACATTGCCTTGATACCAAGACCTTGCCAATTTCTCCTGTGAAGAGCCTCGTGGTAAGGTTTTAAGTTTTGGTTGTGAGCATATGTGTAGAGGTACCTGTGGGACATGTAAGCAAGGCACTTCTCACATTCCCTATAACAAAAGATGCTCTGAGGACTTGTCTGTTAATTATTGTTAGTTGGATAGCTGTTATTTCTGATCCGAAAATAGCAGTAATATTTATGGATAGCTTGGACGACTGTTCATCCTTATCTATGTATAGCAGCATTAGTTATGGGTAGTTTGGACAACTATTTGTCCACTTGCCAAGAATTACTACATGGTTATTGCAAGGATAATTATTTACTAATTTTAGTGATTCCCTTTTGGACACCTTGCAACCAATTTTATTATTGGTTGTCGAGTTGTCTTAATCTCAGCCGTTGGTTTGATTTAATCTCGGTTGTTGGTTTTTCCAATAGGCTAGTATAAAAAGGGCTCATTGGGTCATTTGGAGATACAAGTTTTGGAGAAGCATTTTGCAGTGATAGCAAATTGTCTTGCAGTGTTAGCAAGGGTGCAGTGTTAGCGTGGGGATAGCAATGGGGAATATCAGCGGGAGAAATTAGGAGGTTGTCAGAGTTCTGCCAATGAGAGGCAAGGAATTTTGTATCTCTTGATTTGCTGAAGTTTAATATAATTCCTCATCTATAGAACTTGTTTTCCCTTAGGGGTTTTTCCAGGGACAATTTGTCCGAAAATATTGTGTTCATTGTGTTGTTCATTTCTTTTCGTATTATATAAGTGAAGTTGCAGTTGTGTTATTTTCCAATATTAGCTGGAAATTTGTTTTCAGCAGTTTAATAACCATTTACAACAGGAGATTAATAATCGGTGACTACAATAGTTGATTTTTCACATGGCATCAGAGCATTGTTAAGGGTAGAAGAGTTTTTCCCTAGGAAAGAAATTTTGATCTCTTTAGATTTATTATTGCTTTAAACCCTTGAGATGGCTTCAGCTCATTTGAGAGATCAAGATAGATTGGATGGTGCCTCAAATTTTGGTGTTTGGAAGGCCAAAATTTCTTTATTGTTGGAAGAGAATGGTATCAAGGATTATGCTACCAGTGTTTTACCTATACCAACGGATGCAACACAGCTTGCAGCATATAGGAAGGATGATGCCAAGGCGAGGAGGATAATCCTTGATGGTGTCAAGGATCATATTGTTCTAAATATCTCAGAGCTAGATACAATGAAGAAGATGTGAGACACCATTCTGAATCTATACCAGAATGCTACCACCAATAGGAAGTTGATTCTCAAAGAGAAGCTAAAGAATACCTAGATGAATCAGGGAGAAGATGTCACAAGTTACCTCACCAGGCTCACACTTGTCAAGGATGAGTTAGCAGCTGTTGGAGATAGCCCTAGTGATGACGAGCTAGTGAGAATAGCCCTAAATGGGTTTACTAAACAATGGAGTGTCTTTGTTCAAGTTGTTAGTGGACGAGATTCTTTACCGAGTTGGGATCGACTATGGACTGATTTCACTCAAGAGGAGTTTAGACAAAGTCTTGTCAATGGGGCCAACAAGAGTCAGAAAATGAGCTGGAACAAGAGAACATTGCCCTAGCGGGTAAAGGGAAAGCAAAGAAGGGATCTAGCAAAGGATCAAATTCACAAAGTGAGAAGAAGAAGAAGGACCTTTCTAAGGTCAAGTGCTTTGGATGTCATGAGTTTGGCCACTATGTCATGATTTCCCAGAGAGGAAGAAGGGTAAGAAGCAGGTGGTAGCTTTAGCAAGTGCGAAAGAACTCTCCAGTAGAATGGAAGATGAATTTGCACTCAAAGCTTGTATGGTTAGCTCAACCTTACAATGTGTTTTGTATATAGATAGTGGGGCGTCATTTCATATGACAAGAGTTAGAGAGTACTTCTCCAGTTACAAGGAGGAGGACACCAACATCTAGATTTCTATGGGAAACTTGTCCAAACTCAACCCTGTTGGGAAAGGGACTGTTCAGTTTCAGAGGGAGAATGGAAAGATAATCCCACTTCATGATGTGTTATATGTGCTAGGCTTAGGTACGAATTTGATTTCTATATTTGTTCTTCAAGATAGGGGGTATAATGTACTCTTTACAGGGACAAATGTGTTGATTAAGCACAATGATTGGAAATCACCCATAACTATTGGAGTTAGGAGTGGTCACCTTTATAGATTATAGTTTGATACTCCTAAGGCACTTATGAGCAACAGTAATCCTAGAGATCTTGGAGAGCTATGGCATAGGAGGATGGGCCATATTTATCATGGAGCACTTAGATTGCTTCGTGAGACAGTGACAGGTGTTCCATAGGTGAGCACTGAGCATGACAATGTATGTGAGAGAATAGACTATGAGGAGACATTTGCTCCAGTTGCCAGGTATACTTCTATACGAGCTATAATCTCACTTGCAGCACAGATGGGATGGCAAATCCATCAAATGGATGTCAAGAAAGCATTCCTTAATGGTGAGTTGAAGGAGGAGGTATACATAGAACAACCAGAAGGCTTTGTAGCACACAGGAAAGAGACCCACGTATGCAGATTGAAGAAAGCATTGTACGGACTCAAGCAGGCTCCTAAAGCGTGGTATGAGCGCATTGGTACATACTTGCAAAAAATGGGCTTTGTGAAGAGTGAATTAGATGCTAACCTCTACTGCTTGATGGTTGGGGGTAAGATTCTCATTCTTGTTTTTTATGTGGACGATCTATTTCTTACAAGTTCACTAGAGCTCATAGTGGATTGCAAGAGGACCCTTGCAAAAGAGTTTGAGATTAAGGATTTAGGACTTATGCACTACTTTCTAGGCATGGAAGTGTGGAAGATAGATGGGGAGATTTTCCTTGGTCAAGGGAAATATTGCATTGAAATCTTGAAAAAATTTGGGATGGAGGATTGCAAAGCCATGTCTACACCCATGATCACGAATTGGAGGACGGTAGATACAACTAAGGAGAAAGATGTAGATCCTGCTTTATATAGACAGTTGATTGGTTCGCTTATGTATTTGGTCAACACTAGACCAGATATAGCATTTGCAGTAAACTCTCTTAGTCAGTTCATGGTTGAACCAAAGAGAATGCATTAGATAGTGGCTAAGCATGTGCTACTTTACTTGCGTGGTACAGTCGAGTATGGGATCAGATATGTTTGACGTGAAGGTATCAGGTTGATAGGCTATACTGACGCAGATTGGGCAGGAAGTACAATAGATAAAAGGAGCACTTCAGGGTGTTGTTTCAGCTTGGGATTAGGAGTTGTATCTTGGTTCAACAGGAAGCAGAAGTATGTGGCTCTAAGTTCAGCAGAAGAAGAATACATAGCAGCTAGCATGGCGACATGTGAAGCTATATGGCTTCGAAAGTTGTTAGTAGCCTTGTTTGGTCAAAAGGTTCAGACTACTATGATACATTGTGACAATCAGAGTTGCATCAAGTTGTCTGAGAATCCAATGTTTCATGATAGGTCTAAACATATAGATATCAAATATCACTTCATCAGAGATTGTGTACAAAGGGGAGTTGTTCAGCTATAGTACATACCTATAGAGGAGCAGGTAGTAGACATTCTGACTAAGGCATTGGGGAAGGCAAAATTTATCTTCTTCAGAGATAAGTTAGGTGTCCTGCAGAACAGCTTCCTCGCTAAGAGGGAGTGTTAATTATTGTTAGTTGGATAGCTATTATTTTTGACTCGAAAATAGCAGTAGTATTTATGGGTAGCTTGGACAGCTGTTCGTCCTTATGTATGTATAGCAGCATTAGTTATGGGTAGTTTGGACAGCTGTTTGTCCACTTGCCAAGAATTAGTAAATTGTTATTGCAAGGATAATTATTTACTGATTTTAGTGATTCCCTTTTGGACACCTTGCAACCAATTCTATTATTGGCTGTCGAGTTGTCTTAATCTCAGCCGTTGGTTTGATTTAATCTCGGTCGTTGGTTTTTCCACTAGGGTAGTATAAAAAGGGGTCATTGGGTCATTTGGAGATACAAGTTTTGGAGAAGCATTTTGCAGTGATAGCAAATTGTCTTGCAATGTTAGCAAGGGTGCAGTGTTAGCATGGGGATAGCAATGGGGAATATCAGCGGAAGAAATTAGGAGCTTGTCGGAGTTCTGCTAGTGAGAGGCAAGGAATTTTGTATCTCTTGATTTGCTAAAGTTTAATATAATTCCTCATCTGTAGAACTAGTTTTCCCTTAGAGGTTTTTCCAGGGACAATTTGTCTGAAAATATTGTGTTCATTGTGTTGTTCATTTCTTTCCGTATTATATAAGTGAAGTTGCAGTTGTGTTATTTTTCAATATTAGCTGGAAATTTGTTTTTAGCAGTTTAATAATCGTTTACGATAGGAGATTAATAATCAGTGACTGCAATAGTTGATTTTTCACATGGTATCAGAGCATTGTTAAGGGTAGAAGAGTTTTGCCCTAGGAAAGAAATTTTGATCTCTTTAAATTTATTATTGCTTTAAACCCTTGAGATGGCTTCAGCTGGTTTGAGAGATCAGGATAGATTGGATGGTGCCTCAAATTTTGGTGTCTGGAAAGCAAGAATTTCTTTATTGTTGGAAGAGAATGGTATCAAGGATTATGCTACCAATGTTTTACCTGTACCAACAGATGCAACAAAGCTTGCAGCATATAGGAAGGATGATGTCAAGGCGAGGAGGATAATCCTTGATGGTGTCAAGGATCATATTGTTCCACATATCTCAGAGCTAGATACAACGAAGAAGATGTGGGACGCCATTCTAAATCTGTACCAAAATGCTACCACCAACAAGAAGTTGATTCTCAGAGAGAAGCTAAAGACTACCCAGATGAATCAGGGAGAAGACGTCACAAGTTACCTCACCAGGCTCAGACTTGTCAAGGATGAGTTAGCAGCTATTGGAGATAACCCTAGTGATGACAAGCTAGTGAGAATAGCCCTAAATGGGTTTACAAAATAATGGAGTGTCTTTGTTCAAGTTGTCAGTGGACGAGATACTTTACTGAGTTGGGATCGACTATGGACTAATTTCACTCAAGAGGAGTTTAGACTAAGTCTTGTCAATGGGGCCAAAAAGAGTCAAAAAATGAGGTGGAACAAGATAATGCTGCCCTAGCGGGTAAAGGGAAAGCAAAGAAGGGATCTAGCAAAGGATCAAATTCACAAAGTGAGAAGAAGAACAAGGACCTTTCTAAGGTCAAGTGCTTTGGATGTCACGAGTTTGGCCACTATGTCAGTGATTACCCAGAGAGGAAGAAGGGTAAGAAGCAGGTGGCAGCTTCAACAAGTGCGGAAGAACTTTCCAGTAGAATGGAAGATGAGTTTGCACTCATAGCTTGTATGTTTAGCTCAACCTCACAGTGTGTTTGGTATATAGATAGTGGGGCGTCATTTCATATGACATGAGTTAGAGAGTACTTCTCCAGTTACAAGGAGGAGGACACCAACATCCAAATTTCTATGAGAAACTTGTCCAAACTCAACCCTGTTGGGAAAGAGACTGTTCAGTTTGAGAGGGAGAATGGAAAGATAATCCCACTTCATGACATGTTATATGTGTCAGGCTTAGTTATGAATTTGATTTTTGTATCTGTTCTTCAGGATAGGGGGTATAATGTACTCTTTAGAGGGACAAATGTGTTGATTAAGCACAAGGATTGGAAATCACCCATAACTATTGGAGTTAGGAGTGGTCGCCTTTATAGGTTGCAGTTTGATACTCCTAAGGCACTTATGAGCAACAGTAATCCTAGAGATCTTGGAGAGCTATGGCATAGGAGGATGGGCCATATTCATCATGGAGCCCTTAGATTGCTTCGTGAGATGGTTACAGGTGTTCCATAGGTGAGCACTGAGCATGATGATGTATGTGAGGGAATAGACTATGAGGAGACATTTGCTCCAGTTGCCAGGTATACTTCTATATGAGCTATAATCTCACTTGCAACACAGATGGGATGGCAAATCCATCAAATGGATGTCAAGAAAGCATTCCTTAATGGTGAGTTGAAGGAGGAGGTATGCATAGAACAACCAGAAGGCTTTGTAGCACACAACAAAGAGACACACGTGTGCAGATTGAAGAAAGCATTGTACGGACTCAAGCAGGCTCCTAGAGCGTGGTATGAGCGCATTGATACATACTTGCAAAAAATGGGCTTTGTGAAGAGTGAAGAAGATGCTAACCTCTACTACTTGATGGTTGGGGGTGAAATTCTCATTCTTGTTTTTTATGTGGACGACCTATTTCTTATAGGTTCACTAGAGCTCATAGTGGATTGTAAGAAGAACCTTGCAGAAAAGTTTGAAATTAAGGATTTAGGACTTATGCACTACTTCCTAGGCATGGAAGTGTGGAAGATAGATGGGGAGATTTTCCTTGGTCAAGGGAAATATTGCATTGAAATCTTGAAGAAATTTGGGATGGAGGAATGCAAAGCCATGTCTACACCCATGATCACGAATTGGAGGAAGGTAGATACAACTAAGGAGAAAGACGTAGATCCCACTTTATATAGACAGTTGATTGGTTCACTTATGTATTTGGTCAACACTAGACCAAATATAGCATTTGCAGTAAACTCTCTTAGTCAATTCATGGTTGAACCAAAGAGAATGCATTGGATAGCGGCTAAGCATGTGCTACGTTACTTGCGTGGTACAGTCAAGTATGGGATCAGATATATTCGAGGTGAAGGTATCAGGTTGATAGGTTATACTGATGCAGATTGGGAAGGAAGTACAACAGACAAAAGGAGCACTTCAGGGTGTTGTTTCAGCTTGGGATCAGGAGTTGTATCTTTGTTCAACAGGAAGCAAAAGTCTGTGGCTCTAAGTTCAGTAAAAGTAGAATACATAGCAGCTAGCATGGCGACATGTAAAGCTATATGGCTTCGGAAGTTGTTAGTAGCCTTGTTTGGTCAGAAGGTTGAGACTACTATGATACATTGTGACAATCAGAGTTGCATCAAGTTGTCTGAGAATCCAGTGTTTCATGATAGGTCTAAACATATAGATATCAGATATCACTTCATTAGAGATTGTGTATAAAAGGGAGTTGTTCAGCTATAGTATATACCTAAAAATGAGTAGGTAGTAGACATTTTGACTAAGGCATTGGGGAAGGAAAAATTTATCTTCTTTAGAGATAAGTTACGTGTCCTGCAGAACAACTTCCTTGCTAAGAGGGAGTGTTAATTATTGTTAGTTGGACAGCTATTATTTTTGACCCGAAAATTGTAGTAGAATTAATGGGTAGCTTGGACAGTTGTTCGTCCTTATCTATGTATAGCAGCATTAGTTATGGGTAGTTTGGACAACTATTTGTCCACTTGCCAAGACTTACTAAATTGTTATTGCAAGGATAATTATTTACTAATTTTAGTGATTCCCTTTTGGACACCTTGCAACCAATTCTATTATTAGCTGTTGAGTTGTCTTAATCTCAACCGTTGGTTTGATTTACTCTCAATCGTTGGTTTTTTCAATAGGGTAGTATAAAAAGGGGTCATTAGGTCATTTGGAGACACAAGTTTTGGAGAAGCATTTTGTAGTGATAGCAAATTGTCTTGCAGTGTTAGCAAGGGCATAGTGTTAGCCTGGGGATAGCAGTGGGGAATATCAGTGGGAGAAATTAGGAGGTTGTCAGAGTTCTGCCAGTGAGAAGTAAGGAATTTTGTATCTCTTGATTTGTTGAAGTTTAATATAATTCCTCATCTGTAGAATTGGTTTTCCCTTAGGGGTTTTTCCAGGGACAATTTGTTTGAAAATATTGTATTCATTGTATTGTTCATTTCTTTCCATATTAAATATAACTGAAGTTGCAATTGTGTTATTTTTCAATATTAGTTGGAAATTTGTTTTGAGCAGTTTAATAATTGTTTATGATAGGAGATTAATAATCAGTGACTGTAATAGTTGATTTTTCACATGGTATTAGAGCATTGTTAAGGGTAGAAGAGTTTTTCCCTAGGAAAGAAATTTCGATCTCTTTAGATTTATTATTGCTTTAAACCCTTGAGATGGCTTCAGCTGGTTTGAGAGATCAGGATAGATTGGATGGTGCCTCAAATTTTGGTGTCTGGAAGGCCATAATTTCTTTATTGTTGGAAGAGAATGGTATCAAGGATTATGCTACCAGTGTTTTACCTATACCAACGGATGCAACACAGCTTGCAGCATATAGGAAGGACGATGCCAAGGCGAGGAGGATAATCCTTGATGGTGTCAAGGACCATATTGTTCCACATATCTCAAAGCTAGATACAATGAAGAAGATGTGGGACGCCATTCTAAATCTGTACCAGAATGCTACCACCAACAGGAAGTTGATTCTCAGAGAGAAGCTAAAGAATACCCTGATGAATCAGGGAGAAGACATCACAAGTTACCTCACCAGGCTCAAACTTGTCAAGGATGAGTTAGCAGCTGTTGGAGATAGCCCTAGTGATGACGAGCTAGTGAGAATAGCCCTAAATGGGTTTACTAAACAATGGAGTGTCTTTGTTCAAGTTGTCAATGGATGAGATACTTTACCGAGTTGGGATTGACTATGGATTGATTTCACTCAAGAGGAGTTTAGACAAAGTCTTGTCAATGGGGCCAACAAGAGTTAGAAAATGAGGTGGAACAAGAGAACATTGCCCTAGCGGGTAAAGGGAAAGCAAAGAAGGGAGCTAGCAAAGGATCAAATTCACAAAGTGAGAAGAAGAAGAAGGACCTTTCTAAGGTCATGTCCTTTGGATGTCACGAGTTTGGCCACTATGTCAGTGATTGCCCAGAGAGGAAGAAGGGTAAGAAGTAGGTGGCAGCTTCAGCAAGTGCGAAAGAACTTTCTAGTAGAATGGAATATGAGTTTGCACTCATAGCTTGTATGGTTAGCTCAACCTCATAGTGTGTTTGGTATATAGATAGTGAGGTGTCATTTCATATGACAGGAGTTAGAGAGTACTTCTCCAATTACAAGGAGGAGGACACCAACATCCAGATTTCTATGGGAATCTTGTCCAAACTCAACCCTGTTGGGAAAGAGACTATTCAGTTTGAGAGGGAGAATGGAAAGATAATCCCACTTCATGATGTGTTATATGTGCCAGACTTAGGTATGAATTTGATTTATGTATCTGTTCTTCAGGATAGGGGGTATAATGTACTCTTTAGAGGGACAAATGTGTTGATTAAGCACAAGGATTGGAGATCACCCATAACTATTGGGGTTAGGAGTGGTCGCCTTTATAGATTGTAGTTTGATACTCCTAAGGCAATTATGAGCAACAGTAATCCTAGAGATCTTGGAGAGCTATGGCATAGGAGGATGGGCCATATTCATCATGGAGCACTTAGATTGCTTCGTGAGACGGTGACAAGTGTTTCATAGGTGAGCATTGAGCATGACGATGTATGTGAGAGAATAGACTATGAGGAGACATTTGCTCCAGTTGCCAGGTATACTTCTATACGAGCTGTAATCTCACTTGCAGCACAGATGGGATGGCAAATCCATCAAATGGATGTCAAGAAAGCATTCCTTAATGGTGAGTTGAAGGAGGAGGTATACATAGAACAACCAGAAGGCTTTTTAGCACACAGCAAAGAGACCCATGTGTGCAAATTGAAGAAAGCATTGTACGGACTCAAGCAGGCTCCTAGAGCGTGGCATGAGCGCATTGATACATACTTGCAAAAGGTGGGCTTTGTGAAGAGTGAAGCAGATGCTAACCTCTACTACTTGATGGTTGGGGGTGAAATTCTCATTCTTGTTTTTTATGTGGACGACCTATTTCTTACAGGTTCACTAGAGCTCATAGTGGATTGCAAGAGGAACCTTGCAAAAGAGTTGGACATGAAGGATTTAGGACTTGTGCACTACTTTCTAGGCATGGAAGTGTGGCAGATAGATGGGGAGATTTTCCTTGGTCAAGGGAAATATTGCATTGAAATCTTAAAAAAATTTGGGATGGAGGATTGCAAAGCCATGTCTACACCCATGATCATGAATTGGAGGAAGGTAATACAACTAAGGAGAAAGATGTAGATCCCACTTTATATAGACAGTTGATTGGTTCGCTTATGTATTTGGTCAACACTAGACCAAATATAGCATTTGCAGTAAACTCTCTTAGTCAGTTCATGGTTGAACCAAAGAGAATGCATTGGATAGCAGCTAAGCATGTGCTACATTACTTATGTGGTACAGCCAAGTATGGGATCAGATATGTTTGACGTGAAGGTATCAGGTTGATAGGCTATACTGACATAGATTGGGCAGGAAGTACAATAGACAAAAGGAGCACTTCAGGGTGTTGTTTCAGCTTGGGATCAAGAGTTTGATGCAGGAGCATCCAGAGGTATAAGGGAAATCCTGTGTCACCCAAAAAAATGTACTTAGACTTAGTTTTTGTTTCATGTGTTTTTATTTTTGGATACCCATTTGGGTCAAATAAAGGTTCCAACTCTCACAGTTCCACTATCAGTGTGCTAGAAAATCTCAAAAAAATAGGAGTATGTAATTGGGCCATCATTTTGGTGAACTAGGAGGTGTAAATTGGCTAGATGAATGTAATTGTAATTTAGAGCATTCCAGAAAAAGAATCAAGTCAAAAGGCCCCACGGTTTGAAAGTTATTGCAATTTATCGGGTTTTTGAGACCTCCTAGGAATGCTTCAAAGTCAGGTTAGGGGCATTAAATGACCTTGAAAAGGGCCAAAAAATGGGGGATGAGCAACGCTAGTCCATAGGGCTATAGAGCACTTCGAGAGCTTTTCAAAAATGTAAATGGTTCGTCAATCGGAGCTATGGTTCAAAAGTTATGCCTCCCGAAAGTTCGGTTACCATTTCTGGATTCTTCTAGATTTGCACCGACTTCTAACGTAGCTTCTGGAACCTTCTATTTGGTCAGTGGATGCCTACTAGCACTTTCTAGAATGTACTCCTAGTCCTTAACCCTCCGGGGTCTATTTAAGGAGATTCATGGCATTGTAAAAGGCAGTTCGGAGTGGAGTTTGAGAGAAGGTACTGAAAGGAGAAATTATCTCCAGATTTATGCTAGTGTTAGCCCTTAGGGCATGTTTTGAAGTTTATTTTCTCTGTACTGTTTGTACTAGCTTATTTTCTCAGTTAATACAATTTTCCTTTTCTGTTGTGTCCATTCTGTTCTTGGGTTGTGTCCCCATCAAGTGGTATCAGAGCTAGTTTTCCTGAGTGTGTAGACAGAACGCCGACTGTGAGGCAGTTTGCACCAGGACTGTGTGGTTGTGGGTTTGAGTTAAGAAGGTGCCTCCATGAAGAGAGCGTGGTGGAAGGGTCAGAGCTATTAATCTTGAGGAGGTTAGAGCCCTCCAAAGGCAGGTACAGGCATTGCAAGAGGAGCTCCGTAGAGGAGCAAATGTTGCCGCAGGTGACAACAGTGAGGATGACAATGAAGAAGAAGTAATGGAACCAGAGGGGGAATTTGACGGAGAAGTTCTGAATCATGCAGAGGAAAGGCTTTTTAGGACCATTACTAAGTTTGGGAAAAGACCTACAATTGAAGTGGGTATATTTTCAAGAAATCTGAAACCAGATGAGTTGATCGATTGGATCAATGAACTGAAAGAATACTTTGAGTATGAGGATATCAGGGACCTAGATAGGGTTAAGTTTGCAAAGGCCAAACTGAAAGTCCATTCCAAAATCTGGTGGCAAGAGGTCCAATTGGAAAGAAACAGAAGAGAAAAGGAGAAGATCACAAGATGGGATCGCATGGTGGACAAATTGAAGAAGCAGTTCATGTGCAGTACCTGCAGTACTCGCACCAAAGAAGGATGGAGAGTGGAGGATGTGTACAAATTCTCGAGCTATAAATAGGATCACCATCAAGTACCGATTTCCTTTGCCAAGGATGGATGATATTATGGACTGCTTGAGTGGAGCTCAGTACTTCACAAAGATAGATCTGAAGAGTGGTTATCATCAGATACGGATTCGAGAAGGAGATGAGTGGAAAACAGCCTTCAAGACCAATGAGGGTCTTTATGAGTGGTTAGTCATGCCCTTTGGATTGACGAACGCCACAAGCACCTTCATGCGGCTCATGAATGAGGTACTTAAGAAGTTCTTGGAAAAATTTGTTATTGTTTATTTGGATGATATTTTAATTTTCAGCAAGACTATGGAAGAACATTTATTGCATATTCATAGTGTCCTTGAAAGGCTAAGGGAAGAGAAACTGTTAATTAATTTGAAGAAGTGTAACTTTGCAAAAAGGGAGTTAGTCTATTTGGGGTTTGTTATATCACCTGAAGGTCTCAAAATAGATCCGGAGAAGGTAAAAGCCATCTTGGAATGGCCTACTCCAAGGTCTGCTACTGAGGTAAGATCATTTCATGGTCTGGTTAGTTTTTACAGGAAGTTTATTAGGAATTTCAGTGGCATATGTGCACCTCTAACTGATACAATAAGAGGGGATAGAAAAGAGTTCAAATGGACTACAACAGCTGCGAGAAGTTTTGAATTGCTGAAAAAGAAGGTAACAAAAAAACCTGTGTTGGCACTTCCAGATTTTAGAAAAGTGTTCCAGGTGGATTGTGATGCTAGTGGCAGCGCTATTGGGGCTATATTAAGCCAAGAAGTTAAGCCTATTGCATATTTTAGTGAAAAATTGAATGATGCAAAGAAGAAGTATTCTGTTTATGATCAAGAGTTCTATGCAATAGTTCAGGCCTTAAAGAAATGGAGGCATTATTTATTGCCAAAGGAATTTGTTTTGTATACTGATCATCAGGCATTACAGTACCTAAATAGCCAAGGTGAATTTAATCAGAGGCATATGAAGTGGGTAGAGTTCTTGCAGAGTTATACATTTGTGTTGAAGCATAGAAGTGGAAAATCTAACAGGGTTGCAGATGCACTAAGTAGGAGATAGTTGTTGCTTACAGTAATGCAGGTTCAAGTAGTTGGGTTTGATGAATTCAAGAATTTGTACCCCGAGGATCCTGATTTTGATGAAGCCTGGAAAGCTTGTAAAGAACCTGTTGCTGTAGATAGAACCAAGTGGTTAGACTATTTGATTCAGGATGGTATGTTGTTCAAAGGTAGTCAATTGTGCATTCCAAGGAGTTCCATGAGGGAAAATCTAATTAAGGAGAAACACAGTGGAGGGATGGCAGGACATTTTGGTCGAGATAAGACCATTTCCATTCTTAGAGAACATTATTTTTGGCCTCAAATTTCACAAGATGTGAAGAAGTTTGTACAGAGTTGCCAAGTTTGTCAAGTTGCCAAGGGGTTTAGTCACAATACTGGCCTATATCAGCCATTGTCTGTTCCATCAATGCCATGGGAGGACATAAGTATGGATTTTGTTCTTGGATTGCCAAGGACACAAAGGGGTAATGACTCAGTATTTGTGGTGGTTGATAGGTTCTCCAAAATGGCACATTTCATTCCATGCCACAAAACTCATGATGTTGTCCATATTGCAGACTTGTTTTTCAAAGAGGTGGTAAGACTACATGGTCTTCCAAGGAGTATAGTTTCTAATAGAGATACTAAATTTGTGGGGTATTTCTAGAGGACATTGTGGAAAAAGTTGAGAACAGACTTGAAATTCAGTTCTACGCATCACCCACAAACTGACGGCCAAACAGAAGTGGTAAACAAAAGTCTGAGCAATTTGCTGAGATGTTTAGTTGGGGATAAGCCCAAGGGATGGGATTTGATTCTACCACAAGCAGAGTTTGCTTACAATAACTCTATAAATAGGAGTACTAAAAAATCACCATTTCAAATTGTATATGGGAATAGCCCAAGGACTGCACCAGAATTGAGGAAGATAGAACAAGGGGAGAGGACAAGTGCTGAAGCTGAGGAATTTGCTGAACATATCAAGCGTCTACATGAGGAGGTTCAAGCACACATTACCAAGATGAATCAAGAGTATAAAGCTAGGGCTGATCAAAGGAGAAGACATAAGGAATTCCAAGTAGGGGATATAGTCATGGTGCACTTACGAAAAGAAAGATTTCCAGCCAGTACTTACAACAAGCTGAAAATGAAAAAATTTGGCCCCTGCAAAATTTTGAAGAAACATGACTCAGGAAATGCATATGAAGTGGAGCTGCCAGATGGTATTCACATTTCTCCCATTTTCAACATTATAGATTTAACAGAGTATCATGATGATGGTGCAGATGAGGAGCTGGTGTTAGAGCCATGTCCAATTCCTACTTCTAAGAAGGAGGAGATAGAAGACATTCTAGATCATTGTGTGGGTACGAGTACCAAAAACAGGCAGTATGAAGAGTATTTGGTCAAATGGAAAGGACGACCGATCGAGGACTCAACTTGGATTTCAGTAGCTGAGGTTTCCCATTTGGGATTTCCTCTACCATTCATAAAGTGACAGAGTCACTTTTCAATCTACCCTGGGTGTCTGATGCAAGAGCATCCAGAGGTATAAGAGCAATCCTATGTCACCCAAAAAAATGTACTTAGACTTAGTTTTTGTTTCATGTGTTTTTATTTTTGGATACCCATTTGGGTCAAATAAAGGTTCCAACTCTCACAGTTCCACTATCAGTGTGCTAAAAATTTTTGAAAAAATAGGAGCATGTAATTGGGCCATCATTTTGGTGAACTAGGAGGTGTAAATTGGCTAGATGAATGTAATTGTAATTTAGAGCATTCTAGAAAAAGAATCAGGTCAAAAGGCCCCACGGTTTGAATGTTATTTCAGTTTTTCGAATTTTGGAGACCTCCTAAGAATGCTTCAAAGTCAAGTTAGGGGCATTAAATGACCTCGCAAAGGGCCAAAAATGGGGGACGAGCGAAGTTGGTTCATAGGGCTATAGAGCGCTTCGAGAGCTTTTCAGAAATGTAAACGGTTCATCAATCGGAGCTACGGTTCAAAAGTTATGCCTCCCGAAAGTTCGGTTACCATTTCTGGATTCTTCTAGATTTGCACCGACTTCTAACGCAGCTTCTGGAACCTTCTATTTGGTCGGTGGATGCCTACTAGCACTTTCTAGAATGTACTCCTAGTTCTTAACCCTCCGGGGTCTATTTAAGGAGATTTATGACATTGTAAAAGGCAGTTCGGAGTGGAGTTTGAGAGGAGGTACTGAAAGGAGAAATTATCTCCAGATTTATGCTATTGTAAGCCCTTAGGGCATGTTTTGAAGTTTATTTTCTCTGTACTATTTGTACTAGCTTATTTTCTCAGTTAATACAATTTTTCTTTTCTGTTGTGTCCATTCTGTTCTTGGATTGTGTCCCCATCAGAGTTGTATCTTGGTTCAGTAGGAAGCAGAAGTCTGTGGCTCTAAGTTCAGCAGAAGCAGAATACATAGCAGTTAGCATGGCGACATGTGAAGCTATATGGCTTCGAAAGTTGTTAGTAGCCTTGTTTGGTCAGAAGGTTGACACTACTGTGATACATTGTGACAATTAGAGTTGCATCAAGTTGTTTGAGAATCCAGTGTTTCATGATAGGTCTAAACATATAGATATCAGATATCACTTCATCAGAGATTGTGTACAAAGGGGAGTTGTTCAGCTACAATACATACCTACTGAGGAGCAGGTAGCAGACATTCTAAGGCATTGGGGAAGGCAAAATTTATCTTCTTCAGAGATAAGTTAGTTTTCCTGCAGAACAGCTTCCTCACTAAGAGAGAGTGTTAATCATTGTTAGTTGGACAGTTGTTATTTCTGACTCGAAAATAGCAGTAGTATTTATGGGTAGCTTGGACAGTTGTTCGTCCTTATCTATGTATAGCAGCATTAGTTATGGGTGGTTTGGACAGTTGTTTGTCCACTTGCCAAGAATTAGTAAATGGTTATTGCAAGGATAATTATTTACTAATTTTAGTGATTCTCTTTTGGACACCTTGCAACCAATTCTATTATTGGCTGTCAAGTTGTCTTAATCTCAGCCGTTGGTTTGATTTAATCTCGGTCGTTGGTTTTTTCAATAGGGTAGTATAAAAAGGGGTCATTGGGTCATTTGGAGATACAAGTTTTGGAGAAGCATTTTGTAGTGATAGCAAATTGTCTTGCAGTGTTAGCAAGGGCGCAGCGTTAGCGTGGGGATAGTAGTGGGGAATATCAGCGAGAGAAATTAGGAGGTTGTCGGAGTTCTGCCAGTGAGAGGCAAGAAATTTTGTATCTCTTGATTTGCTGAAGTTTAATATAATTCTTCATCTGTAGAACTAATTTTCCCTTAGGGGGTTTTCCAGGGACAATTTGTCCAAAAATATTGTGTTCATTGTGTTGTTCATTTCTTTCTGTATTATATAAGTGAAGTTTCAGTTGTGTTATTTTTCAATATTAGCTGAAAATTTGTTTTCAGCAGTTTAATAATCGTTTACGATAGGAAATTAATAATCAGTGACTGCAATGGTTGATTTTTCACACAGTCTTGCAGTCACCAATGCATGGCTGGTTGTTCAAAAACCTATCGGTCGTGCATGCATGATCCTTGTGAGAAACGGTGCTTGCACAATCGTTGTACTCATCTATGTGGAACACTATGTATTCCGTACAAGGAGAAATGTGAATGGAATTGCCAACATTATACTTGTGATCGTCTTTGCCATGGGATCTGCTCAAGAGATCTGTGTGGTGAGCCATGCCAGGAAATTCTAAGTTGTGGACACCCATGTATAGGCCTTTGTAGGGAGCCTTATCCCATGTTTTGCAGTACCTATAATCCCAAGCATGATGATGTTATTACTCAGATGAATTTGGACGAATATGAATCCACAGATAGATTCATTCAGCTTATAGACTGTGAGCATGTATTTGAAGTAAGCGGCCTTGATACATGGATGAATGTAGACGAGAGGGTCCTTGAAGCTGAGCCTGGCGCAGTTGCTGTTAAGCTTACACAATGGTGAATTTAAATTTTTGTAGTTCACATTTCTGTATTTAAAACTCGAATTTTCATTCATTTTGGTTTACACTTTGTGTAAATTCTTGATTAATATTCATATTGTTTGTGATATGGTTTGCACTTTGCAGTCCTAAATGTAGAACACCCATAAGAAAATCATTGCGGTATTCAAACATTGTTATGGAGAGGTTGTGGCAGATTGAAGAAGTCAAGAAATTATTTCTAGGTTTGTAAACCTAAACAAGGGGAACAAAATGTTGAAGGAAAAATCTTATGACAAAGCAATTCAACAGTTCAGTAGAGTATTCTGGTTCAATCCAGGATCTCTTGAAGCCCATGTGGGACTGGCAAAAGCCCTCAGCGGACTAAGGGATTATGAGCAGGCTAGAGAGCATATGTTCTTCATTTTAAAATGTAGTTCATATAAAGCTTGAATCCAAGAAAAGCTTTGAAATCTATTTTCAAAATTTACTTCCAGCAAAAATAATGTGAATTTCAGCAGCGACAATGATTGAAATATTATAGTTGAAAATGAGTTAGTGATTGAGTCATTGATGCAGTGGGTGTTAGTTTGCTATTCCTACTTAGACTTTAGAACAAGTTGACGATTTGCGAAATTATTTTGGAACAAAACCCTGGTCGTGCAAAAACTGAAGAAATCAAAAGAAACATGGAGAGTAGGGATGTAGAAGAGGTGGTGAATGTTATTATGACGGAAGTGGGAGGAAAGCACTGGTATAAATGCCCAAGTGGCCATTAAATGCCCAAGTGCCCTGATGAAGGGAATACTCCTACTAATATCGATGGTAGTTCTCATCCTGCTAGGAGTGACGCCACCGGTCTTGCTGGTTCGGATCATCTTCTTTAAGTTCTGGTTTGAGGTTAAGCTCTTAAAATGAGCTATAAGCAGTTTTAAGCCATTTTTGCCATAGGGTTCTTGGTGTGGGTATTTCATTGAGCTTTAATTTGCCATAGGGTTCTTGGTGTGGGTATTTCATTGAGCTTTATTTAATGGGGTTTTTAATGGAAGGAAATAAAATCAATATGTGGAAAAACATGGTCATTACAAACAATTCGCATGCTCTAAACCTTTTGTGGTTATGGACAAATAATCTGGATCCTTAGTAGCTTTCCATAAATAGTATTGAAACAAAATTCCATCAATTAAAAGATGCCTTTAATTCAATATTTTAATTTAATTAGTCTTTTATTAAAGATTCATCAATGTAATCTTACAAGCTACCAAATGTGACCTTTTCAAATAGTTTGATACTTGTGTACATTCTCAACGATGTTATGATGTTCAAACACTTTCTAGGGTTTGATAGGAACCACTAAAAGATTTCATCGATATATGATATTTTAAGTAATCAACCTAATATATCCAATGGATTTTATTAGTGTCTTTACTTACTCCAAAGCCCCGATTGCATCTTCTAACCTACGTAAAAGATAAAGTACTTGAATCAAGTTTGTAAAAAATGAATAAATTTTATCTATGAGATCAACATTAGTAATATTTAAATTGCTCACACAACTTTTTTGTACTTGAGAACTGATAGTAGATAGGAAATAGAAAGCATGAACTATCTAATAGAATTTATTTATTTTTGCTTTGACAATGGTTAGATCCTTGCTAATTGATTTGGACTTGATGATTGTATTCATCTACATGTTCAAGTAGTTTTTTGTTAATGCATTTAAAGAAAAATTATACAAGGGAATCACTATATAGATACTCTGACTCAATTAGTCTAGTTTGAATCTATGATCCTATATGTACACTTGCAACTCTTAGATACAATAGGCACATTGAACAATATACCATTATTTTAAATAATCTTAAATATTTTAAATTACCATATAACATTTAATAACAATATAGACCTATATAGGGTATATATACCTTTGGGACAAATGCACAACACTTATCACATAGACAACAATATTTCGCCAACACAAGTTAACACTCCAACACAAATTGACTTTCGTTGCATGTTGCACAACATACATACTGTATAATTGACTGAACAAGATTGGGAATTACAAATGCAGTGTAGAAACAACACATTGTATTTCTGAATAAAGTAAATTTGACCCATCAAAGCACCTTACTCTATAAACAATCTAGTGGGGCAAACAATGATAATGATGTTGATTTACTTCCAAAAGAACTCTTTCTTTGTAGAGGCCAACAAACAATGTTAACAACAAACTTCTTGATTCAAATAGGTCTTGTAAATGGATCACTTGGGGAGGTGGTAGATATTGTGTACACACCTAGTTGTAAACCCCTAGAACTACCTCTATATGTGGTTGTTTGATTTGAGAATTAAACCCCCTACCTTGGAATCAAGATCATTAAAAACATTAACCTAAAACACATATATCCCTCGGTAATCATAGGAAAATACCACTATCCATGTCATCAACACTCACCATACATAAATCGTAAGGATTGACACTTTAAAAAACAACAATTGATATTAATTCAAGAGTTAAATAACTAGAAAACATCCTTATAGGACAATTACTCTCCTTTGATTGATATTTAAGAATGAAAAACAATCCATATACTATTATCAAGGAAAAGGAAGACTCTCATTGTAGTGCATAAAGGTACAAAATCTTGTACTTTTCGTTCATATATACAACTCTATATGTGTTCACTCATCACTTTTTTATTGGCTACATTTATGCAATTCATTATCCTCTTTCCCTAATGAATAAAGTTGGTGTATAAAACATGCAAACCAAAATGTGTCTAAAAGTTTCTACTATTTTTCCTTAAAAATAGTTTACTTTGAGTGAAAAACACATACCAATTTAAGTATCTTTATTTTTTATTTTCGTCTTTTACATTTCTTTTAGTTTTATGTTTCAAATTAACAATGTTTAATGTATTTGTTTGAGCTTTAAGTTTCTTTTTATATTAATTAAATGTCTAGGAAAAACAAATATGTATGCAATCATCTTATAGACTTCTATCTTTTTCGACTATGGGTGTGCTCCTTGCTCCATCGGATGCAAGTGCTAGTATATGTATGGTAGACTATTAGTACATGTGCTAACTGACTTGTTTGCCCAGTTTTATCTATTTTAATAAAAAATGCCTTGAGATGGGTTTACGTGGTTAATTCTGGTTATAACAATGAAAAATGTATTGCGGCAAACATCCATGAAAAAATAGGATAAGAGCAGTTGACTGGTTGAAGTTAAATTCATCGCAGCAAGATAAGGTATTTTCGATTCCCAATGCCGACTCCATTATTGCTTCAATTTAATATTATACATGTGGATGAGTCAACAGATTGAAATGCTTCATCTATCAGCAAAATATCCAGTACCAAACCTTCATTTCTCTGTAAAATAGTTTATTTTCGAATGAACAAAGATTTTTCATCCTTCAATTTGGTTTAAAATGGCGTCTTCTGCACAGTCAAGCGTTGGATTTACTCCATATATATAGATTGTTCCTTAAAAAACCATGATACTTTTCATTTATACGCTTTGCCGACTAATCATTTATGAATCTGAACTTATACGGGCTAACAGAATATTGCAATGCATGATTGTTTGCAGTTATTGCAGTTTGAATTGTGTAAACCCTACATTTCATTATTGGATTTGCAGATTAATCCGGAGAACGCTGTATTTTAGTATTTGAATTTGCAGATTTATCCAGTGGCGGGTTTCCCCTGCGTTTTTTAAATTTAAATTTGCAGATTTATCGAGAGGTGTGTTTCGTCGCATTTAATTATTCCAGGAGCTGCATTTTATTATTGGCTTTGCATGTTCCCCTGCATTTTATTAGTGGATTTGTATATTAAATTTCTATTGCTTGAAAATTTATGGATTCAATCGTGTACACTCGATAATTGCATCAACATTTCGGATTTGAAATTTTATCGCGAGGCTAGTTTACTTCCATTTTATTATTTAGATTTCTAGATTTCTCTAGATGTGTGTTTCGCCTGCAATTTATTATTGGATTTGCAGATTTATCCAGATACATTTTGCTCAGCCTCTTTGCAAAATTTTAAATTTTTGTTTAATGAAAACAAATGTTAAACCTAAAGATTTTTATTTTCTGAAAAGGTATGAATGGAATCAGAAAATTCCGACGCATATTATACTTCTGAAGAATTTTCAGCAGAATCGAGAGAATTTCTTTAATAAATGTAAACACCCCTTGTTCTCAGCAAGTGGTCGTGAAAATCAATGCCGAGGAAACTTAGGCTCGACTTGCTTCTTCTCGAAGAACATAAAAAGGCTTGAACACTTCAAAGAAAATTAAGGGCAGAAGCAAGTAAAAAAATTTTTTAAAAAATTAACTACCTTCAGCAAGTGGTTTTTCCGTAGATAATTACTCTAAGTTATCAATGCCGGACCTGATAAGAGATTTTTTCTTTAACTCAAGAAACGCTGTAAAAACACTTCATCTATCCTAGATTTCACTATTCAATTTGCAGATTTATCCAGAAGCACATTTCCCCATTTCCCCTGCACCTTTATTTTTTGAATTTGCAGATTTTCGTAGAGCGTGTTTTCCTTGCATTTTAGTATTGGATTTGCATGTTCCCCTTCATTTTATTATTGGATTTGCAGAATTATCCAGAAGCATATTTAGTTTTACTCAGCATTATATTATTTGAATTATCAGATTTATACAGAGGCGCGTTCTCAGTGTTTTTTAATTATTTGAACTAGTAGATTGATTTATCTAGAAGCGTGTTTTCCTTCATTTCATGACTGGATTTTCGGATTTGCTCAAAGATTTATACAGAAGCCTGTTTTTCCTGCATTCTATTATTAGATTTCTATGTTCCCCTCCAATTTATTATTGGATTTGCAGAATGATCGAGATGCGTTAGATTTATTACATTAATTAAGTTAGTTTCTATGTTTACATTAGATAAATAAAATTAGTTCAATATATAGTTGTGGGAAGTTATTCCGTAAGTAGTTGCTGTAAGGGAAAATAAGACTATATAAAGATGCTCAGACATCAATGTAAATAATTTTCATATCATTTTCAGTATCAATTCTGTATGTTTCCAAACGTATCCAGAAAATTTGAATCAATAATTTCAGCATTTTATATTTTTGCTCTTTTATTTGGTATCAGAGCCACGTACACAGGCAATGGAGAGTTAATGGTGAGATGAAAATGTGTTGTGCCTAGCAGTGACTACAATGTTTGTATGTAACAGTGAAGTTGGTATTGCATTCATTATAAATGCAAGAGGAATGATTCTGGTTGGTTATTTTTCTCTTTCACAATAAGATCACGAGCAATGCTACTGTGTGTCTATCTGGTACTCTGTAAGATCATCAATTTGGAGAGTATGTGATGTTTCTATGACACAAATTTTGCTTGGCCTTTCATAGTTTGCAAATTGCTTTGGTTCAGATGCTAGTCAACTTGGAGAACCATTTCCTGTAGCGTTGGATGCATTTTTATTTGAAAATTTGTAAAGAGTGTTGGCTTTTCTATTGTGCATTTTATGTAAGTTGCTTGTTTTTCTTTCAAAGCAATCAAGAAGAAAATGGATAAAATGTCTACTATATTGCTAAGTCTGAAGGTCTTGAATTTTGCACATGGCAAATTAAGATACAATTGCTTTTGATTGCAAAAAATCTATGGGATATTGTTTGTGGGTTGGTGAAAAAGCTACAAGATTTTTGCTATAAAGAATATAGAAGTAAATAGGAGGCTAGAGGCAATGGAGGTTGGAGGAATTTTATCATCTCGAGCTAGGTTCTCGCTTAAAGATGATTATTGCATGGGAAGCAACTATTTCTGTCCCTATAAAGTTGGGGCTTGGCAAACTCATCCTTGAAGATAAAAGTGGACTTGATAGATTTGTGTCCCTAAAGAAAAGAGGGGGCTTGGCTGTGTGATTGTCCTTCTATGGAGTGAAGGGGGGTAGGATTTGAAGAATGGCATTAGAGACACTCAGAGGAGATGTTGACTTTCGGAGGGAAGATGTCCATATGAAGACATACCAGTGGTGATTGTTTCTATGGCACTTGAGGAGGTGTTCGGAGGAGATGTGGACTTTCGAAGGAAAGGCGTTTCATGTGCAGCACCAAAGAAGGCATCAGGCACACTCCATGGAGATGTGAAATTTTGGAGGAACTATGTCTCGTTGTGTAAGGGAGGTGGAAACAATGTTATTATGATGTCAACTTTAAGATTTGTAGTCTGAAGTTCGGATATGAGGGCAACTTCAGGATTAGGATTTGCAATTTGAAGTTGCAGACTACTTTCAAAGATTGGTAAAAGGAGCTTCATCAAAGTTTCCAGAGGAATAATATTGGTGAAGGCTTTTCACTTTTATTGGATTAATGTAATAAGGGGGGAATGTTGGACTTATTACATTAATTAGGTTAGTTTCTAATAAGTGAGAATGTTAGATTGTTGAATTAATGTAATAAGGGGGGAATGTTAGATTTATTACATTAATTAGGTTAGTTTCTCTGTTTACATTATAAATAAATAAAATTAGTTCAATATATAGTTGTGGGAAGTTATTCTTGTAAATAGTTGTTGTAAGGAAAATAAGACTATATAAAGATGCTCAAACATCAATGTAAATAGTTTTCATATCATTTTCAGTATCAATTATGTATGTTTCCAAATGTATCCAAAAAATTTGAATCAATAATTTCAGCATTTTATATTATTGCTCTTTCAAGACGCATGTTTCCCCTGCATTTATTATTAGAGTTGCAGATTTATCTATATGCATTTTGCAGCACCCTCGTTGTAGAGTTTAATGTTTGATTGATGAAACAAGGTTTTCCCCTAGGGAGGTTTTACTGAAACAATATGGTTGGAAACAAAAACTCTTCAACAGATTATTTTGGCAAAGAATCTTTAGCAGAAATGAGTGAATTTCTAAAATAAATAGATAAAACTCCTTGTCCTCAGCAACGAGATGTTGTGAAACTCTAACAATTAAATCAATTAAATTTCACCATAAATATTTCAATGGGTGTGATATGGCCCAATAACCCCTCTTCATTCATGGCAGAACCTGAGCGTACATTAACCATAAAACCTGAAAAAAAACTAGCCAGGGAAACCACAGAGATTAGAGAGAATCTACAATTCATTCTAGGACACGCATTAATACACAAACATAACTTATAATCCCACTTCAAATCAAATGAGTCCTTAATTTGACAGGCTACAATCCCATGTGCACACACAATGATGGTCTGAAAACATGCAAACTGGTTCCAGTTCAGCAATTTCTATCTACAGTCTCGTAACTTCTACATTTAAACTCCACCATATAAAATGGAATCCAAATCTCTTATAAATACTAGCCACATTAACCTCCTCCACTCACCTCTATCAATTTCCACTCTTACCAGTTTCTAATATAATATGCACACACTTATTAGTTTCCTCTATGTTCTTACTGAATATAAACAAGCACATAAATAATATACAACACATAGTATGATAAAAGATAAAAACACCAAAAATGTAAAATCACCTAATACAATCCAAAATATTCAGCACCAAATCAGATCCACAGCTACCCCATAAAACATCCACCAAGGCCATGCTATCAACTCTGCATTTTCCTAAAATTTTTTGTCAAAACCATCTCACACATGCGTGAGCATCATTGGGGAAATGAGAGGGGGACAAAGGTGTAAGAGTTGAGGAGTTAAGGAAAGTGTGTGGCTTTCTAGGGATGAGTTTATCACTTGTGTGAGAAACCCATTAGGAACTAAAAAGGGGCTAAAACACTTTAGGCTAATTAACTTTAGAAAAAAAGGATACAATAGTTGCAACACAAAAGAACTATGTATTGTTGCAAGAACAACACATTATTATCTAAAACACAACTTATATCCAACATAGCTGAATCAATAGTTGAACACTAAAATATTTTGACAATCTCACATATTTTGCGGGAAACTAAATTTACACAAATGGATAACATGTAGATCATTTTTTCCTTTCTTAGAGTTCAAACCTATTCTTAGAGAACATATTCTAGATATCAGTTTTTTATCATTGTACATTTAACAAACATCCATTAAAAACACACATTTGAACATAAACAAGTGATTATACTATGTAAGAGTAAATAATTAATAATTAATAATTTATTCTATTTACTTAAGCTTACTTAGGTAAATGCATTTCATTTATTAGTTGTAGTCTAGGAGTTTGTTATAAGTCGTTGACAATACAGGATTTTATTCTCTCCTAAGTCATACTTATCCTCTCACCTTGTTCGAGGACTTTCCACCTCATGTGGATGTATGCTTAGTTGTCATACTTATCTCCTAGCGTCTTCTAGCTTGTTCTAGGAGATTCTTTGAACTCTTTATATTCGAGCTCCCTCTTTGTATTTTCATAACATCACTTCTTACATAATGTAAATACATATTTTCTTGTGTTTGCATACTTGTCTCTCATGTCCGTTTAGGGTTTTTTCCCTTGCTCCATGCTCTTCTCTCCTTCGCTTCCCTTTGACAGGTTCTCGCATGCAGGTGATTTTGGACATCTTCGGAGTTGGATTTCATCAACTCCAACATGGTATCAAAGCCTCCCTGCTGCTGCTTCATTGAAGATTTTTGAAGCCGTGATTTGGAGTCACAAACCCTAGTTTGTTTGTGCATTTTTCTTCAAATCATGAGAATAACAAATTTTTGAAGCAATTTGGACCCAAATGGATGCTGCCATTGGATTCAAAAGGCGCTTTTTAGTTAGGATCCATATAAAATTTATCAATTTGTGGAGACAAAGCTCCGGGAGGCAAATTTTTTTTAGTCTGAGGCCTTTTCCATACGGATCTATGAGCAAAAAAAACAAAAAAAAAATTTAATCGCAACACCACCAGGCAGCCACCAGCGCACCACCATGGCACCACCTAGTGTCTACCCGCGCTCCACCTAACGTCGGCATGCCACCCTTGTTGTGCTCGGCCTCAACCTCAGCCCGACCGCCACCCACCGTTGGCGGTGCCCCCACTTTCCTCTGCCCACGCTCAGCTCCTATAGTGGCTACCTCCCATTTTCTCTACCTCTGCCGATTATCGCCACCTGTAACACAGTCAAACACGCGTCCTCTATGCCCAATCAGCAGCGACAATTGGTACAGTTGCACAGTCAGCGCGCTCCGCATGTGACATGTGGCAAGGTTGCCACGTGGCACTTTGTCATGTGGCTCCTGCCACGTCAGTCATACTTGCCACATGGCATCTTTTTTGCTATGATAGTTGACAAGCTGTCAAATTTAATGCCATGAAATGCTGATGTCAACACTACATCATCCTTCTTGCACCTCTCCTAGGTCCTTTTTGACCTACTCTTGATTTTTTGGCCATAACTTGAGCATACAGAGGTATTTTTCTGATCCGAAAGAAGTGCCGAAAAGCTAGTTTCGAGACAAAGACATTGGTGCAAGTATTTTTAGGTTTTGATGCTTCTTTATTGCCTTTTTTTTGTTAAAGTCTGAAGTTCTATTTTTGACTTCGGCATGCATATCTTTTGCGTCCCATATCAGTTTTTTGAAAACTTTATATTTTTGGAAAGATGGTTCTATCATCTTTTTAGAAATGTGGTCCTTTTTCTTAGATTTTGGTCCATTCTCTTTCAATAATATTTTTGGCATTTTTTCTATATGGTGGATATCTTGAGTGTTTTAGGTCCGTGGATCGTTTTCCTAGCATGGTTTCCTTTGTTTTAGGCTGTACTTTCTTTTGTATCAGCTTATTTTCAAATTTGATCATTGTAACTATCATTTTGAAGCACTTTTATGTATCGCACTAAGATAAAGTGCCACTCTTGCATTTCGGGGGTCATGAACATTGTTTTTTGAGTTAGTTGTACATGCACTATTTTTATAAAGCACCATGGGAGGGATAGTTGTTTGTTGTTTTAGGCATTCTCCCTTTGTCAAGTGAGTGTCCCTTCCATGACATTAGCCCATGCAGCGTCGTTGTGATCGTGTCTTTATAGGTGTTTGTACCTCTTTTCCTCTCTCGTCGTTCTTGGTTCGTCTGCGAGAGACTTTGGCCCATCTTTTCAGTTACCTGTGATCTCACCCTGTCTGCATTAAGGGGGGGGGGGGGTTATGCTGTTGTTCTAATGCATCTTTGGTTTGATGGTTCAATAGTGTGAGCTATGTATTCAATGGTTGATCCTATATACGAGGTGATTGCAATAGCTGGCTACCTATGCATTTCGATGAGATGAATCATCTATCATATAGACATGCTCAGTCCGTGCCTTCTTCTTCCATGGAGGTTCTTCAGAACATACTGTGGTGACAGACAATGATGAAAACCCAAGTGATTCTGATACTAAAGACAATAACAATGTTCAAAGAAATATGACAGAACATGAATGGGAAATTATATCTAGGTTGCATCGTGGTCAAAACATAGAGTGCTCAGAAATAGACATGTTGGGGAGAAGAGACATTGACAAACATACAAATTGGTCTATTGATTATAAGGGAGAAGAGTACACTACTGCAGCAATCAATTTTATAGGTAATGTGAAGAATCATGGTTGTCTAATATATGATGACATTCCCCAATGCATCAACTACATGACCCTTGGTGACAAACAGAAAAAGGTAGTTGACATTATTATGACACACTATCATAGAAATCAAAATGTGGAGCCATTGCTCATGATAATTCAAGGAACAACAGGCATTGGAAAGTCATATCTAATTGGTGCAATTAGTCAATCTCTTCAAAATGCAGCAATGCCCTCTCTATCTCCCCTTCTATTACTTGCACCAACAAGAGTCGTAGCATTCAACATAGGAGTTTCTATAGTTCATTCAAAATTAAAAATACCAATACAAGGTTTTTGTCAATTAGAAGGAACAAGACTCACCAGTTTTCAAGAAGAAATGGCACATATCAAGTATATCTTGATTGATGAAATGAGCTTCATTGGTCAAAACATGCTGGAGAACATTGACTCTCGACTTCGACAAGCATTCCCACAAAATGCAAATATTAGCTTTGGAGGTAAAAGGCTTCACTTTTCCTCATTAACAAGTGTAGCATGTATAAAATATAGACTATTATGTTACTAAAATGTAATTACAAATTAATCATTTTGACATAAGTATTTTCATTCTTATATTTTAGGTGTATCTATAATTTTGGTGGAAGATTTGAACTAGCTTCCTCCAGTTGGTGATAGACCAACATATGACAGTAATAGAAGGGAAAAGTTTCTATGGCAAGAATTCAAGATTGTTGTTACTTTGGACAAGATATTCAGACAAGATGGGGAGAATGAGGATCAACAAAGATTTCGCCAAATTTTGATGAATGTAAGAGATGCAAACCCACAGATTGATGATTGGAGGTTGCTAATGATAAGAACCCCTATCAACATAGATCTTCCAACAAATTTACAGTTTCAAAATTATGTCCATCTATTCTCAACAAATGAAAATGTTCATAGTCACAATAAAAAAATGTTGCATTCATTGAAGTATCCTGTTGCACGTAGTGTTGCGAAAAAAGCAAGACATGGTAATGCATTAGAAGATTATTCAAATGATGAGCTTGATCTGGAATTGCTACTTTGTAAGGATGCAAGGGTCATGCTAACTTCTAATCTATGGGTACAAGAAGGTCTTGTAAATGGATCTTTGGGGTATGTTCAAAATATAGTCTACAAATAAGGCAGCACTCCACCTGAACCTCCAACATATGTGATGGTTGAGTTTGACAACTATTCTGGACTACCATTTGAAGACCATCATCCAAAAACAATTCCAATAACACCAATACAGAAGGGTACAACACTTCAATTGCCTTTAAGATTGGCATGGGCATTGACTATACATAAATCTTAGGGTTTAACTCTTCCAAAAGTGACAATTGATATAGGAACAAGAGAAAGAACAAGATTGACATTTGTGGCAATTTCTCGTGTTAAATCTTTACAGTGTCTAAGAATAATGCCTCCATTCACGTATGATCGCTATGAGAAAATGAAAAAGGGTAGACAAGTTGCCAAGCGCAAGGATGAAGAAAATAGACTTAAGTTGTTGAAAGAGAATTGATGTAATATTTTTATTTTTAATACTTCGTCCAATGCAATTACAATTTTGATTTGCCACTTTAATATTTTGCAATTTTTATTATATTTACTATACTATTGTATGATTGCAGTATTTAAATAAAGTTTTCATTTACTTGTATACTACTACAAATCACATTTCAAATGTTTCGAATACATGTTTTCACATCCATAAATATATAAATAGACTTTTAATATACCCTTGTAATTTTTTTTTAGTATCCTTACATTAAAGAAAATGATCACTTATTTTGTTATGCCTTTGTAAGTTTGTATCACACTATGTCAAATAATTTTTTTCCAGACAAAAAATACTAACATTTAAAAAATGTGTGTCAAAATATGAATTTGATCAAATATATTTTATGTTTATTTCATGTAAAATACCTTAGTTTAAATATTATGGTTACTATCCTTGATTAAACATTTCTTTCCTTTTTGAAAAAAAAAACATATTCTTTATCATGTTTTAATGATTTTTTTTTTTCATAATTTCCATGCAGCTTACGAAGATGTCAGAAAAATTACGTTTGGAATGGGCTTACTGGTGGTTATGAGACTTTCATCATAGACTTCCACAAAATGTCATCTTTTGTATAGAGGAGTTGAGTGTTCGATATTGGATAAGGGATAGAATGACCAGTCGAATTATAAACAATGGACCAAGGAACAATCAATTAAAATTTTATAACTATGCTCTGTACTTCAACTTCCATTGTGCCACAAAAGTGAAGATGAACTTAGATGTCAAATTTCATCACCTACAGATCGAGGTTGTAGACTTTTGTAGATGGCCAGACACTTTGTATCGTGAGATCTATGATCTTTATCTTGCAGGATGTATTTATCAAATTATCATTGCCCCAATAGTAAATTTCAGGAAGCACACTCTCTCTGATGAGCTCAGTATAAAGTTTATGAAATTTCTTAAAGGTGAATCTAAAATTAGCTATCAAAAGGGTCCACTCGAAGAATGGTTGATAGCTACTCTTAATTTTGGTTACACAATCATGTTCACAATACATCAAGTCATTCCATCTTTTAGGTTGTTGCATGCAAATTATGGCATACCTACATTATTTCACGTAAAGTCTACTCTATCAATTAAAGTACAAAAAATTCTTCATGGAAATGTAGAGTTATTGCCAGTCAAGCCATGGTTGAGAAAGTAAAAATATTCTACATATTATTTATCAATGTATTGTCAACATTTTGAACAATACTATTTTTTATTATACCCAATTTTATAATAGCTATTAAATATTACATTATTAAGTTTTGTAATGGACTATGTCATCATTTCTTTCAATGATTATTCAGTATTTTTTTATTACACATGTTTCTAGAAAAATTTCTATATTGCTTCAATATGCTTCAATTATTTAATTATTTAGTTTTTTGATGGACTATGTCATCATTTCTTTCAATGATTATTAAGTATTTTTTTATTACACATATTTGTACAAAAATTTCTATATTGCTTCAATGTGCTTCAATTGTTTAGCAATACAATGTATAACATTTCTTCACTTTTTATAACATTAAATAAATATCTATATGATTTTAAAATATCTTTTTAAATTACTATTATTATTTTTTCTCTATGCAAATTTTTAAAATTAATATATAAAAAATATACTAAAATCATAATAATATTAAATATCTATTAATACAAAAATTTCATAATATATTTAACTATAATGAATTATAATTTAAAAAATAATGTCTTTCATTTTGCATCGCGAGTGCTACTAGCTTATATATATTATATATATATAATAAGCCGAGAGATATCCTTTTCGAGGCGCCTATTTTCATAATCTCACTCAATGCAATAGGCGCCTCGAGAAGGATATCTCATGGCTTATTTTATATATATATATATATATATATATATGTTAGTTAATTATTTATTCTATTTACTTAAGCTTACTTAGGTAAATGCATTTCATTTATTAGTTGTAGTCTAGGAGTTTGTTATAAGTTGTTGACAATACAGGAGTTTATTCTCTCTTAAGTCATACTTATCCTCTCACCTTGTTCGAGGACTTTCCACCTCATGTGGATGTATGCTTATTTGTCACACTTATCTCCTAGCGTCTTCTAGCTTGTTCTAGGAGATTCTTTGAACTCTTTATATTCGAGCTCCCTCTTTGTATTTTCATAACATCACTTCTTGCATAATGTAAATACATATTTTCTTGTGTTTGCATACTTGTCTCTCATGTCCGTTTAGGGTTTTTTCCCTTGCTCCATACTCTTCTCTCCTTCGCTTCCCTTTGACAAGTTCTTGCATGCAGGTGATTTTGGGCATCTTCAGAGTTGGATTTCATCAACTCCAACATGGTATCAAAGCCTCCTTGCTGATGCTTCATTGAAGATTTTTGAAGCCATGATTTGGAGTTACAAACCCTAGTTTGTTTGTGCATTTTTCTTCAAATCATGGGAATAACAAATTTTCGAAGCACTTTGGATCCAAACGGACGTTGCCATTGGATTCAGAAGGCGCTTTTCAATTAAGATCCATTTAAATTTATCAATTTGTGGAGACAAAGCTCCGGGAGGCAAATTTTTTTTAGTCTGAGGCCTTTTCCATATGGATCTATGAGCAAAAAAAACAAAAAAAAAATTTAATCGCAGCACAACCAGGCAGCCACCAGCGCACCACCATGGCACCACCTAGTGTCTGCACGCGCTCCACCTAATGCTAGCATGCCACCCTTGTTGTGCTCGGCCTCAACCTCGGCCTGGTGCCCCCACTTTCCTCTGCCCACGCTCAGCTTCTGCAGTGGCTACCTCCCATTTTCTCTACCTCTACTAGTTATCGCCACCTGTAACACGATCAAACACGCGTCCTCTATGCCCAATTAGCAGCGACAGTTGGTATAGTTGCACAGTCAGCGCGCTCCGCATGTGACATGTGGCAAGGTTGCCATGTGGCACTTTGCCATGTGGCTCCTGCTACGTCAGTCATACTTGCCACATGGCATCTTTTTTGTTGCGACGGTTGACATACCGTCAAATTAAATGTCATGAAATGCTGATGTCAACACTGCATCATCCTTCTTGCACCTCTCCTAGGTCCTTTTTGACCTACTCTTGATTTTTTGGCCATTACTTGAGCATACGAAGGTATTTTTCTGATCTGAAAGAAGTGTCGAAAAGCTGGTTTCGAGACAAAGACATTGGTGCATATATTTTTAGGTTTTGATGCTTTTTTATTGCCTTTTTTTGGTTAAAAGTCTGAAGTTCTATTTTTGACTCCGGCATGCATATCTTTTGTGTCCCATATCAGTTTTTTGAAAACTTTATATTTTTGGAAAGCTGGTTCTGTCACCTTTTCAGAAATGTGGTCATTTTTCTTAGATTTTGGCCCATGCTCTTTCTATAATATTTTTGGCATTTTTTCCTATATGGTGGATATCTTGAGTGTTTTAGGTCCGAGGATCGTTTTCCTAGCATGGTTTCCTTTGTTTTAGGCTGTACTTTCTTTTGTATCAACTTGTTTTCAAATTTGATCATTGTAATTATCATTTTGAAGCACTTTTATGTATCGCACTAAGATAAAGTGCCACTCTTGCATTCTGGGGGTCATGAACATTGTTTTTGAGTTAGTTGTACATGCACTATTTTTATAAAGCACCATAGGGGGGATAGTTGTTTGCTGTTTTAGGCATTCTCCCTTTGTCAAGTGAGTGTCCCTTCCACGACATTAGCCCATGCAGCGTCGTTGTGATTGTGTCTTTATAGGTGTTTGTACCTCTTTTCCTCTCTCGTCGTTCTTGGTTCGTCTGCAGGAGACTTTGGCACATCTTTTCAGTTGCCTATGATCTCACCCTGTCTGCATTAAGGGGGGGGGTTATGCTGTTGTTCTAATGCATCCTTGGTTCGATAGTGTGAGCTATGTATTCAATGGTTGATCCTATATACGAGGCGATTGTAGTGGCTGGCTACCTATGCATTTCGGTGAGATGGATCATCTACCATATAGACATGCTCGGTTTGTGCCTCCTTCTTCTATGGAGGTTCTTCAGAACACCAATTTTCTTTTTGGTGGCAGATTTGCGGCTTCTTCATGCTTCAGTGATGCTCTTCATGATCACTCCTTGTTCCTATTTTAGGGGACATTTCCCTAGTTGGAGGCCTCTTCAGTTCTTCACTAGGTTGTTACCTCTTTTTGGGAGAGGGTTTTTCCCACGTGGTTTTCTCTCTTTCCTCGTTTTCAGAGGTTGCATCTTTTGCATTGTACATGGGTACCTAACATGGCCTCGTTGATGGGACCCATTCTACATTCTGCATTTTTGCATTTCTTAGTTTTGTGAGCTTAAGACATTTCCCGAAGTTGCACTTAAGGGGGGGTGTTAGAGTAAATAATTAATTATTAATTATTTATTTAATTTACTTAAGCTTACTTAGGTAAATGCATTTCATTTATTAGTTGTAGTCTAGGAGTTTGTTATAAGTTGTTGACAATACGAGAGTTTGTTCTCTCCTAAGTTATACTTATCCTCTCACCTTTTTCAAGGACTTTCCACCTCATGTGGATGTATGGTTAGTTGTCACACTTATCTCCTAGTGTCTTCTAGCTTGTTCTAGGAGATTCCTTGAGCTCTTTATATTCGAGCTCCCTCTTTGTATTTTCATAACAACAATTTAACATATTGTAAATACATATTTTCTTGTGTTTGCATACTTGTTGTCTCTCATGTCCATTTAGGATTTTTTTCCTTCCTCCTTGGCTTTTCTTTGACAAGTTTTCGCATGCAGGTGATCTTGGGTGTCTTCGGAGTTGGATTTCATCAACTCCAACATACTATTCATCTTGTGTATTTTGATTTTCAAGAGGAGTACATTTAACAAACATCCATTTGAACTTAAACAAGTGATTTTATTATTTGTCTTGTGTATTTTGATTTTCAAGAGGACATTCTTAACCACAGTTAGAAAAGACCTTGCTTTCTCCTCAATTACTTGTAGAAAAACAAAAATATGTGACTAAATAAACTACTAAAACTTGCAAATAAACTACTCTGCTTGAAACAATCATATAAGAAAGTTATTTTTGATGTATCATAGAGAATCAATGTCCTTGAAACAATCATACAAGAGAATTACTTTGAAAGTATCTATTACAAGCTAGGGTTGTCATTGTACCAAAAGATCGACATGTCAATGTTTGATACAATCACTAGACTTATAGAACACATGAGGTCGTTAAGCCATGCCACGAATCCCAAAGAGGAACATTGATGGTTTGTCCAACAATATTATATAGAATCAATTTATTAAAAAATATCCCATCTTTATTTACATAAAATACTCCAATACCATATTCTTTTCCTTTCTTAAAGTTCAAACCTATTCTAAGAAATTGTATTCATAATCATAAGAGAGTTGCTTTTGATATATCATAAAGAACCAATTTATTACAAAATATTCATCTTTATTTACACAAAATACTCCAATGTCAATTTTTTTTCCTTTCTTAAAGTTCAAACCTATTTTAAGCTATCATATTCCACCTATCAATTTTTTTATTGCCTATCTATTGTTTCTTTGAAAAGAAGAGAATTTCTAAGTCAATACCTAATCACTAGATCAACTACTATCATAACCACAATAAATTGACATTTCAATCCAAGCAATGAAAACTAAGCCAAAATCTACTCTAACATATCTATACAATTCAATTCTACATATAACTTTCACAAAATTAATATACTATAAACAATTTGTAAATTGTAAAATATTTATTCAACCAAAACCTTATTTTAAACACATTACCCAATTGATTCTTACATCAGCAATTCATCTACATATCCACTATCTAATTTTTTTAAAGTGCTACATGTTATCCTATTATTCCAATCCTAACTTTTAAAATATAAGAGAGTTAGTTTTTATGTATAATAGAAAATTAATTGCTAACAAGAAAACACTATTATAAAACATTCCATCTTTGTTTACACAAAATATTCCCATGCCATATTTTTTCTTTCTTTCTTAGAGTTCAAACTTATTGTTAAGAGATCATATTCTACCTATTATTATTTTATTGCTTACGTGGTGCTTCCATGGAAAGAAGAGAATTTAGTCAACACCTAGTCACTAGATCAATTACTATCATAGCCACAATAATTTGACATTTCAATTTGAACAATATGAACTAGTTTATGTAATCTACTAACTCATCTAAACAATTCAATTTCATATGTCACTTTCACTAGTATAATATACCACAATCAATTTAGAAGAGTGTCACCTAAACAAAACTTTATTTTCAACACGCCACCCAATTGATTCTTCCATCAACCATTCATCTACTATCTAACAAAATATACTTTTTAATCTAGGTACTACATGTTACCATGTTATTCCAATCCTAACATTTACGATCTACAACAATTGTTAATAGGGGAAACGATCCAGTGGCCCTCTAGCTTCGTGTGCCCACATTTTGTAATCCATATGTTGAAATTTGTCAATTTTTTCCATGAATCTCCGTAGATGACTGAAGAGCTTAAAGCTAATCTTTGGCTCTCTTTGTAGAATTCATAGAGTGCAAGGTGGTCTAAAAGTGTCCTAAAACGTTCACCTGAAATTCGTTATGTTCACTCCCAATAGATGCACACAAAAAAATGGTACTTTTTGTACAAATGGACCAAGCAGCAACCAAGAAAGATAAAAAACAATGAACTATTAATATATGTGTGATCGACTATTAATTTTATCTATTGTGCTATTATTGACAACTGACTTGTTTGCCCAGTTTTATCTATTTTTAAAATGCCCTGAGATGGGTTTATGTGGTTATTTCTGTTTATAACAATGAAAATTGTATTGTGTGGTTGTTTCTGGTTATAACAACGAAAAATGTATTGCGGCAAACATTCCATCAAGAAATAGGATAAGAGCAGTTGACTGGTTGAAGTTAAATTCATTGCAGCAAGATAAGGTATCATTTTCGATTCCCAATGCCGACTCCATTATTGCTTCAATTTAATATTATACATATGGATGAGTCAACAGATTGAAATGCTTCGTCTCTCAGCAAAAAATCCAGTACCAACCTTCATTTCTCTATAAAACAAATTATTTTCGAATGAGCAAAGATTTCTCATCCTTCAATTTGGTAAAAATAGCGTCTTCTGCACAGTCAAGCGTTGGATTTACTCCATATATATAGATTGTACCTTAACCATGATATTTTTCATTTATACGCTTGCCGAGTAATCATTTATGAATATGAACTTGTAAGGGTTAACAGAATCATGCAATGCATGATTGTTTGCAGTTATTGCAGTTTGAATTGTGTAAACCCTACATTTCATTTTTGGATTTGCAGATTTATCCGGAGAACGGTGTATTTTAGTATTTGAATTTGCAGATTTATCCAGTGGCGGCTTTCTCCTGCGTTTTTGATATTTAAATTTGCAGATTTATCGAGAGGTGTATTTCGTCGCATTTAATTATTGGTCCTGTGGATTTACCCGGAGCTGCATTTTATTATTGCCTTTTCATGTTCCCCTGCATTTTATTAGTGGATTTGTACATTAAATTTCTATTGCTTGAAAATTTGTGGATTCAATCGTGTACACTCGATAATTGCATCAACATTTCGGATTTGAAATTTTATCGCGAGGCCAGTTTACTTCCATTTTATTATTTGGATTTGTAGATAACTCTAGATGTGTGTTTCGCCTGCAATTTACTATTGGATTTGCAGATTTATCTAGATACATGTTGCTCAGCCTCTTTGCAAAATTTTAAATTATTGTTTGATGAAATCAAAGGTTTAACCTAAAATAAAAAAATTCTGAAACGGTACAAATGGAAACAGAAAATTCCGCAACATATTATACTTTGCGAAGTATCTTCAGCAGAATAAAGAGAATTTCTTTAATAAATGTAAACAGCCCTTGTCCTCAGCAAGTGGTCGTGAAAATCAATGCCGAGGAAACTTAGGCTAGACTTGCCACTTCTCGAAGAACATAAAAAGACTTGAATACTTACAAGAAAATTAAGGGCAGAAACAAGTAAAATAATAAAAAATTAACTACTTTCAGCAAGTGGATAATCTGTAGATAATTACTCTGAGTTATCAATGCCAGACCCGATTAGAGATTTTTTCTTTTGAGTCAAGAAACCCTGTAAAAACATTGTGTTAACCAGAGGCGTATTTACCCTAAATTGTATTATTCGGTTTGCAGATTTATCCACAGGTGCGCTTTCTCCGGCATTTTTTGTTTGAATTTGTATATTTAACTAGAGGCGTGTTTTCCCCGCATTTTGTTATTTTATTTGCATGTTCCCCTGCATTTTATAATTGGATCAGCAGATTTATCTAGCTGGCATCATATTATTTGTATTATCAGATTTATCCAGAAGCACATTTCCCCTGCATCTTTATTATTTGAATTTGCAGATTTTCGTAGAGCGTGTTTTCCTTGCATTTTAGTATTGGATTTCCATATTCCCCTTCATTTTATTATTGGATTTGCAGAATTATCCAGAAACATATTGAGTTTTACTCGGCATCATATTATTTGAATTATCAGATTTATACAGAGGCGTGTTCCCACTGGTTTTTTTAATTATTTGAACTAGTAGATTGATTTATCTAGAAGCGTGTTTTCCTTCATTTCATGACTGGATTTTTGGATTTGCTCAAGGCATCTTTTCTCTGCATTTTATTATTGGACTTGCGGATTTATACACAAGCCTGTTTTTCCTGCATTCTATTATTAGATTTCTATGTTCCCCTCCAATTATTTATTGGATTTGCTGAATGATCGAGACGCATGTTTCCCCTGCATTTATTATTAGAGTTGCAGATTTATCTACGTACATTTTGCAGGCACCCTCGTTGGAAAGTTATATGTTTGATCGATGAATCAAGGTTTTCCCCAAGGGAATTTTTACTGAAACAGTATGGATGGAAACAGAAAACTCTTCAGCAGATTAATTTTACGATGAATCTTTAGCAGAATCGAGTGATATTTCTAAAATAAATAGATAAAACTCCTCGTCCTCAGCAAATGGTAAGGAAAAATGGAAAATGAATGCCGAGGAAACAGAATTTGTGAAATCCCTACAGTATCAAACATTGCTTTAAGAAAACCCATCTTGTACCAAAAAACCAGGCATTATCTACACGATTTGCTAGCAGAAGTTACTTATCCGGGGCAGCAACAACTCCGAAAGCATGGTTTACTTTATCCTGATGAGCTGCAAAAGCTGAAACAGATTCGGACCTCTAAATTTTGAGGGAACGCCTATTGACGAACTAAGAAACTTGATTACCTCTGAAATTTCCTTCTTAAACTTAAAGGTAACGTCCAACTTTTTAGGGACTTGGATTTTTAGGGACTTGTATAAATCCAATCTAATAGAAATGTGCTTGGACTGTTGAACTTAGAGGGTGTCCATGTAGATGGTGTCTAGAAAACTTTAACTTAGAACTGCAAAAGCTTAGCAACAAATAATCCTGCAGAGTTAATATTCACAACATACAAAACGAATTAAAAAACTACCTATAAGATTTTGCACAACAAAGAACCAAATAACTAATAGCCCACAGAAATGAAGAAACTCGACACAGTATACAGGATTTATAGTTAATCAAAATGATATGATAAGAGATCAGTTTCTCCTATATAATCAATAGATGTCAACTGATACACACAGGAAGACCATCACATCAAGATTATATACGGGGTTCCTTTTTTGGATTCTTCTAAAATGACTCCAGGGAAAAAATCCCAACTAAATGTTGTGAAAATCTGACCATTAAATCAATTAAATTTCACCATAAATATTTCAATGGGTGGGATATGGCCCAATACCCCCTCTTCATTCATGGCAGAACCTGAGTGTGCATAAACTATAAAACCTGAAAAAAACTAGCTGTGGAAACCACAGAGATTAGAGAGAATCTGCAATTCATTCTAGTACACGCATTAAAGCAAACATAACTTATAATCCCACTTCAAATCAAACGAGTCCTTAATTTGACAGGCTACAAACCATATGCACACACAATGATGGTCTGAAAACATGCAAACTGGTTCGAGTTCAGCAATTTCTATCTACAGTAATGATATATATAATTTAGATGCTTCTGCATTTAAACTCCACTATATCGAATGAGGATCCAAATCTCAACCTCCTTCACTCACCTATATCAATTTCCACTCTTCTCAACTTCCAATATAATTGTACACACTTATTAGTTTCCTCTGTGTTCTTACTGAGTACAAACAAGCACATAAATAATATACAGCACATACTATAATAAAAGATAAAAACACCAAATATGTAAAATCACCTGATGTAATCCAAAATATTCAGCACCAAATCAGATCCACAGCTACCCCATAAAACATCCACCAAGGCCATGCTATCAATTCTGCATTTTCCTTAAAAAAATTGTCAAAACCATCTAAACCTGCAAACCGACAGACACACACTAAACAGAACCCTCCAAACCAGCCCACACAAACAATGAAAAACTGGAACATACGCTTACAAAATCTTGCATGACATTAATGACTGCAAAATCCCAAAAAGCTATTGATATTTCCAACAAAAAAAATATGCAAATAAAATTCGAGAGGATTGATACGAGTGTTTTGATCATGGAACTGATTATTTAACATCCATTCAATTTACAAGAACAGTTTCATGAATTCTTCCATTGTTTCCCCACTGGAAACTCCGAATCAACTAAATATACTACTGCAGAGTTGATCTGCAAAAAAGAACAAGTGATCAAGCAGATGACTTCCATTCTTTTATTTCCTTCCATGAAATTCCCAACCGAATCATCTGGCCAAAGTGGAGAAGCAGCTATTAGAACGCGCAATACCCTTGCGGGCAACAACAACATCCTCGGTAACACGAGGGCTACTCGGAGTGGATCGAAGAGCTCTGGGCGAATCGAGACTTTTTCTCAACAGCCGCCTCATAGTGCTCACAAGGTGCACAGCCGGGTTAGCATTCAAATCCGATAGAACCTGCTTACAAAACCTCATATGAGCCTGCAAAGCCTCTTCCATCCCGATAATCGCATTTGCCCTACAGAGCTCATCTTTCACAGCTTCAGCACACAGCCCGCAAATCCACCGCCCGTAAAACCGGTCCCTAACGCGAGCAATGTAAGCCGGCGTGCATTCCTCCTTCAATCCACAGCACTCACACAAAGCAAATTCAACCTCCATTACAGCCGTTGCCATGTGCTTTTAAAATCCTTCGCAAACCCTAGCCAAAAAACCCTCAATTCAACAAGAACAAGAATTCCAAGAACTAATATTTCCAACTACCTCTCCTTCTCCCCCGTTGCATAGCTACCAGCAGATTCCAAGCCCTGTGCCACGGCCTTAAACCAAATCTGCCCTGGCATTTCCAGGCCTCAGATACCAAACTTTCCACTCTCAAACACAAAATTTAACTCTCAAAATCAAAATTTCCACTCTGAAACACAAAATGTTACTCTCAAAATCAAAGGTTCACTCTTAAACACCAAAATCTCTACTCTCAAAGACCAAAAATTCTACTCTCAAAATCGGAAATTTCACTTACTTCTCTTCAAGGATCGAGCCCTGGCCCTTACAATTCTCCCTTGAAATCCCGAAAACCCTGGTGCTGTATCGATTCTAGGACCTCCATATCCCCCAATTTGTAGCCCCCTGCAAATTATTGAGACCCTTAATTGCGGCTCTCTCCACATGTCAAATGATGACACTCTACGCTAGTATCTCATGTTAACGTGACCTAAAATGTGGGGTTCCTGCCAGCTGGAATCCTCTGATTGGTCCACCCTTCACCCTGAGCTTAACCTGTTGTTTCGTGCCCTACCTCTGGTCCAGTCACCATGACACGTGGGCACAGAAACTGACATTGTTAACATATGGAAATTTACACCACATTTTTTTCAGGTTGTTTTTTACTGGATTTGCTAACTTCTTGCGTGTTGGGCAAATCAAAATCATGTTGCAGGAGTTGCAGGTGAGTGGGAATTGTTGTTTTTGCCACATTTTTAGCGGGGGCAGATAAGATTACACGTTGATATTGTGCGAATCTGTGGCTGGAATAAGCCTGGCTTAATATAGGATGAGGACGTTCATTCTATGCCACGTAATGACAGGTCAGCAGGGTGGATGGTTGGTTTGGAAGTCAACTTGGTGCCTACGTGGCAGCTATGAGGTGGTTTGTGGAATGGTTATTCGTTGTTTGTTTTGTCATTCTTACTTAGGTATCTACAATGCCGTTTGTACAAGCTATACCTTTGGATGTCACATTAGTCAATGTCATATAAATGGTGGTTCAACCAAAATGCAATGAAAGGGGAAATTTGAGCAATGATTGAGCACATGGATTTGGGAAATAGAAAATTTGGAAATTTGTGGATTTGTCTTTTCATGTAATATTATTGTAGCAAAAGAATTTTTGTCTTTATTTTCAATAGAATGATTGTTCACATGTTTAATTTTAATAACCCATGAAGTTAGCATGACTTCTTGCTTTTCAATTTGTATAAGTGGTTATTTGTGGATGTTTTGGATTAAGTTGAGTTTCTTATTGTCGAGTTTGGTCTTAAATGTCGAAGGAAAAATTTACACAGTCAAAGTTGAATAATTCAATCTAAGAATGATTATTGTTAAAACAAAAGATGGTCAACAGTTATATGACTTGAAAGGTCAGACTTTGGATACATCTTATAAGATTGCTTAGGTGGGTGGGTGTATGTGTGCGCAAGAGGAGATGGTGTCCACTATGTGCTTTTGTTTAAGACTGCATAATTTTGTTTGAATTAGTTGCGTAGAGTAAATTTTATAAGAGATCTCAAAAACCTAGAAGACAACCCCATGTAATATGTTGCAAGTGATTTATAATAGATGAGAATAATGAGTTATAAGTCTAACTACCTCATATAAAAACATAGTTGTGTATAGGATATCACTTAAGCTAGCCTAAATATGACTATATAAGGGAACCTAAATAACTAATTAACAACATATAATAATATTATGGCTTTATTAGGAGTTAAGATAGCCACAAGTTGACTAATAATAACCACACTTATACTTTAGGATCAAGGATGTAAGATGCACTCCTCTTTAGACAAATATTTTCCTTTGTATTGTCGTAAATAACAATCAAGTGTATTTTAGGGTGTGCAAGTATGGGGCCTCTTCTGTTGAACATATAGAGGTGCACAGTGAGAGGCTTCTAGGGAATGGGCTTTGTAATGTCTTCCCCCTTCTAACAAGAATGAATGATTATATGGTTAAGTACTAGAAAGCCCTATCTACTTATCAATATTGGATTGACCCAAAGATACAAAAGACACACATAAGGATTGATAGATAGGTTTTAGGTGCTACAAGATTTCTAATACTGATAGTTGTAGTTGCTACATGATTTGTTTATCTCTCTACTTTGAAAATAGATGACTTCTAAATAATCATTGAGTCTAACTTTCCACTCTCCTTACACTCATTTTAGTTTTCCATTCCTCTAAACACTTTAGGGACCAATTGAATTATATTTAATTTAAGAAAATGAGTCATGTTCCATTTTTATTCTCAACACACTCCTCTATTGGCCTTTATTCTAATGTGCCTTCTATTGTATTTTATTCTTCAATTCAAATTGTACAATATCCTCTTTTTAATGTTCAATGCTATTAAATCCACACTTCAATTTTCTCCAATTTGGCATTTCTATATTTGGCCTCAAAGTTGGATATGACAGTTGCAAGTTCAAAGAAAAACACAAAAATGCATTAAGAACAATATATAAGGAATCACTCCTAGCTCACTTCATTATATCACCATCACAAGTTCATTTTGAGAGACAATATCCTTCTTAAGAGATAATTTTATTCAAGGAACATCAAACTAAACACACAATATTTAGTTATGTGTTCATGATTGATTTTGTGATGATTTATCATGTTATTACATCAATATTTGGAGGACTTATTGGGAAAGAGCATTTCATCATCTATAAAAGGTATAATAATTTCAATTGAGTATTTTTATTCAAGCTTGCTTCACATTTAGCCTCAACCATGGCAAACCTAAGCTTTCCTTTTCATTACCAAGTTTGTATGGTGGATTCTTAACATGGATTTGACTTAGGGAAGCCTCTATATATAACTATACACACATTATTCTCTCTGAAAATGTAGCTACAAGTGTATAACTAGGTTTTGTGTTCAATTTGGTAGTGTAATAGCCAAGTTTAGGCAGATACATAAGCAATTTGACATAATTCATTATAAGGACTAGGGTTCCTAGTGCCATAGTCTAAGTGGTTTGGCTTGAAAGTTGATCTAGAGGTAGTTTCGAGGCTTCTGAGACCAATTTGACATTTTTAACTTTTTGGGATACATGTAGGACCATGGCACCTAGTGATAGTGTCCATCCATTTTGAGCTCATATTTTAGACATGGATCCATCTTTGCATCATGCTTTCAATTCTATATATCTTAGTTGACTCTCATATTTATACTTGTCCATTTGTGTTGATCATTATCAATTTTACTCCTTTTAGCCTAATTCTTAGATTGTTACTTTCCAAGATTCATATCTAAATAAAAATAGAGACAATCAATTACCAATCAACCACTACTTTCTTCATTCTTCAAAGGGTTTGAAGTTGGACCTAATTAATTGCTAACCGATGTAATGGCATTGGGAAATAACTTCATTACATGTTTGGGAAATTGCTTCTAGATTCCATGTTCTCTTATTTGTTTATGATGTTTATGAATGTTGTTTGGTACTATAATTATTTTAAGATATTGTAGGATAACTGAACATAACTAATGTACCCCTCCCCCTAGTTATCTAACAATTAGTATAAGAGCACATTGCTCAAAAGTTTAAAGGAACTTGAGCTAAAGATCAAAGATGTATAAGAGAGAGGTACAAAGATGGAAGAAAGAGAACTTCTCATCATAGAAAGTTAGAATGAAGCTACGTCTATCTCGAGTGGAGATAATGTCATGCATTGGTTGAAACATGAATCTGCCATGCCTATTGGTCCTCTAGCCATGGAGCAAATGAATGAGAAGAGGAATCACAATAGTATGAGATTTCTTTCTGCACTTAATGATGTCGTGTTTGATGATATCAAGGATTGTGCTACTACCAAAAAGATGATAATGGGAGGAGAATTAAAGCTAAAAGTCTTAGAGAAAAGTATGGTGACATGAGAATAAAAGAAGGTGAGAATGTTGCACAATGTGTAAACCAAATCAAAGAAGTTGTGAGCATAATCAAAGTTGTTGGAGGAGCTATCAATGATATTGAAATTGTAACACCCCACTCAAGAACCCAAGAGAAACTCACCTACTATGTTACAGTGTTTTAGTGATTTTTTTCAAAAGTTTCAAGAACATCAAAGTATCAATGTGGGAGCAATATACGCAAACACATCAAGTACACATAAGTAATTATAGATACAATTTCCATTCCTCAAGGGTTCCTTCATGTTGAGTCATGTTTAATAATTTATATTAATTAGTTTAAATTTCAAGTACAAAGTCACGATCACAAGGAAATAATAGATACACTATCTCATAGGCAAACACATAAGTACAATTAATACAATGAAAAGACATTCAAATGAATAACATCCACTACACATGTTGCATGGTATGCAAGAATAGATAAAAGTACATGATAACATGTATATACATCAACTGAATAGAAGTCTTCAAGTTAAAAATAAGAATAACAATGATACAACTACATCAACCAACATCCAACATCTATCCAACCGAGGGGGGCCCAAATGGTAAGAAGACACTACCTCCCCACCACATGGTCAACTAGTCATGCTTCCAACTTCCACCATACAAGGAAGATAATGAATGATCTGAATGCGGATAATCAAACCATAGAATAACCCTAGGTAAATAATCATAGTAGCTAAAAGCTACCTCAAGGGTAAACAACTACTAAAGAAGAAAAGATAATTAAAATCAAAAGGACATTCAATCCAATACCAACAACACATGCCAAAGTCAACATATAAATACCATTTGCAAATCCAATATCAAAAGTCAAGAGATAAAGTCAATGAAATGTATCCACTTCAAGTCAAAAGCCACATGTAAAAGTATAATAACCAATAATCACCAACTGTCATCAATGAAAGTAAACAACATTTAATAAGTACTACAATAAATACAACATTCAATACACCACCAGAGACAAATACCAAAAATCTATGTCTAGGAGACTCAAGCTACATACTAGGGAGTGTTATCATATATCATATGGTCAAACTACTTGAGTAACCCTGGATTGTTCTCTCATTAGACTCTAGACCCTCAAGCATTAAGTTACATTAGATTGGTCATTTTGGACCCCAGACCATTGACACATGCAAAACCAGAATACCCTCTCATGAAGATGAGGAAAACCAGTCATACCTCTCGCTAGGTATCATCTCATTCCAATCCTTATCCTATACAAGCACTCAAGGCATGAGAGAGGCAATATCTCTAACTTGTCTTTTTAGTGAATCTGAAGGAAAGGGTTAGGCGAGATATTTTAATTACTATGTTCTAGACTTGTTACACAACTTACAATAGATTACCCGATACTAACCACTTTGAGCCCTGGACCCCTATTACAAGCCACTCCCAAAGACATGCACCTAGTCAACCTCTCATAGCACACAAATCACAGTTGTGGCCCATACCACAATACCTATAATGATCAGACTCGATTCCTTAACAAACAATCCGAAAATAACATTAGTTCTTAAAACTCAAGTTCTCATAAATGCCCATCAAAATAAAGCATATAAAATAAATCTCAATTCAAACTATAAAGTACATCATGACATAGAAAAATAATATCATACAAGAAAACTCAAAGACGTCTTTCGTGCACATCCTGACTTGGCCAACTAAACAACACAAAGAAAACCATCATGAAAATAAGCATCACAAGACTATAAATAGAATATAAGAAAACACATAGTTTTGAATTATAAAATTTAATTTTGGATATTTTTCTATATTTAGATCGAGCCATAAGGATGTATTAAACAATAAGGTAAGAATATACATATTAATGTAAATTGTTATGTTAATATACTTATTCAATTAAATAAGCATTTAAATGTAATAACTCATTGTGTATATAAAATATCACACAATATTATCATATTTTTAATTTAAATAATCTCAAATTATAAATGACTTAGTAATTGATAATAGAAATGTATATTATAAGATTTAAATATTAATATCAATTTTATTTCTAAAATACTAATTTGACTCCAATTTAAGTTCAATATTAATATTTACTTTCTTTTAATTCATAATGTAACTACAAATAATTCAAACTTGTAATTATAATTATAATTAAATTATTTATAAACTTGTAATTATAATTATAATTAAATTATTTATAATTTCTCTCATAGTAATAAATATTCTTAAATAGATGATTACATTAGTAAACTTCTCTATAACTCCTCTTAAAAATATAATTAAAATCACAAATATTTATTTATTAACTTCTCACTTGCATTAATAAATATATAATCACTTATATGCAACTAATAGTTTAACTAGACTTAAGAAATCATTAATACTAACATCCACTTTACAAATAAATGAGTAATATTTATTTAATTTTTGAAATTAATAAATTATTATTATTTTTTCAAAAGTAAATTTTTTTTTAAAAAATTTTCTAATTTAATAAACAATTAAAAAAAGTTTAATTGTTTTTTATTTTTTATTTTTTCTTTCTTCTTTTCAATATAAATTCAAAAATTAAATTATATTTTTATAAAATAAAAATAAACATGCAATCAGTACTTTCACATGCCTATGATCTTTCAAGTTATGCAAGCATAATATACTTTGTTTTCTATCTTTAGTATATGTAGTTCCACATGCATGTATATGTTTAGTTACATGTTTTTCTCTCAATTAATCTTATGCATTTTTTCAATAAATTTTGTATCTAAATTATTTTCAATATAAGAAGAATATGTATCTCTATTTAGAAAATTCATGATAATCACTTGATTCTAATGACAAATTTAAAGTTGAAATACTAACTATTCAATTGGTTATTTTCTTTCAATTTTCTATAGTTGAATTTTTCCTATATTAGAAAAGGTTCTAAAATAGTACAATCATAAATTTTCTAGATTTTTCTATAGTTTTTCCTCAATCAAGTTTTCTTAACGATAAGTTTTCCTTTTCAAAATCTACAACATAATTTTTATCCAAAAATTGTACAATAAATAAAGAAGCATTATGCAAGCACTCAGGAAGACATGAAGTAGACAGATCTTTTCTAATGAAATATACAATTACGGATTTCAAAACCTACTTCACGTTGATGCTAACAATTTGGTTGTAGACACCTAAATCCTTTAAAAAATAAAGTATTTTTATTTTCTGAAAAAAATTCTGATGACATCATCATTTATTAATTAATTAATTTATTTTTATGTCATTAAATCCCTTTATCTTAATTAAAAATATTTAATTAAGGAATCCCTCCCAAAAATGTTTAAATCTTATTTAAACATTATTTCCTTATTTATTAATTATTTAATTAATAAATTGACCAAAAAATCTAAAATAAATAAAAAAATTATTTTTTGCCCAAAACTTGGCCAATTTTCTTAAGACCACTAACCTCTTCCAAAATCTTCTAATCCTTCTTTAATTTTGATTAAAGGCTAATCCCATCATTTCTTACCCCTAATCCCAACTCAAAATATTTAATTAAGATTAAATATTAATCCTCATGTTTATTAAAAAAGTTTTAATAAATATCTCCTCAACCCAAACCCTTGAAATAAATAAAACTTTATTTATTTCCTAAAATCTAATTTATCCTCATCCTAAGTTGTAGACTCTTCTAGAAAGTCTTCATCCTCATCATAGGAAGTTCTAAACTATTCTAGAAAGTCTTTATCCTCATCCAAAGTCTAGACTCTTCTAGAAGATGTCTTTAAACCTAATCCTAATCCCCTCCTAACCTTGTCACATTCCTTAAACATGGGTTAAGACTTACTAACCCAAGCAAAAGTTAACAAATATCTCCTCCTTCACCCACCTTCATTAAATGCCATCCACTTGCCTATCCCTAAGCTAATCCTAAACCATCCTAATCCATCCTCTAATCATTTGCACAATCCTAAGCAAGCTTAAAACCTTCCTAATCAAGCCCAAGTCGAAATTCCTCTCATCTCCCTCAAAATATCCCAACCATAAAACTTTATGAAGCCCACTAGGCCATAAATGACTCTTCCAAGCCCTTTCATTGCTCTTACAAGCCATTATAAGGGTCTTTATGAAGATTTTATCTCTTGAGCCTCCTTTGTTGACTCATCCTTCCCCTTTCCTCCATCCTCTCACCTTGTGACATGTGTCACTCCCTGATTGGATGTAAGGAAGCACAATCCATGTGCTCTCCTCTCATGCAATCTGAGCCCTCCATGAGCTTTTCCCCATCCTTGCATCTTAGCCCTCAATCCCTCAAGCCTCTTGCTTATAAATTGGATCCTTCCCCTTTGCAAAACAACACAATCCATGAAGTAAAGTCATAATGCCATTTTAAGAAGCCATTTTACATCAAAACCATACACTCACACCCAAATTCCAACTCCATTTGAAGCCCTTTTTGAAGCATAAGCTTGAGCATACATCCTATCTATTTAGACAAAGCCACTCAACAAGAAAGCTTCTTATTGAGAGAGCCCATTAATGGCTCATATTCTCAATTGAGAGCTCATCTTAGTCTATCTTGAAGTTTATGAATTTTGTTTAGTTTGTAGAAGCTTTAATTAAATTTGGTTTCTATTAGCATACTAACATTGCTCATATACATTGGTAACCTAGTAAAACCCTACTAAATTGAAACCCTTCAAATCTTCCAAAATTCATTTTGGTCAAAATCTTGAAAGTTGCTCCCTAAAAACATTTGTGCTAAATAATGACCCAAAAACCTCTAATATCCCTAACTCCCTTCAGGGTTTCTATTTCTAAAAGTCCTAAAATATATTTATTTTATTTAATTAATCCATTCGTGCATATTTAACTCATTTTTAATTGAATAAACTCTTTTAGTCTATTTTCCCACTTTATTATTTAATGCAAGCACATTAAAAGTAGTTATTTATTATTTTAATTAATAAAGATTATTAAATTTTATTATTTAAATGTAACTCTAATCTTAATCAATATTAAATATCTATAATAAGATAATATTTGATATTTAAATTCTTTTATTTTAATTTGATTCTCTAAATTAAATCTTTTAAATTAGCCATATTTTAAAATAATTCAAATGAATTGAATATCATCTTATCTTAATATTTTCCTTTTTAAATCAAATTTAATAATTTAAATATCAATAATTAATCCAAAAATCATAAATAAGTATTCTACCAAGAAAATCTCAAAGTCAAACCAAAAGATATACATAAGAAAAACTAACCAAAGCAAAAGTCAAACAACATATGTACAGAAAGAGGCACAGGTTTAAAAACCTAATAGACAATTAGTTATGAGTTCTCCTCACAGGACAAGTATTTAGGCTATGGTTGGGATAAGACCTAATCATTATCTTCACATTCTTACCATTGAAGTTTTGCGATAAGGCACACTCATCTTGGCAATTCAGGGAAGTTGATGTCCAATACCTACAATCTGTGTAAAAGATGAGCATGTATGTATGCATATATATCCAAGCTAAACATGCAATAGAAGGGAGTGGTACATCATGTAGATCCTGACTAGTAGGTGACTACAAATCCCTCCCTTAACCACATTAGGCATGTCAGACAAAAAATTAAAATAGATAAACACACCATACACATACAAGTATGGGGTAAATACCATAAAAAGTCACAAGTTAAATCATTGAATGCTTAGATATAATAATGCATCACTATGAATATAAAATAATCATCATTTGGAGACCTATCATATGACATCATCATGAGAGCAATCACAATTATATACTAAGAATAATTAAAGTATTGTTAATGTACTAGCAATCATAATCATCAATCAAAACATGAAATATAATCAACTAAGTAATCATCTCTGACACACACACACACACACACACACACACACACACACACACACACACAAACATGTATATGTATATATGTATATGTATATATACATATATACATACAAACATGTATATGTATATATGTATATATGTATATATACATATACATATATACATATACATATACATATATACATATACATGTTTGTGTGTGTGTGTGTGTGTGTGTGTGTGTGTGTGTGTAATACCACATAACTATAAATCAAATATCTCTAAAACTAATACATGCACAAAATAGGCCTAAAAGAGTTTTGCAAACATAATAGAAAAGAATACTATGGGTGGGCATTATAGAAATTGTAAGTAAAGTTCTTAGGAATCTTTTGCATGTTTATGCAATTCAATATGTGAGAGCTATGGTAATGTATTCACACTTGACATTTAGTTGACCAGTTGATTGCATTTGAGCTGAGAAATTATGACAATAGTATGGTTATAATTGGAAATACTTTTAAATCTTCAATAACCATTAGAAAGAAAAAGAAAAGAAAAGTAAAGATGAAAGTGAATCTAAATATGAAGATGATTTGGATGAACTTGAAGCATTTCTTGGAAGAAGGTTGTCAAGAGGTAAAGGTAAATTATCCTTGTTTAGTTTCAAATGTTATGAGGTTGATCATGTTGTTGGTAAATCTCCTAACATAAGTAAGAGTGACAAAAATGACAAGAAATATTTCAAGTACATAAAGAATAAGGATCACAAAGACAAAGGGAAGATATCATGCTACATTGTTGAAGAAGAGCACATCGAGTCTAGTATTAATAAAGAGAATAAAGTAGTTTAGATGGTATATGTTGCAATCAAGGAAGCTCCTAATGGAGAAAGGTATGAAATACAAACTAACCTTATTTCATTTATTATCAAGAACTATTCATGGTTTATAGATAATGGATGTTCACATCAAATGACTAGTGATCTAAGTAAGCTTGATAAGTTTGAAGAAATTGATGATGGTGAAAATGTTAAGCTAGGTAATGTTCTATGTTTTGTGAAAAGTAGAGGATCACTAATGTTGAAAGATAAGATTAGATGTGATGATGTATACTAGGTACAAGGAATAAAGTATTATCTTTTGTTTATTTCTTAGTTGAACAATTCAAGTCATAAGCTGAAGTTTCAAAATAGAAAAGTCAAGATCTATGATGATGAAGGTAATCTGATTGGAATTGGAATGAAAACAAGAGGTGACTTATTTTACTTGATCCTAATGTTGAGACATGCTTATTAGCTAAAGTTGAGGATGTATGGCTACGACATAAAAGGTTGTGTTATGTAAACTTTGAGACCATGGTGAAAGTCAATAAAAAAATAGTAAAAGGCTTAACAAATTTGTAAAAACTAGAGAATGTTATGTCTAAAGAATGTCATCTTGGTAAGATGACAAAATCTAGTTTTTCAAGTAAAATACACACTTTAAATGATATCCAAGAATTGTGCATACTAATCTATGTGTTCCAATATGTGTTGACAATTACAATGGTGAGATAAACTTCATATTGTTTGTAGATTACTATACTAAAATGATGTCTATTATTTTCATGAAAGTGAAATCACATGATTTTGATATGTTCAAATGATATAAAGCTAGAGTTGAGAAACAAACTAGCAAATATTTAAAATGTTTAAGATCCAATAGAGGTGGTGAGCTTATGTCTATTGAATTCACTAACCTTTGTGCTAAGAATGGTATTAGAAGACAATTATCTGCACTAAAGACACCACAACAAAAAGGAATTACTAAAAGGAGAAATAGATCAATTGTAGATTATGTAAGGACACTGATGATTGAAAAAGAGGCAGCTCAGATATTCTAGAGAGAAGCAATTAAAACTTCTTTTTATACTCTTAACCAGACAAGACACCCTATGAGATTTGGTATGTTCATATATCGAAAGTAAGTTATTTCAAATTATTTAGAAGTAGGTATTATATTCACAATGATGGAAGAAATGGTAAATTTTATTTTAAAATAGATGAAGGTATATTCCTTGGCTATTCATCTAAGAGAAAGTATTATAAATATTTGAACAAAGCTACTAGAAAGATGATTGAAAGTGCAAATATGAGGCTTGATGAGTTTGCAGAAAAGAAATATGTGGAAATCAAGAAGGAATCAAAAGATTACAACAACTTTGTATATGTCTATGAAGAGGCACCTAATACATTGATTGAGTTACAACAAAGATCTACCAAGTAGTAGACACTATCATTTGAGTTATAAAATGCTTTTCTCAAGCATCGGACTCTACAAATCAAGCAAGAACTTGAACCCCTACTAAGTGGAGAAAATTTTGACAATCAGAGAGCTAAACCTATATTGGAAAAGTATGTGAGAAAGAATCATTCCCATAAAAAGATTATTGGAGACATAAGTGTTAGAGTACATACAAGAAGTAAGTTAAGAGACAATACCTATTTGATTACTGATTTTGAACCAAGAATGGTTAAGTTTGCATTGGATAATGAACACTGGATAAATGCTATGAATGGAGAGATTGATCAGATTGTGAAGAATAATACCTAAACATTAGTACTGAGACCTACAAACAAGAATGTGATAGAAACCAAAGATTTTTAGAAACACGCTAATGAGAATGGAGAAGTGGTAAGAAACAAGGAAATACTAGTTTGAAAAGAATTTGCACAAGAAGAAGGAATAGATTATGGAGATACTTTTGCACCTATTGAAAGATTGGAAGGTGTAAAAACATTGTCAACCTATGCTACATACAAGAAGTTCAAATTTTATCAAATAGATGTTAAATCTACATTTCTGAATGGAATACTTGAAGAGGAAATCAATATTGAACAACCCGAAGGATTCATTAAACTTGATCAAAAGAACGTGGTTTACAAATTGAATAACACATTGTATGGACTGAAACAAAAACCCAGAGCATGGTATGAAAGGTTACATTCATATTTGATTAAGATTGGATTTTATGGAACATGAGAACATGAATCTATATTTGAAATGTGAATCTAAAAGTATGGTTTTGATTGGTGAAATATGTGTTGATGACATAATTTTTGGAGGATATGACATGTTAAATGTAAGATATTTGCTGATCAAATGAGTAAGCAATTTAAAATGTAATCTCAGGTGAAATCAAAATTTTCATTAGATTACAAGTTCATCAAACAAGAAAAGGTATATATGTGATTCAATCTAAGTATGTGAAAGGAATCTTGAAGACATTTGGGATGGATGAGTCTAAGCCATTTGATACAACTATGGTAAATGGAGTGAAAATATCAAAAGATGACACTAATGGAGAGGTAAGAGACATAATACAAATCTACAATTGGTATGTTAGAGTATGTTGTACATTGTAGAATAGATATTATACATGTTGTTGGTACAATTGCAAGTTTTTCATCTATTCCAAAGGGGAGACACATGAGTGTTGTGAAGAGGATATTCATATATCTAAAAGGAATTGAATATTATGGCCTATGGTACAAACAAGATTATGAATTTATTCTTAAAGTCTACAGAGATCTTGATTGGGCTGAAAATATTGATGATAGAAAAACACAAGTGGTGGAGCTTTCTTTTTAGGAGAAATATTGATAACAAGGATAAATAATAAACAAAGTTGTATTTCACAATCTATTGCTAAGGCTGAATATGTTGTTGTTGCAATAAATTGTTCTAATATTGTATGGATTAAGAAATTGTTGGAAGGCATGCAAGGAGAGATAATAGATCTTGTTACTATTTATTGTGACAACACTAGTGCAATAAATATTTTTAAAAATTCGATGATGCATGCAAAAATGAAGCACATATTAATAAAGTATTATTAATTGAGGGAACAAGTACAAGAGAAATATTGAAGGCTTGAATAAGTGAAGGCTAAAGAGAAAATTGTAGACATATTTACCAAGCCATTACCTAAAGATGTTTTTGAGTATTTAAGAGGTAAGTTGTGGGTCCTACCCCTATCCAAAATTCACTAGATGAAGATGCATGCTACATCAATTCATGGATAAATAGAAATATCTTTATGGAGTTGATGTAAGAGTTCACACTTTAGGAACATTTTTGAAGTTGTAAAGATAACTATGATGGAACTGACGTGAATTGTACATGCAAGGTACAAGGATAACTACAAGATTTTGTAAGTTTAATACTGAAATGTATAATGACCATTGGCATTGCTGTCAAAGGGGGAGAGAATGAGTAAGGGAGATGTATGTCAAGAGAGGATAAGATTATCCAATGGTGAAGTATACCCAAAGGGGAGAGAATAAATAAAGGAGAATATCAAAGTTGTCAAAGGGATAAAGATAAAGAAAAATAGAGAATGCTATGTGAAGGGTGAGTAGACATCAAAGTAAAGTTGAACTAGAAGGCATTACAAGATCATATCTTAGGAGGGAGAAATGTTGATGAACATTGTTGTTGTTGGAGATACAAACTGAGTTACAAAGAATTTGATGATAAAGACAAAGAGTTGCACAAAGTTGTATTGTTTTCAATGCATGCAAATTTGATTATCTTACATAATGTTTTGTAACATAAAAACATATGTTATGTGTTGCCATCAATACCAAAGGGGGAGATTGTTAGCCCCAACTAATAATGTTATTTGCTAATTCTATGTATATATGTTTGAGTCGTATTAATTGTTATATTGTCATTGATGTCAAGTCTTAGTTGGCAAGACATTATGCTAATTTAGTAGAGTTCCATATCATTTGATTGATGAAGAGGACTTGAAGAAAGTATGTTGAAGACATAGTTTATAAGTGTGGTATTCAGTTTGAACTTGAATGAGTTGGATAGTGATAATGTAATGTTGGTTTGAATTTTTTACAATTATGTAATATTGTAATGTATTGAAATACAGAAGATAAAATGAGTGATAAGGTTAAAGAAAGAAAATAATATTTGCTGAGTGACTACAATGTTCACTAAGAAGTTGGTGAAGTGAAGTATTTCCCAAGCAAGTCTAGTATTGATTGAGTACTATATTACCCGAGTGACATGTTATATTTTTTGAGTAATAGGTGGAAGAACAAGATTGAAAAGATGGAATCTAAGGTTGAATTTTGATGGAAATATGGAATGTTCGAGATGATCAAAAGCATAATTCAAAGTTTGTTACAAGATCAATGGCTGAAAAAAAATCAATGAAGATTTGATGATGTAGCTTGAAGAAGGATAAGGATGAGCACAAAGTTCTATTTTCTATGTGGTTAAATGCAATGGATATAAGATCAACGATCATGATTTAGTGATGATAAATGGAAGAATATTGAAGCACATCTAGATGACTATTTAAGAAGATGTTCAAGACAATTTTAACTGCTCATTGAATGGTGATAAGGTTGTTGATTGATGTTAATTGGGAAAGGTTGTTGAAGCTGAAAGAAGATAGTTGAGTTAGGTGAACCAATCAGAGTTGAAAGAAGGAGAAATAGAGAAGGAGTGAATTGGCCAGTCAAGAGAACATAGTAAAGAGATCAAAGGATAGTGATCAAAAAGAGACATAGCATAAAGGAGATCTAAACAAGCAAGGTTGTGCTATATCTAATACATCATTTATACTATTATTTTCCAACCATTGTATATGAAAATATCATAGACCAAGTGTACTTAACAAGTTTGTGAAATCCTATAAGGTAACATCGATCAATGATGTTTGTAAGTACTTTAGAGAAGTCCACTCTTTAGACATGATCAAGAAGTGATAATGTTTAGATGATCTTTTGGTTAAAATCCTCTAACAAGGTCACATTAACAATGTGTATGTAACATACAATAAGGTTGACTCTTAACTGGGCTCACTTTGGAAGAGTGAAAATTTTGGGTTGTGGGTCCCAGGTAGTTTTTTTCCTTTGCAAGATTTCCACATTAAAAATCTTGGTGTCAAATGTGTGAATGTTGTTAAGTTGCAAGTTGATTTACATGTTATTTTTATTTTATTGCAACTCGGTAACAATTAAGTTAATAGTTGATAACTACTAAGATTTATCAATGTCAATCAATTATAACATAATAGTGAGTGAGCAATTTAGAGTAAAGTGATTGAGTGAGTTAAAGGTGAAGTTGAATGAATACACCAAGTGATTGTTTATGATTTTTATGAATGTTGTTTAGTACTAAAATTGTTTGAAGGGAATGTAGAATAACTAGACATAACTAATTCACCTCCTTTGTCCCCCTTCTTAGTTATCTAGCAACCAACACAAGTGATATTTTCCTATTAGCTACCATGAGAATAAAATTAGAGATTGGTAAAATAATAGAATCATAGGCTAGGTTCATATTGATAAAGTTGTGCATACTACCACTATCTAACAACACTTATAAATTTGATTTTTAATATTACCAAGTATTTTAAGTACCTATGGTGTATTTGTTCCATTCGATATAAATTTTGATTTTTAATATTACCAAGTATTTTAAGAGCTTATGGTGTATTTATTCCACTCAATGCATTTGTAGAGACAGTGGTGCTTTATTTTTCTTTAGAATTCTCATTCCTAAATTCTATATTTGATCCTTTTGGAGATAATTCTACCCCTTCTTCAAATTCATCTAGTTTCTTATGATTAGAATTACTATTCTTTAGATTATAATTCCTATAATTTTTTGACCATTCTCTATCAAAATTCCAACTTCTAAGGCTTTTTTTTTCTATCTCTTGTCAAGGAGAGAGATTACTAATTTATTTTGGGTTCAATTATTCATCCATATTTTTTCTAGTGAGATTAGTCACATTTTTTGTAGTTACTCTCATGGTTCCATTTTTTATAGTGTTTTGTTTCTCAATATGAAATAATTATTGCATAACTATTCTAAGTGTGGAAGGTTCTAGAATGCAAACACTTAGTTGAATTTGGTCCTTAAGTCTATTGATGTACAACTATAGTATTTGGTAAGGTTTCACCTTAGGAACTTTAGGTTCCAATGGAAAATGTTTATATCTCATTATATTCAACTAAAGAGCTTGATTATTTTGGATTTTTTAGTTGGGTAATATAGTTTCCATACATAGTTGTTCATGGAAGGTTTCTAATTCTTTACTAATTCTTTCCAAATAGACATTTAATCTTGTCTATCACTCATCTTTCATTTTGATACCATTGGTAAAGGCCTAATTTAAAATGTTGTAAGGGTTATACCAACTGCAAGATCCTTTGGTATATTGTCAAATTGAAATTCAATATTTGATGATATGGGAGAGAGATCACATCCTCATTAATAAACTTAACTATAGACATACACACCCTTTCATATTAAGCATGAAGGATTAGTGTATTAAATAATATTTATGTTGGAGTTAACCATGTCCCACAAGTGATTATACTTAGGAGTGTGTTTAATAAATAAATAATAATAATATTAATTTCTACTCATAATATCATGTTTGTAATAGACAATCTCACTAGTTTGTATGATTATGTTTTTTCATTCTATAGATTTGAGGAGTTCCTTTGTAACACAAAAGGCCTGAAATGTTAAATTGAGGTTTTCAATTATATTTACATGTATTCATACTAGGTTGATAGGAAATCACCTTGGTGTTTCACATACATTCATATTTGGTTTAAGGGTGTGCATATAGAGTCCAAAGCCATTTAAAGATCTCTAGGTTAGAATTTGAAGGTATAATCAAGAACTCCAAAAGTATCATAAGGAATCATAAGAAATAAACAAAATACATACTCTTTAAGGTCACAAATATTGTTTAAATAAGGTAGGAACTCTATATTGATTCAAACATAACTATTTCTACTTTGCAATCTAAATTTGACACATGAAACTTATGAGGCTTATAATATTTAAGAATGATAATGCTAATACTTCTCACATGAAAAAAAACTTTGAAGTTTGAATTAGAAATCTTATAGGATTTTAGAATTACTTACACTTCTACATGAACTAAAATCTATATCAAACTTGATTTTCCAAAAACCTATTGAAAATGGATTTTGAGAAACAAGAATAATAATGAAAAAATAGATCTCAAATTTATAAAAATATTGACCTCTTTAGCATGTAGAGTTACTACTCACATCTAGTAGGTGCATCAACCCCCTCCCTCCCCCCCCGAAACAAAAGAAAAAAAAGAAAAAAAAAGAAAAAAAATCTAATTCCAAACTTGATTTTATAAGTATACCTATCAAAAGATTGTTGCCTCTTATTTAAATTAAGTAATAAACAATTTACTAAATAAATAGTGGGAAACATCAAAAGTCACAAAGTCAATTTTTTTAATAAGATGTTTAACTTCATTTGAACTATAGGTTTTCTACTCAAGTTTGTACAATGGTGAGCATGGACATGAAAGCAAACTATTTAAGAAGACTAGAACTGGTAATAGGGAAATGCATAAGACCCCAAAATTTAACAAGTTTTCTTGATCCTATTATTGGAAATTACTATTGGAACAATTTTTACGTTGTCATTGATGTCAAGCCTTATTAGTGAGATAGCTTACTATCTAATCTGAGTGCCATATCTACATGATTCATGAAGAGGATTTAAGAAGTTGATCATAGCAATAACACCTAAAGGAAATGTTGAGTTATGAAGAAGAAACTACAATGGACACTTGATTAGTTAGACTTTGATAAGATAAAGTGATTTTTTAAATCATGTTACAAGTGGAGAAGATAGTTGTACGAAACCCTTGAAGAAGTGGTCAAAGATTGTCCAAATGCATAGGCTTGACTGAGCAATAAAGAAGAAGATTAAGGAACTTGAAGTTTGTGCCGAGTGATACTTGTGTCGACTGAGCCAAAATATAAGCCGAGTAGAAATAGTGTTGAATAAGCATCCATATATGTGTCAAACATAAAATTTGTAGTGACTAAGAAACCCAGTGATGACCGAGGGACAACATTTTGACAGTTTATGGGAAGTCCTAATTTTTGTCTGATAGAGTTGATTTCTTGGAATATGGAAAGCATGTTGAAGATAAGGATGGATGACCTGGAACATTAAAAACAATGAAAACTATGTTCAAGTGCATTTCTACACAAAGATTCATGAAGAAGTTTGGAGAAGTTTCTAGAAAAGAAAAGGATGAACAAGAAGGTGGACAGATTCATTGTATGTGTTGAATCTGATCGTAACCCTAAGATCTATGGTGGTGTTTAAGCGATGAAAGATTAGAATTACCTATTTAAGGAGGTACAAGGGCTAACCTTAAAAGAGGTTGAAGGATGGAGCAGTTGTTGATGCTACTGATTGGCAAACTTAAGCATAAGGATGAGAAGAGTTGAGAAGAGAAGTCTAATTGCTTGAAGGGTTCCCAAGAAAATTAGAGACTAAGATGACAATGAAGGTCTATCAATGGAAAAACTTGTGAGTCAAACTAAGATTTGTATTTGCAAAGTGATTTGTGGGTATGTGTAGGATAATGATCAACCAAACTATGGCCTTAAGTGGTAATGAGAAACTAACAAATTAGGATTTTGTCAACTTGACATATAATTTTAAAGTAGTTTTGCACTTTATATCAAAAAGTTGTGAGAAAATAATATGTAGGATATTGAATGTAGTTTTTAAACTATGAGGCCTTATCTAGAGAAAAAATTATATGGTTGGTCAAAATTTTGGATTTTAATGCAATACTACAAAAATTTCAGGGCGAAAATAAAAAGTAGGTGTATGTCTGACCACCTTAATCAAAATCAAATGATAATATTTTTAATATAATTATAAATATAAAAAGTAGACTCATTCGCGGATGTGATGCATATTTTTGGGTATTTTTATTCCAAATAAATAATTAAATATGAATTTTCCATTATAACTTTTCCAGAATAAAAAAACTCCCATGTCTAACCACCTTAACTAATTGAAAAATTTACCAAATTAATTTTTTTTCCCATTATACTAGGTGAAGCATAGAATGTGATGCAACTTTTGGATTTCAAAAATGTTATACCATTTGAAAGTTATAGTTATTTTTCAATCAGTATGCCAATCAACACTTTACAGTCATCTTCATAAAAAATTAGCCAATAAATACTTATCGAACTCAGAATTTGATAGCAATTATACTGATGGAATCTTGAGAGTGTTATAAAAAAACCCTTTTTGTTTCATTGAATTTTGATGAAAGTAATATTGTCAAATGGCTACTCGAAGTCTGAATGTCAGTAAAACCTGTCTCAAACATGTTTTTTGAGTTGACCAAATAGGTTTGGTAAATACCAAGCCTAATCGAGTATCCGATACCAGATCTAATACCCGATATGAAATTAGGTACCCAAAATTCTTTCAAGCATTCATAGCCCAACCCAAGTTTTTGAATTTTTGAAATTTTGGAGGGAAACCAAAATTTGGGAAGTGTGGGCATTCTTATTATTAACTATTATTATTACATATGATTATGATTATTATTATTAACTATTATTATATATGATTATGATGATGATTATTATTATGGGTATGTGCAGGATCATGGTGTGCCAAAAAGTGGCGATGTGAAAAAAAATAGAGTTTGAAAATGTTTAAAAGCACTTCAAAATCCACTCTAACTTTTTTTCACCTATCTAGGTACCAAACCTGGAAAGCAAGGCCTGAACCTTATCAGATACCCGATATTATATCAGATACCCGATAACGAGTACTTAAAATATAGAGTATGAAATATATAAAAAGTAATATGAAATAATAAATTAGTTATTACATTATATAATTATAAAACAATAAATATATATTATATTATTTATGATTAATATTTTTATATTTCAAAAATCATAATATAATATAATAGTATAATATAATATAATATAATATAATATAATATAATATCATACAATAATATAATATAATATAATATAATATAATATAATATAATATTATACAATAATATAATATAATATAATATAATAAATATAACAATATAATATAATACAAACGTAATATTTATTTTTGACTCGTGGGGTGTTTGAAAAAAGACAACCCGCTGGTCGTGTCAAATATCGGGTTGATCTTTTTTATTTATTTTAATAACAGTGTCTTTTCGGGTATCCAATATTATATCGAATACCCAAAAATATTGGGTATCAGATACCCGAAAAGTGACGGTGTTGTTTTTTTTTTTTAAAGCAACCTGCAAGTTGTTTGCACAGTCGTATATATCAGTTTTCAGTGTGGATATCCGTTTTACTATCGGATACGTATCAATAATAGGTTAGTTTTTTTTTTTTTAATGAATTTTAATATAAATTTAATAAATTTTATTATAAAATTGTTAGTTTTAGTTGAATTTGTTAGAATTTAGGGGTTTTTTGATAAAATTGTTAAAATTTAGATTTTATTTAATATAAATTATGTTTTGCAAATTAATAGGAATGGCTGATCAAAATGATGACCATGAGGCAAGGAATAATATTCCTCATGACCCCCCACCAAATGATCCAGTGCCCCCACAAAATCATCCACCAAATGATCCTTTACCCCCTCAAAACCCTCCTTGAATCGAAGATTTGATAACTGAAAATATCACTAAATTGAGGGGTTTGCAAAGAACATATAATAATGTACCCACATTGGCTCCTATGTTATCCATGTTAAACACCATAGTGGGTAACATTGAAACCCTTACCAACGAACATAATGCCACTCTTCGTTGGCGTGACCAAATGCATGAGATATTTGATGATGGCTTGGACTATGATGAGGTTGCGAACCTCAATGAAACCAAAGATGATTTGGTTAGCCTTTTTGCGAACCCAAAAACCAGTTTACCAGTTGATCGCAAAAATCCCAAATTATCGATTAAATGGTGTACAAATGACGATATACGTGCAAACTTTTTGGATCGTTGGTGGATGGTTTTTGATATCCCTCCACGTAGCAATTTAGAGGTACCATTTTATTTCCTTAAAAAATTGTATGCAAAATTTGTATTGAAACTCAAAGTGAATTATTGGAGCATGAAGCCCAACATGGGTGTAGGACTAGGAGCACCTCAGGATAGACTCTCTTCCCAGTGGAAAAAAGCTGGCATTGTTGTCCCCCTTACTGATGTCTCCCCCCCTCCTCGAGTGCAACATCCTAATATTATCATAGAGGCTAGCTCTCAGACCATTAGAGCCATTCATAGATTGAGTAGCCTATTGATATCTCAAACTAGGTTAGTCCTAGCTCCTCGTGTTGATGATGTTGGCCAGTTCATCATCAGCAAGCTCATCACATGTTTGTATGCCTCACACTTGAATTACATGGAAGAATATTTTCCTAGGTCCCATAGGTGATCTTCCTGAGTATCATTTTGTATTAGATGAGGATACACCAGATGCAGATGCAGAGGCTACAAACCTTGATGCGAGAGAGGAGGGGAATGCAGAGGCATGGACTCCTTCTATTTCAGTACATGTATACATTTTTTTGTTATGACATATGTGATTTAAATTTAATTTTTATAATAGAGTAATTTTAATTTTTAAGCCATACTAACTTATACATGTATGTGATCTTCATTCATGTTTAGTTGATGACAAAGGAGGAGTTGCGATAGGTTGATGATGCCACGCTCTTGACTATTTCATTTGACCTTGAGACATCTACAGTACATTATGTTGTGTTCTCATTATTGTTTCTATTTGATATTGTAGCATATATGGTTTCTAATCTTTCTCTTATCTTGCAGATATCACCTATCCCTGGGGGACAAAGTGCGGGGGATGAGCCAGCACCCATTGATAGAGAAAAGGTAATTAGGTGCTTTCTATTTGATTAAATATCGATGCATTGTTGTAAAATGTTTATGGTAATGAAATTTAATTACATTCTTTATTGTATATAGGTCATGGCTATTGGTGATGAGCCCATACAGATTCTACATTGTAGACGCTTAGGCATTTCTATTCGCACTGAGAACCCCATTGTATGTATAAGTATCATTTATTTTTCATTTTCTTTATCTTCATAAATAAATTCAAAACTAAATTATGTGATATTAACAACTACTATTTTGTATCTCATAGGAAACTCCTAGTGTACATGAGGTTCGATGGGAGAGTTTGTCAATTTGATGGCACAACCACTATATCCCGAGGAGGAGCCTACGCTAGTAAGTTGTAGTTTGAATTCATGATTAAATATGTTATAAAATTAGCATGCTATGAATTATAATGTTATAGTTTAAGTTGTAGATTCATCTGACAAACATATTTGAACATAAACAACCCACAATCAACGAGGTAAGAGCATTGCCCAACGCATATAAGAGGACTCCTGATTGGTGCATGAGGTCGACGAGAGAGGTATTTATTACAAAATTTTAATAGTATAAATCTTCATTAAAAAAAGATCATTATGTAATTGAGTAATTCAATGTTAGAAACAAAGAATCATATAAATTTAGTAGTCTAACTTTGGGTTTTCCTTTTTTGTTTATGTAGGAGGCATCTTATCCACCTAGTGCAGTGAAGAGGTTGCATTTTGATGATCCACCAACACCCTAGGATAGTATAGTTGTCATAGAATGTGTCATGAGACATTTTGAGATGGCATATGCCACATTGTTTACAAAAACATTGATATTATACACATTCTGATGGCATGATCAACCACATTTTGTATATGGATCTATGTATTTTGATATATATTTGTGTACTTGGTCTATGGATACATGATCTTTGATATATATTTGTGTAATTTTTCTATGGATACATGTATTTTGATATATATTTTTCTCATTTATATGCGCAATGATATACACATTAATTTAGTATCTAGTATTATTTAATTTATCGTGGAGCATGTGTATCGTTCATGTTTATGAAATATCACTAATTTTGATCATGTTTGTTATATTTGATTCAAATGCAATAATTTTTGAATAACATTTTAACAACTTTTATTATCAAATTTGGATGCAATATTTAATTTGAAGTGCTATCATGACATAAAGACACTTGTTACCCTCGTACACAAGGTTCACATAACCCATATTGATCCACTTAACAAAATTGGCTTCATTAATGCATGCTATAATTTCACACCTTATATTCATGTTTCCAACCTTGTATGGTCATGCTCAAACCCCTAACTACCTCTTTATATTCATTTTCACTTTGCAAGAAAAAGTTGCAAAAGTTGCAAAATTGCAATTTTGCAACTTTTGCAACTTTTGCAATTTTGAACAATTTTTGATATAAATTTACATTCCTAATTAGATAAGTTCACCAAACTTGGTAAGGGGTTATTGATATCCCTCATGAGCTCTAAGTTATGACCCTTGGAAGATCGACCTCGAAACGCACTTAGAGTACCTTGGAGACTCCTTGTTATGGGGTGGTCGTGGATGATGGAGGGTCTCTGTGGCCAGAACAAGGGTGTCATTAGGGTTCATCTACCCATCTAGAGCTAATGGTGCTGATGATTTGATTCCAAGATGAGTGGTTTCAAAGTTACGCTGTGGTGCACCTATGAACTGAGGTACACTATGAGTTTTGGCATCAAGTGAGATCGATGTACTGAATCCAAACAGAATGTGATCTCTCAAAAATGAGATAGGTTATTTTAGGTATTGGCATCACTGTCCTATAGAATTTGACATTTCATCGATAGCCCTCACGAGCTCCGAGTTATGACCCTCATAATATTGACCTCGAAATGCACTTAGAGCACCTTGGAGACTGCTCGGTACGGGGTGGCTGCGAATGATGGAGGGCCTCTGTGGTCAGAAAAAGAGTGTTACTAGGGTTCACCCACCCATCTAGAGCTAATGGTACTAACGATTTGATGCCAAGATCAACGGTTTCAAAGTTATGTTGTGATGCACCTATGAATTAAGGCACACTGCAAGTTTTGGCATCGAGTGAGATCACTAAGCTGAATCCAAATGAAATGTGATCTCTCAAAAATGAGATAGGTTATTTTAGGCCTCGACATCACCGTCCTGTAGAATTCAATGTTTCATCGATAGCCCTCATGAGCTTCGAGTTACGACCCTCAAAAGATCGACCTTGAATTGCACTTAGAGCACCTTGGAGACTACTTGGTATAGGCTGCCTGCAGATGATGGAGGGTCTCTGTCACTGGAACAAGGGTGTCATTAGGGCTCACCCACCCATCTGAAGCTAATGGCTCTAATTATTTGATACCAAGATCAACGGTTTCAAAGTCACACTGTGGTGCACCTATGAACTGAGGCACACTGTGAGTTTTGGCATTGAGCAAGATCGTTGTGTTGAATCCAAACGGAATGTGATATCTCAAAAATGAGATAGGTTATTTTAGGCCTCAACATCATCGTCTTGTAGAATTTGACATTTCATTGATATCCCTCACAAGCATTGAGTTATGACCCTCAAAAGATCGACCTTGAAATGCACTTAGAGCACCTTGGAGACTACTCGATATGAGCTGCCTGTGGATGATGGAGGGTCTTTGTGGCTAGAACAAGGGTGTCACTAGGGTTCACTCGCCCATCCAAAGCTAATGGCATTGACGATTTGATGCCAAGATCAATGGTTTCAAAGTTATGTTGTGGTGCACCTATGAACTGAGGCACACTGCGAGCTTTGGCATTGAACGAGATCGATGTGCTGAATCTAAATGGAATGTGATCTCTCAAAAATGAGATAGTTTATTTTAGGCCTTGGCATCACCATCCTATAGAATTCAAAATTTCATTGATAGCCCTCATGAGCTTCGAGTTACAACCCTCAAAAGATCGACCTCGAAATGCACTTAGAGCACATTGGAGACTACTCAGTACGAGCTGCCCACGGATGATGGGGGTCTCTATGGCTGGGAAAAGGGTGTCACTAGGGTTCACCCGCCCATATGGAGCTAATGGAATTGATGATTCAATGCCAACATCAATGGTTTCAAAGTTACGCTATGGTGCACCTATGAACTGAGGCACACTGCGAGTTTTGGCATTAAGGGAGATCGTTGTGCTAAATCCAAATGGAATGTGATCTCTCAAAAATGAAATAGGTTATTTTAAGCCTCGGCATCACCGTCTTGTAGAATTTGACATTTCATCAATAGTCCTCATGAGCTCTGAGTTACGACCCTCGGAAGATCAACTTTGAAATGCACTTAGAGCACCTTGGAGACTACTCGGTATGGGTTGCTCGCAGATGATGGAGGGTCTCCATGGCCAAAATAGGTGTGTCACTAGGGTTCACTCGCCCATCTAGAGCTAATGGCACTGATGATTCGATGCCAAGATCAACAGTTTCAAAGTTACACTGTGGTGCATCTATGAACTGAGGCACACTGCGAGTTTTGGCATCGAGTGAGATCATTATGTTGAATCCAAATTGATGTGATCTCTCAAAAATGAGATAGGTCATTTTAGGCCTCAACATCATCATCCTATAGAATTTGATGTTTCATCGACAGCCCTCACGAGCTCTGAGTTACAACCCTCGGAAGATTGACCTCGAAATGCACGTAGAGCACCTTGAAGACTACTTGGTATGGGTTTCCCGTGGATGATGGATGGTCTCCGTGGCTGGAAAAAAGGTGTCACTAGGGTTCACCTGCCCATTCAAAGCTAATGGCACTGACAATTCGATGTCAAGATCAACGGTTTCAAAGTTACATTATGGTGCACCTATGAACTGAGGCACACTATGAGTTTTGATATCAAGCGAGATCGCTATGCTGAATCCAAATGGAATGTGATCTCTCAAAAATAAGATAGGTTATTTTAGGACTCAACATCACTGTCCTATAGAATTTGATGGTTCATTGATAGTTCTCACAAGCTCTGAGTTACGACCCTTGAAAGATTGACCTTGAAATGCACTTAGAGCACCTTGAAGACTACTCAGCATGGGATGGCCACGGACGATACAGGGTCTCTGTGGCAGGAACAAGGGTGTCACTAGGGTTCACTTGCCTATTTGGAGCCAATGGTGTTGACAATTCAATGCCAAGATAAAATATATGAATGAGATGGTAGCTAACCAAAGCTTAGAAGATTATTTTTATAGTATTGTAAAAAAAATTTGTAACATAATATATTATATATATGTTATTAATATATATTATTATTATTATCATCTATAAATTATAATTTATATTATTATTATTATTATTATTATTATGACCTATGTTATTAATATATAATAATATATTATGTTATTATTATTATAATCTATATATTACTCTATATAATTATTATGCTATATTATTATTATTTTTACTATATTATTATATTTTTACTATATTATTTGTATTTGTTACTATAACAACATATAATAATTATTTATATGGGTTGAAAGGGGCCATAGGATGACCTATGACCCCTCTCAACACATTCCATGATGACATATGTCGCTAGGGGTCCTAGGACCCCTAGGGACATATTGCAATCATTTATATAGGTCAAAAGAGGGCATAGGATGACTTATGACCCCTTTTGACACATTTCATGATGACATGTCTCTAGGGGTCTTAAGACCCCTAGGGACATATTAGAATTATTTATATGGGTCAAAAGGGGCCATAAGATGATCTATGACCCCTTTGGACACATTCCATGATGACATATGTCTCTAGCAGTCCTAGGACCCCTAGGGACATATTATAATCATTTATATGGGTCAAAATGGGCCATAGGATGACTTATGACCCCTTTAGACACATTCCATGATGACATATGTCTCTAGGGGTCCTAGGACCCATAGGGACATATTAGAATTATTTATATGGGTTGAAAGGGGCCATAGGATGACCTATGACCCTTTTCAACACATTCCTTGACGACATATGTCTCTAGGGGTCCTAGGACCCCTAGGGACATATTAGAATCATTTATATGGGTCAAAAGGGGCCATAGGATTACCTATGACCCCTTTTGACACATTTTATTACAACATATGTTGCTAGGGGTCCTAGAACCCCTAGGGACATATTAGAATCATTTATATGGGTCAAAAGGGGCCATAGGATGACCTATGACCCCTTTTGACACATTCCATGATGACATAAGTCTCTAGGGGTCCTAGGACTCCTAGGGATATATTATAATCATTTATATTGGTCGAAAGAGGCCATAGGATGACCTATGACTCCTTTTGACACATTCTATGAAAACATATGTCTGTAGGGGTCTTAGGACCCCTAGGGACATATTAGAATCATTTATATGGGGTGAAAGGGGCCATAGGATTACCTATGACCCCTTCCGATATATTACATAACAACATATGTCTCTAGGGGTCCTAAGACCCCTAGAGACATATTACAATCGTTTATATGGGTCAAAAGGGGCCATAGGATGACCTATGACCCCTTTCGACATATTTTATTACAACATATGTCCGTAGGGATCCTAGGTCCCCTAAGAACATATTAGAATCATTTATATGGGTTAAAAGGGGCCATAGGATGACCTATGACCAATTTCGACAAATTTTATTACAACATATGTCTCTAGGGGTCTTAGAACCCCTAAGGACATATTAGAATCATTTATATGGGTCGAAAGGGGCCATAGGATCACCTATGACCTTTTTTGACACATTTTATTACAACATATGTCACTAGGGGTCCTAAGACCCCTAAAGACATATTAGAATCATTTATATGGGTCAAAAGGGACCATATGATGACCTATGACCCCTTTTGACACATTCCATGATGACATAAGTCTCTAGGGGTCCTAGGACTCCTAGAAACATATTATAATCATTTATATGGGTCGAAAGGGGCCATAGGATGACCTATGACTCCTTTCGACACATTCCATGAAGACATATGTCTCTAGGGATCGTAGGACACCTAGGGACATATTAGAATCATTTATATGGGTTAAAAGGGGCCATAGGATGACCTATGACCCCTTTCAAAACATTTGATGATGACATATGTCTATGGGGGTCCTAAGACCCCTAGGGACATACTATAATCATTTATATGAGACGAAAGGGGCCATAGGATGACCTATGACCCCTTTCGACACATTCCATAATGACATATGTCTCTAGGGGTCCTAAGACCCATAAGAACATATTATAAATAGAGGGACATATTAAAACCATTTAGATGGGTTGAAATGGGTCATAAAATGACCTATGACTCCTTTCGACACATTCCATGAGAACATATGTCGCTAGAGGTCCTAAGACCCCTAGGGACATATTATAATAATTTATATGGGTCAAAAGGGACCATAGGATGACCTATGACCGCTTTCGACACATTTTGTGATGACATATGTCTCTAGGGGTCCTAGGACCCCTAGGGACATATTAGAATCATTTATATGGGTTGAAAGGGGCCATAGGATGACCTATGACCCCTTACGACACATTTTATTACAAAATATGTCCCTAGGGACATATTACAAAATATGTCCCTAGTAGAACCCTTAGGGACATATTACAATCCTTTATATGGGTGGAAAGGGGCCATAAGATGATCTATTACCCCTTTCGACATATTTTATTACAACATGTCTCTAGGACCCCTAGGGACATATTACAATCATTTATATGAGTCGAAAGGGTCCATAGGATGACCTATGACCCCTTCTAACACAATTTTTATTACAACATATGTCCTTACTGATCGTAGGACCCCTAAGGACATAATATAATTGTTTATATGTGTCGAAAGGGACCATAGGATGACCTATGACCCCTTTCAATACATTTTATTACAACATGTCTCTAGAGGTCTTAGGACCCCTAGGGACATATTAGAATCATTTATATGGGTCAAAAGGGGCCATAGGATGACTTATGACCCCTTTCGACACATTCCATGATGACATATGTCTCTAGGGGTCCTAGGACCTCTAGGGACATATTATAATCGTTCATATGGGTCAAAAAGGGCCATAGGATGACCTATGACCCCTTTCAACACATTCCATGATGACATATATCTCTAGGGTTCTTAGAACCCCTAGGGATATATTAGAATCATTTATATGGGTTGAAAGTGGCCATAAGATTACCTATGACCCCTTTTGACACATTTTATTACAAAATATGTTGCTAGGGGTCCTAGGACCCCTAGGGACATATTAAAATCATTTATATGGGTCAAAAGGGACCATAAGATGACCTATGATCCCTTTTGACACATTTTATTACAACATATGTCCCTAGGGGTAGGACCCCTAGGGACACATTACACTTATTTATATGGTTCGAAAGGGGCCATAGGATGACCTATGACCCCTTTTGACATGTTCTATTACAATATATGTCGCTAGGGGTCTTAGGACCCCTAAGGACATATTAGAATCATTTATATAGGTCAAAAGGGGCTATAGGATGACCTATGACCCCTTTCAACACATTTCATGACGATAAATGTCTATAGGGGTCCTAGGACCCCTAGGGACATATTATAATTGTTCATATGGGTCAAAAGGGGCCATAGGATGACATATGACCCCTTTTGACATGTTCCATGATGACATATGTCGCTAGGGGTCCTAGCACCCCTAGGGACATATTAGAATCATTTATATGGGTCAAAAGTTGTCATAACCTATGACCCCTTTCGACACATTTTATTACAACATATGTCGCTAGGGCTCCTAGGACCTCTAGAGACATATTACAATCATTTATATGGGTCGAAAGGGGCCATAGAATGACCTATGACCCCTTTCGACACATTTCATTACAAAATATGTCTCTAGGGGTCTTCAGACCCCTAGGGACATATTATAATCATTTATATGGGTCGAAAGGGGCCATAGGATGACCTACGACCTCTTTCGACACATTCCATGACAACATATGTCTCTAGGGCTCTTAGGACCCTTAAGTACATATTATAATTGTTTATATGGGTCGAAAGGGGCCATAGGATGACCTATGACCCCTTTCAACACATTCCATGACGACATATGTCTCTAGGGGTCCTAGGACCCTTGGGGACATATTATAATCGTTTAAATGGGTCAAAAGGGGTCATAAGTTATCCTATGACCCCTTTCAACACATTCCATGACAAAATATGTTGATAGGAGTCCTCAGACCCCTAGGGACATATTAGAATCATTAATATGGGTCGAAAGGGGCGATAGGATGACCTATGACCCTTTTCGATACATTCCATGATGACATATGTCTCAAGGGATCCTAGGACCCCTAGGGACATATTAGAATCATTTAGATGGGGCGAAAGGGGCCATAGGATTACCTATGACCCCTTTCAACACATTTGATTACAACATATGTTGCTAGGGGTCCTAGGACCCCTAGGGATATATTACATATGTTTATATGGGTCGGAAGGGGCCATAGGATGACCTATGACCCCTTTCGACACAGTCCATGATGACATATGTCTCTAAGGGTCCTAGGACCCCTAGGTATATATTATAATAATTTATATGGATCTAAAGGGGCCATAGGATGACCTATGACCCCTTTCGACATATTTCATGTTGACATATGTCTCAAGAGGTCCTAGGACCTGCAATGACATATTAGAATTATTTATATGGATCGAAAGGGGCCATAAGATGATCTATGACCCCTTTCGACACATTTTATAATGACATATGTCGCTAGGGGTCCTATGACCCCTAGGAACATATTATAATCATTTATATGGGTTGAAAGGGGTCATAGGTAATTCTATGACCCCTTTCAACATATTCCATGATGACATATGTCTCTAAGAGTCCTAGGACTTGTAGGGACATATTAGAATCATATATATGTGTCGAAAGGGGCCATAGGATGACCTATGACCCCTTTTGACACATTCCATGATGACATATGTTTCTAAGGGTCTTAGGACCCCTAGGAACATATTATAATTGTTTATATGGGTCGAAACGGGTCATAGGATGACCTATGACCCCTTTCGACACATTCAATGATGACATATGTCTTTAGGATTCTTAAGACCCCTAGGAACATATTATAATCATTTATATGAGTTGAAAGGGCCTATAAGATGAACTATGACCCCTCTCCACACATTTCATCACAACCTATGTCCATAGGGGTCTTACGACTCCTAGGGATGTATTTGGTTGGTTCCAATGCATCAAGAGGGTTCATAGGTTAACCTATGACCCCTCTTGATGCATTTCATGACAATTTATGTCGCTAGGACCCCTAGGACCCTTAGGGACCCATTAGGAATGCATCAAAGGGGACACTAAGGGCCCTAGGGACATATGTTGTCATGAAATGCGTCGAAAGTGGTCATAAGCTAAGCTATGACCCCTTTCAATGCATTTTATGACAATATTATATTTAATAATAATATAATTATATATTTTAATATGATAATAATATAATATTAGATTATATAAAAATAATAATCATATATGTTACTAGATGATAGATTTAATAATAATAATAATAACCAGATATATTATTATATATAATAATAGTCATATAATATTACTATATATATTTAATAATACTATTTATCAGATATATTACTATATTATATTTAGTTATAATAATAATTATTATATTTATAACTATATTATATTTAATAATAATAATCATACATATTACTATAATATAATAATAATAATATCAATGTCCACATTTCCCCCAAATAAATTACCTTGTAAAATACTCTAAAGTTTTCCTCTCAAATTTGCCTCCCTCCAAAATTACATTTGGAATATCTTTCCTTTCAAATTTCTCTCCAAAATTTCAATTGAAAAATACGAGCCTAATCAGATACCCGATTTTTTTCTAGTATCTGATTAGGCTCAGTATTTACCAAGCCTATTTGGTCAACTCAAAAAATGTGTTTGAGAAGGGTTTCATTAAGACTCAGACTTTGTGTAGCCATCTGACAATGTTGTTTTCTTCGAAATTGAATGAAATGAAAAGGGTTTTTTTTATAACACTCTCGAGATTTCATCAGTATAATATCTGTCAAATTTCAAGTTCGATAAGTATTTATTAGTTAATTTTCAATGAAGATAATTGTAAAGTGTTGATTGACATACTTATTGAAAAATAATTATAACTTTCAAACGGTATAACATTTTTTAAATCCAAAAGTTGCGTCACATTCTATCCTTTGACTAGTATAAGAAAAATAAAATAAAAATAAAATTTGATAAAGGTTTCTATTAGTTAAGGTGGTTAGACATGGGAGTTTTTTTTTCAAAAATGTTTTGGTAGAAAATTCATATTTAATTATTTATTTATAATAAAAATATCCAAAAATATGCATCACATCCAAGCATGAGTCTACTTTTTATATCTATAATTATATTAAAAAATAATTATCATTTGATTTTGATTAAGGTGGTTAGACATACACCTACCTTTTATTTTTGCCCTGAAATTTTTTTAGTACTGCATTAAAATCTAAACTTTTGGTCAATCAATTATTTTTTTCTCCAGATAAGGCCTAGTGGTTTAGAAACTACATTCAATTTCCTACAGATTATTTTCTTACAACTTTTTGATATAAAGTCCAGAACCACTTTAAAATTATGTGTCAAGTTGACATTGTTAGGATTAAACCACAGAAAAAAAATAACAATTACATGCAAATATAACCAATAATAGAAAATAATAGATCACACAAAAAAGAACACAAAGCATCAAGAATTTATGAAGTATGTACAGTACTTTCCTGATCAGTCACGACAACCTAACAATCTCCCACTTGGAGACTGATCTTGTAGCAATACCACTAGCACATGGGGCTCCCACTAGATCAAACCACCCTGGACTCTACTATTCTTTTATTAATATTTAGTCTAGAAGACCAAACGAAGCTTAAGAGGAGTTCAACTTCTTCCTTGTTACTACCTTTGTCAACATATCTATTGGATTTTCATTGGTATGTATCTTATCCAGCTTTAACTATCCATCCTCCAAAATTGACCGAATGAAATAGTACCACAACTATATGTGTTTGGTTTTTGAATGCAGAGCTGAATTCTTTGCAAGATGAATGGAACTCTGACTATCAGTGAACAAATAATTATCCTTTTGAGGATGTCCCAATTCTTGCAAGAAGAACTGAAGCCATATCATCTCCTTGGCTACCTCTGTAGTAGCTACATACTCTACCTTTATAATGGATAAAGAATTAACCTTTTATAACCTAGAAACCTAGCTCAAGGTTGCCCCACCAATAGTAAAGATGTAACCTATAGTACTCTGCCTGGTATTAATATCCTTTGCCAAATCTGAGTCAACATAGACCTGTAAATTAGTAGTAGAGCCCCCAAAGTTAAACACTTAATAGATGTTCCTCTCAAATATCTAAAAATCCATTTGATAGCATTCTAATGCTCAATTCCTGGATGACTCATATACCTGCTAACGACTCCCACTGCATGTGCAATATCTAGCTTAGTACATACCATAGATACATCAAGCTTCCTATAGCTGAAGCATAGGGTACCTCGGACATCTTATCTTCCTCTTCCTATGTCCTAGGACACATCTCCTTAGTCAATTTCAAATGACTAGGTAAAGGTGTGCTAACAGCTTTAGCATTCTCCATAGAGAAACATTGCAACACCTTCTCAACATAACCAGTCTGAGATAGTGCCAATGTTCTATTTTTCCCATCTCTACAAATATTCATAACAAGAATTTTTTTTGCTGCCCCCAAATCCTTCATAGAAAATGCATGTGCTAATTGGCTTTTTAGCCCCTTAATGTGATCCATGTTAGACCCAACTACAAGCATATCATCAACATATAAACATAAGATAATGTAGCTATCATCATCCAACCTCTTAAAGTAGACACAATGATCTGAATGACACCTACTATAACCATACTCATGCATAAAACTATCAAAATTTAGGTACCATTACCGAGGTGCTTTCTTCAGGCCATATAAACTTTTCTTCAATTTGCACACTAAGTTCTCCTTACCGTTGACCGCAAATACCTGTGGCTGAGCCATATATATCTCTTCATCCAAATCACCATGAAGGAAGGCTATTTTAACATCTAGCTACTCTAAATGCAAATCTTTAGTAGCCACTAGACTTAAAACAATATAGATAGAAGTCATTTTAACAAAAAGAGAAAATATCTCATCAAAATCAATTCCATTTTTCTGTGCAAATCCTTTTACAACTAACCTAGCTTTAAATCTTTTCTTACTTCCATCCTCTTCTTTTAACCTGTATACCCACTTATTTTGTAAAACCTTTTTACCTATAGGAAACTTGCATAAATCCCATGTCTTATTCTTCAGCAAAGAGTCCATTTCATCTTTCATTGTAGACTCCCACTGAATCTTAGAATCCACCTGCACAACTTCATCATAACTTTTAGGTTCACCAACATCAGTAAGTAAAATAAAATACAAAGAAGGAGAAAATCTTTGTGAAGGTCTACTTTGCCTTGTTGACCATCTAACATTCATCGGTGTGTGCGGTATTTGTTGTTGCGGTTGTTACACATCATGAGGAATGGTTGAAACATCAGCTTTTGGAGTATCATCCAATACTACATAATCATCTTCTTTCTTCTCATGTTGCTGCAACAGATCTTTGTACAACACTTTATCATTGAATATGACATCCCTACTTCTTACAATTTTATGATTTTCAAAATCCTAAAGCCCATAACCAAACTCATTAATGCCATATCCAACAAATACACATTTTTTTGACTTAGCTTCTAGCTTGGTTCTATTTTTAGAATCTATGTGAGCAAATGCTTCACAACTAAAAGTTTTGAGAAAAGGATAACTCACCTTCTTACCAGTCCATGCCTCATCTAGAATACCACAACCCAAAGGAGTAGAGGGACCTCTATTAATCAAATATATAGCAGTTTTGACAACCTCCACCCACATGTATAAGGGCAACCTAGCATGCAACCTCATGCTCCTTGTGCGCTCCATTATAGTCTTGTTCATGCATTCAACCACTCCATTTTTCTGTGGAGTCCTTGGAATAGTTTTCTGTCTACGAATACCATTAGTGGAGCAATAATCTTCAAATTCATGACTACAATACTCACCGCCATTATCAAATCTGAGACATTTTAATTTCTTACCAGTCTCATTTTCAACCAAGCATTTCCATTTCTTAAAAGTTTGAAATATATTAGATTTCTGTCTAAGGAAATAAACCCATACTTTTCTAGTTGCATCATCAATAAATGTAACATAGTAATGAGATCCACCAAGGGAAGATACCTAAGTTGGTCCCCATACATCAGTATGCAAAAGCTCTAATTTCTTCCTTTTATTTTCCTTCCCAGTCTTTGCAAAACTCACTCTCTTTTGTTTTCCATACACACAACTTTCACAAAAATCTATATTAACACATTTCAGACCTGGTAAAACTTTCTTTGAATGAAGTACTTTCATACCTTTCTCACTCATGTACCCAAGTTTGTTGTGCCACAACACTGTATCAAAATCTATATCAGCTATTTGTTCTCCCTACTCAACTGTAGCAATTGTTTCTGAACATTCATTTTTCTCTGAAACAATTAAAATAGAAGGAAAAATATGATTTGTACAAAGATATAAGGTGCCTACTTTCACACCTTTTGCTACTACAAGGGAACCTTTTGGAACCTTCCAATTTTTATCATTAAAAGTAACTACACAACCCTCATCACCAAGTTGCCCTGCTGAAATTAAATTTCTACTCAGCCTTGGAACATGTCTTACCTCATGTAGTAGTCAATTATTCCCATTCTGCAACTTAATCTTAATTTTTCCCTTTCCAACAATCTGACAGGGTTCATTATCCCCGAAATAAACAAGCCCAAATCCCCTTGGACATAATCAATGAAATAACCTCTATGACGTGTAGTATGAAATGAAGCACCAAAATCTAATACTCATGAATCATCAACACTTTCTAAAGATAGAAGCAAAGCATCGTCTTCGGATTTGTTACTTACCACATTTGCCTCCTTGTCTCCATCTGATTTATCTCCTTCATTTTTCTTTCGATGCTAGTAGTTTTTCTTTTTGTGCCCTACTTTCCCACAGTACCAGTAGTCATTCAATCCTCTTGATTGAGACCTCCTCCCCTTTGACTTTCCTCTTGATTTCCCACGATTTCTAGAATTACTTCCTCTCTCAGTTGTTCTGCCCCTGCTTTGTGCATTCAAAGCACTCCCTGATGTAGATCTACTTGAGATTTTCCTACAAGTTTTCTCACTTAAAATAACACCAATCACATCATCATATTTTAGGGTAGTAGATTTAGGAACATAATTACTCACAACTATTACCAAACCATTCTAGCTTTTAGACAAAGAACACAAAATCAAGAGAGCCCTATTTTTTTTTTCAAAATTGATACCCATAGAAGATAACTGACTAGTAATAGTATTAAACTCATTTAAATAATCTGTAACAGATCGACCTTCTACCATTTTCATATTAAATAAATGCTTCATGAGAAATACCTTGTTTGAAGCGAAGGGCTTTTCATATAGTGTCGCTAGGGTTTTCATCAATTGTTTTGTCATCTTTGTTTTTGTAATATTAAATGTCACTGATGGTGCTAGGCATAGTCGAATGCTTCGAAGTGCCTTTCTATCCAAAAGATCCCATTCATCATTTGACATAGTTCCTTGATTCTTGACTTTGCCTTCCAACAGCTTCCATAAATCCTTCTAATACAGATAGTCTTCCATTTGCATATTCCATAATTGGGAGTTCTACCCATTAAACCTATTAATCCTTAGCTTACCCTCATCTACCATTGCTCCCACTCAACCATGAGACTCCCACTCAATCATGAAACTTTCTTGCAAAGGATAACTAAAAAAACAACTAAGCTCTGATACCATTTGTTAGGATTTAAAGATGGACAAAAAATAACAATTACATGCAAATATAACCAATAACAAAAAATAATAGATCACACAGAAAAGAACACAAGGCACCAAGATTTAACGTAGTTCACCCAATCCCTGGGCTACGTCCACTAAATAGCCAGTCCGATATTATTATGATCCAGTGAATACAACCTGATTACAACCCATAATCCCTTACAGCTCAATACCACCGCAAGAACTAATTTTGTATCACAACATAATAAAAAATACCTAACCCTAAGCCCTTTTATATAATTATTTTATATTGTTTTAGGGTTACAACATGTCGGCCATATGTCGGTCATATGTCGGCTACAACGTCAGCCACGACCTAAAATTTTTTTTGAACCCCAAAGAATTTATGAAATATGTATAGTACTTGCCTGATCAGTCACCACAACCTAACAGACATAACCTTGATTTGCTGATTTTTCACTACCACTTATTTATATGATTATTATTATTAAATATAATATAGTAATAAATACGATTATTATTATAACTAAATATAATATAGTAATATATATGATAATAATAATAATTAAATATATAGTAATATTATATGATTATTATTATTATTATTATAGATAGTAATATATATGATTATTATTGTTAGATAATCTAGTAATATATTATTATTATATTTAAATATATAGTATTATATTATTATTATTAAATATAATATTGTCATGAAATGCATCGAAAGGGGTCATAGGTTAACCTATGCCCCCTTTCGGTGCATTCAAACCAGCCAAATATTGTCATGAAATGTGTCGAAAGGGGTCATAGGTTAACCTATGACCCATTTTGATGCATTTGAACCAACAAAATGGGTCCATAGGGGTCCATGGGCCCCTAGGGACATATGTTGTCATGAAATACATTGAAAGGGATCATAGGTTATTGTATGACCCCTTTAAACACATTTGAAACAACCAAGTAGGTCCCTAGGGGTCCTAGGGCCTCTAGGGACATATATTGTCATGAAATGCATCAAAAGAGGTCATAGGTTAAGCTATGACCCCTTTCAACACATTCAAACCAATCAAATAGGTCCCTAGGGGTCTTAGGGCCCTTAGCGACATATGTTGTCATGAAATACGTTGAAAGGGGTCATAGGTATTTGTATGACCCCTTTCAATGCATTCAAAACAACCAAATAGGTCCCTAGGGGTCTTAGGGCCCCTAAGGACATATGTTATCATGAAATACATCAAAAGGGGTAATAAGTTTCAATGCATTCAAACCAACCAAATAGGTTTCTAGGGGTCCTAGGGCCTCTAAGGACATATGTTGTTATGAAATACATGAAAAGGGGTCATAGGTTAATCTATAACCCCTTTTGACGCATTCAAACCAACCAAATGGGTCCCTAGGGGTCCTAGGGCCCCTAGAGACATATGTTGTCATGAAATGACATTTGAACTAACCAAATAGGTCCCTAGGGGTCCTAGGGCCCCTAGGGACATATGTTGTCATGAAATACGTCGAAAGGGGTCATAGGTTAATCTATGACCCCTTTTGACACATTTGAACCAACCAAATGGGTCCCTAGGGGTCTTTGGGCCCCTAGGGACACATGTTGTCATGAAATGATTTGAAAGGGGTCATATGTTATCGTATGACCACTTTTGACACATTCAAAACAATTAAATAGGTAACATATATTGTTATGAAATATGTCGAGAGGGGCCATAGGTTATTGTATGACCCATTTCGACACATTCAAACCAACCAAATAGGTCTCTAGGGGTCCTAGGGTCCCTAGGGACATATGTTGTCATGATATGCATTGAAAGGGGTCATAGGTTAACCTATGACCTCTTTTGACGCATTTAAACCAACCAAATGGATCCCTAGGGGTCCTAAAGCCCCTAGGGACATATGTTGTCATGAAATGTATCGAAAGGAGTCATAGGTTAACCTATGACCCCTTTTGATGCATTCAAACCAACCAAATGGGTTCTTAGGGGTCCTAGGACCCCTAGGGACATTCATCAAAAGGGGTCATAGGTTAACCTATGACCCCTTTTGACACATTTGAACCATTTGAACCAACCAAATAGGTCCCTAGTGGTCCTAGGGCCCTTAGGGACATATGTTGTCATGAAATGCATCAAAAGATGTCATAGGTTAATCTATGACCCCTTTTGACACATTTGAACCAACCAAATAGGTCCCTAGGGGTCCTAGGGCCCCTAGGGACATATGTTGTCATGAAATGCATCGAAAGGGGTCATAGGTTAACCTATGACCCCTTTTGATGCATGTGAACCAACCAAATAGGTCCCTAGGGGTCCTAAGGCCCCTAGGGACATATGTTGTCATGAAATGTATCGAAAAGGGTCATAGGTTAAACTATGACCCCTTTCGATGCATTCATACCGACCAAATAGGTCATAACCTATGACCCCTTTCAACGCATTTGAACCAACAAATAAGTCCCTAGAGGTCCTAGGGCCCCTAGTGACATATGTTGTCATGAAATGTGTTGAAAAGGGTCATAGGCTAACCTATGACCCCTTTTGACGCATCTGAACCAACCAAATAGGTCCCTAGGTTATCGTATGACATCCTCTCATGACTCCCACTCACTATACATTTCTAATCAACCAAAACATTTAAATCTTCCACAACTCCAATGTAAATGGATACTGGATCCACCATTAAACCTCATTTGAAATTAATTTCTAATGCACTATTTCAGTCAACCCAAATCAATCACCAATTATAGATAACATCCTCAAAACTTAATACAGACATGAGATTTCTAGTGCGTAATCTCATCTTAGAATAATTCACATTGAAATTCTTATTCTTTGAACTTGTCATCTATGCCCATATATAACTATTAAAAAATGGAGCATCTGCAACATTAACTTGTTTTAAAATTCAGTAGTACAATTTTTTAAATGTAGAATGCTTTTACTAAATATCAATTCTTTCTCGTCTACTAAATAATAATAATAAAAATCATAATAATATAATTATGCTGAGAGGTGTTCTATACAATCACAACACAAATACCCAGCATGAGAATATGCCAAACAAGATTCTCCATCAATAAAAAAGAACTGAGAGCAGTTACAAACTTCTAAATTAAATATTAAAAAAGAATTCCCAAAATAATAGCTAGCCAAAATAATAAGAAGCCAAATGGAGGCCGAAAATAATAAGCCTAAAATAATAGGGCTTGAAAAAGTAGGGTCCAAAAAAGTAGGGACCAAAAAATAAGGCCTGAAAAAATAGGGGCTAAATATTTTCAATATGATTTTATTTTTTGTTAAATATAATTTTGCATGCACATTCATGCTTATTTTTTGTGGGGAGTGGGGGAATTTGAAACAAATTCATGGAATGTGAAGAGACCTCTGTTGGGGGATATGAGGAGCCTCTCAGAAGTTATAAAACCAAGGCTCCTCATTTCATTTTCATTTTATGTTTTTGCAGGAAGAGGTGGAGGTTATTGGAGGATTAGATTGGAGTTTTTGAATAGGAGTAGATTGAAGTTTTGGAGTAACTTTTTTGCAGGTAAGATTTCTATTTTTTATTTAAATTTTCATTTAGATTTAGATGTAGATGTAATTTGAAATTCAAAATTAGTTATAATATTCTACTTTGATTTAGATTTCAATTTTAATTAATTTCATTTAGATTTAGAATTCTATTAATAACTATTTAGGCTTGCATTTAATAGTTTAGTCTTGCATGTTTGATTTAAATTTAGATTTGTATTCAAAATTTATTTGATTTATATATTTTATAATACTTTTTATTTACATATTTTAAAAGTGCATGTTTCAAATTAGTTTTATATTTGCATGTTTCATATTAGTTTTAGATTTTCATATTTCAAAATAGTTTTGGTTTGCATGTTTTAGATTTGAATGTTTCATAATAGTTTTACATTTGCATGTTTCTAAGTATTTATATTTTCATGTTTCAAAGTATAATTTTATCATTAAACTGGATGAGAATGCCACCATATCGATACAATTTGTATTTTATTAAAGTTAATGATTTATTTAAAGTAGATGAATCATATATTTTAGTATATATCTTATCATTATTAAATTATAAAATAAAATAAAATTCTTGAAATAATAGTTGTCCAAAACAATAATAAGCCAAATGGATGCAAAAATAATAGGGCCCGAAAAGAGGGGCCAAAAAAAAGGACCCAAAAAATAGGACTCGAAAAAATAAGGACAATAAAATAGAACCCAAAAAAATAGAGCTGAAATAACTTAATTAACTGTTAGAATTCTTTAGAATAACTGGGGGGGGGGGGTGTGAATCAGTTATTCAAGGTCTAAATGCCCTAATAATACTTTTTCTCAAATTATAGTGAGCCCATAAACTTTTCATCCATTCAAACTTAAATCAATCATCTTAGCAAATTACAATAAATCAACCTACAGGGATAAAACATGCAAGATCAACACATGACACAGTGATTTACATGAAAACCCAATTTGGGAAAAACCACCAGTAACATGCTACTTAATTCTCACTCTTCTAAAGTGATGCCCTATTACAAGCCTGCCTTGTTAAAGGCATACAAACACTATTAAATGTGACCTTATTAGAGGATTTTATAAACCATACTGTTAGGAATGGACCTGGTCAAAAGACTTTAGAACATTGACTTGGAATGTCACCCTGTTAAAGGATTTATAACATGGCTATTAAACCAACCTAAGTCCATAGGATTTAAAATATCTGTTACAATTGCTAGAGAGTAACAATAATGGCTTTATGATCTGGTACAACTTACAACATATTTTGTAGATTTTAGATCACACTTCAGTTTAGTCCTTTTGCTTGGCTTTTAATCACTTCAGCTTTGACAGCTTGTCATCTCAAGCTTCGTCTCCTTGAGTCTTCTTATTCATTATACCAATGCAACCATATTTGTGGTCATCTGTTGAAGCAGAGTAACTGCACTCTCTTACTCCTTAGTATCTCCTTCAGCACTTTATGCTTTCATGCTTGATCTCCTCTCACACTTTGCTTTGTGATCTTATGACTCCTTAAATAGAAATCTGGAGTCCCTTTCCTGCTCGATTCTTCCTCTCCAATTTTTAGGGTTTTAGGTGGATTAGGTAGGGTACAATGTATCTACCCCATATCTTGCTCTTATCTAGAAACTTCGTGTAAAGTCTAGTTGTATTCTCCAAAAACATTTTACATGATGTTCTATGCCACTAGCTCATCACTCTTATCTTCTATTTAATTCATAGAATTCTAGATAACAACCTTGTCAGCTCAGATTTGGCGAATCTTTGATCTTTGAAATAATGTAGCAACTCGACATTATTGGTTTACTGATGCTTGACACCTCTGTGTTACTTGGTACTTGTATCCTGCTTGACACCTCTGTGTTACTTGGTACTTGTATCCTACTTGACACCTGTATCTGCTCGGCACCTGTATCTGCTCGAAACTTGTTTCTTGACTCGGCACTTGTATCTGCTCAGCACTTGTTTCTTGACTCGACACTTGTATCTGCTCGGCACTTGAAGATCACTCGGCACTTACTAAGGTTGAACTTGCTCGGCTTCAACTAGGAATTTGTTTGGCACTGACTAGCTTGTTTGGCTCCCTTTCTAATAGACTTAGTTAGGCTTCACAAATGACTTAGCTAAAATCTTACATATTTGATATGTTTCAGTGTGCCCATTCTTTGTGTCTTAGAGTATGTCATCAATACACTTTTTCATCAATGGCTTAGCTGATCCTTGTACTTCATTACAACATCTTAACTTCAACCTTTGTCTAGGTGTTCTAGTTACATTTTATTGATTGCCTCCTCCTTGTCAATCAACCAATTGATAGTATTTGGATCTCATTCCTGCAAGTAACAAGTTTGACATCAATGAAAAAACAATGATTGAGAACATTCTTTACTATTTCAATTAATTTTTATGTACAATCTTTTCAATCATTTCCAACAATCTCCCTCTTTGGCATTGATGGCAAACCAAACTGATCAATTGATCAACTTTGTTACCACCAAAATTATATACATTTTTTGCTTCTTTCTATGTCTTCCTCTTCACTGCTGCATCCTTACTACTGATCTCATATATCTCCTTCTCTCATATATATCTCCCTCTTGCTTTGTATTGATCAGTTTTCTGCATATTTCTCCCTCTTTGACATAAATGCCAAAGATGTAGCATCTTTAACATGCACAATATAAGCTTTGGATCTTGATGTCTTCTCCCTCTGTCATCATGCTTGTGACTAATTTGGAATTTCAACTCCTGTTGTCATCCTCTGCATCATTCTTTAGATATTCCAATGATTTATTCCTATTGATGTAGGGTAGCTTCCTTGTTTCTTTACACTGCTTGAGTTAGGGGCATTACCCCCAACTTGCCTCTAATATATTCATAAGCATCCTTGGGCAATGGTTTGGTGAAGATATTTGTAGTTTGTTCCTTTGTGTGAATGTACTCCAACTTCACTTGGTTGTCTTCTACCAATTCTCTGACATAGTGATACTTGATTGCAATATGCTTGGTTTTTGCATGCATTACTGAATTTTTGGATATGTTTATAACACTTGTATTATCACAATACAATATCACAAGTTTGGTTACCTCTTCTTTCATCCCTTTCAATAGATGTGTAAGCCACACAATGTTTGTGCAATTGACTGCTGCTGCCACATATTCTAATTCTGTAGTGAACTGGGATGTGCATGTTTGTTTCTTGCTAGTCTAGGTAACTAGCCTTTTACCTAAAAATAATGCACCTCCACTTGTGATTTTTCTGTCATCAATGTTGCCTCCCCAATCTACATCTGTATATGCATTGAGCTCAAACTTCTCATTCTTTTTATAATATACACCAAAGTTGTCAGTTCCTTTGGGATACCTCATTATTCTTTTTATTGCTATGAGATGATTTTCTTTGGGATTAGCAGAGAATCTAGCCTCTATTCCAACTACTAATGCTATGTCTAGTCTGCTATGTACAACATATTGTAGTTTTCCAATCATGGATCTGTACATTGTTTGATTGACTTCAGCTGATACATCATTTTTGGATAACTTATTTCCTGTTGCCATTGGTGTGTTGACTAGTTTGGATTTTTCCAATCTAAACGTTTTAAGTATCTCTTTGATATACTTTGATTGTGTCACAAATATACCATGTTTTAGTTGATGTACTTGCAATCCAACAAAAAAATTGATTTCTCCAAACATAGACATCTCAAACTCATATTTCATTTTATCAACAAAGCCTTTGCAAAGCACTTCCTTTCCTCCAAAAACTATGTCATCCACAAAGATTTAAGATACAATAATATCCTTACCTTCTTCTGATTTGATGTACATGTTGCTGTTATCATCAGTTCTTTCAAATCTTATTTGCACTAGATACTTGTGAAGTCTCTCATACCATGCTCTAGGTGCTTGTTTTAGACCATAGAGCACTTTATGTAATTTGAAAACCATATCCCTGTTGTTCTCATCAAAAAATCTCTCTGGTTGTTTAATATAGAATTTATCATTTAAAAAAGTAGACTTTGCATCCATCTGATAGACTTTAAGACCTTTATATGCATCATATGCAAGTAAAGTTCTTACTCCTTCCATTCTAGCAACAAGGGTGAATGTTTCCCCATAGTCTAATCCTTCTTCTTGAGCATAACCCTTGCATACTAGTCTAGCTTTGTTTCTAGTAATCTCATCATTCTCATCTAACTTGTTTCTGAATACCCACTTGGTGCCAATCACATTCTTGTCAACTGGTTTGGGAACCAAACTACAGGTTTTGTTCTTCTTTATTTGATCAATCTCTTCTTCCATAGCTTTATACCAGTCATCATCTTGTAATGCACTATATACTGTCTTAGGTTCAAGTTTGCTGATCAGACATGATTCATATCTTAGTTTATTCTTTGTCATTGGTCTTGCATCTTTGTCACCAATTATTTGTTCATCAGGGTGATGTCTTTTTACATATTTGGATAATCTTAGTTCTATCCTTGTTTCCATGTTTGATCTTTTAGATTCAGGGTCATTATGCACTGAGTTGTTAGGTTGTTCTTCATCTCTTTCATGTGTACTATTTTCAGGATCAGATTGTGCATTTCTTTCATTCTGTAACTTGGCTTCTGAATGTAACTTCGCATTCACTAGTTGTGACTCAGCTGAAACTGAAATTTGCTGTTGAATCCCAATTTGATTGACAACATCCTCGTCAATAGGCATTCCTTCATAAGAATACACAAAGGTTATGTATTTGTCCATTCTCTTTGGTTCTTCAGCTTGGACTTCTGTATGCTCATCAAAGTTTACATTTGCACTTTCCAAAATTTTGTTAGTGTTATTATTCAAACATTTATATGCCTTACTTCTAGTGGAGTAACCAAGGAATATGCCTTCATCACTTTTTGCATCAAATTTTCCATTTCTAGCATCTTTAAGGATAAAGCATTTGCAACCAAATACTTTGAAATGTTTTACATTGGGTGAGTGGCCATACCATAATTCAAAAGGTGTTGTATTTGTACCTTTCTTGACTTGTACATGATTTAGTGTATGAATAGCTACACTTACAGCTTCTCTCCAGTATTTTAGAGCAATAGTCTTTTCCAGCATTAGTGTTCTGGCACAGTCAATCACAGATCTATTTCTTCTCTCAGCAATTCCATTTTGTGGGAGTTCTAGGAGCTGACATTTGTCTTTTGATTCCTTTGTCATTACAAAATATCTCAAATTTATTTGATGTGAATTCACGACCTCTGTCTAATCTCAGGCATTTCAAACTCTTTCCTATTTCCTTTTCAACTCTAGCCACATACCACTTAAACATTTGAAAAGCATCAGATTTTTGCTTTAAGAACATAACAGTCATCAACAAAAAACATTATATATTTATCTCTTTTGTAGCTTTGTACTTCCATTGGACCACATAAGTCAGTATGGACTAACTCAAGTACTTCTTTAGATGTGTAGTTTTTACTTTTGAAACTTGACTTTGTCATCTTTCCTAGCTGACATTGTTTGCACATGATATTATCAAGTTTCTTCAATTTAGGTAAACCTCTAACTTTCTTCATTTTATTGATATTGACAAGATTGTCAAAGTTCACATGACATAGCCTTCTATGCCATAACCATTCATCACCAAATTTTGCAACAAAACAAGAAACATAATCCATATCAAGGTAAAATAGATTACTTCTTGTTTGATCTCCTTTTCCTATCAATTTACCATTAGTACCATAGATTTTTGCAGTTTTGTTTCCAAATTCTACTTTGCATCCTACATTGCCTAACTGTGAGACACTCAGCAAATTGTAGTTTAATCCTTCAACATAGTATACATTGCCACATGAAATTTTTTCTGTAAGCTTAATGGAGCCTTTTCCTTTTATTTGACATGGAGCATCATTACCAAATCTAACACTATTTCCATCATACTAAGTAAGGTTAACAAACTTACTTTTGTCTCCTATCATGTGATGTGAGCATCCACTATCTATGATCCATCTGTCATTTTTGTTCATACTTGTTACCAGTGCTGTAGGTTCTTCTTCATCAGATTGGTCCTTCATGGCTACATAAACAACTTCATCATCATGATCATCAGAATTCTCTTCAACAATATAACACTTCTTGCCTTTGTCTTTATAATCTCTCTTATCATCTTCTCTTCTATATTTGTTGCCTTCCTTATAATCCTTTTTCTGTGTACACCTTGCAGCAATATGTCCTAGACTCCATTGCAATTGAAACAAATGATAGGCATCTTACCTTTGAATTTTTCTTTGCCTCTGTGAAATCTTTTAGCTAGCAATGCTTCCAATTGTTCCACATCTTCCTCATCAGTGCTACTGTCACTGGATACATATTTCATTTTTCTTCCTTTCTTTGGTTTCACCTGTTCAACATCTTTCAGTGATAGCTTGGCCATGAAAGCAGATTCAACATTCTCAGGTCTGTAGTTGTCAAAGTTAGATAACTCAAATGTAGTGAGTCTACCCACTATTCCTTCAAAACTTAGATTGTTTCCTGGTACACATCTTAGTTCTTGTATTGCTGATACTCTAATAGCATAGATAGGGAGCAAGGTTCTTAAGAGCTTACTATTAACAATATCTTCATCCAATTGACCACTCAAACATCTTATTGCACTTACCACTTCCTTTATTCTAGCACCATACTGAGCAACATTCTCACTTTCCTCTATTTTCATATCATCAAACTTTACTCTGAGGTTTTCTCTTCTTGCTCTTTGGACATTCTGATCTCATCCATAGATGTATGATAGGGCCTTCCACATTTTGAATGCAGTGTCACATCCTTTGATATCATCAAATTTAGTATAGTTGAGTGCTGAAGCAATCTCCAGCATTGTCTGATTGTGTTCCTATTTGTTTTTCAAATCTTCTGCAGTAAGAGTACTAGTTGGATCAACATGTTCAGTAACAATTGAATTTTGGGCATAATCTCCTATGGATCCAAGATGGAGCTTCATCAAACTTGTCCATGCAACAAAGTTGTCTTTGTTGAGCTTGGGAACTTCTCTCTTAGGCATTTTGATCTTTTTTGCTTCTAGTCCCTTTAAACTGAATCAACAGTTTGGCTCTAATACCAATTGTTAGAATTCTTTAGAATAACTGAGATGGGGGGAGGGCTGAATTAGTTATTCAAGGTCTAAATTCCATAATAATACTTTTTCTCAAATTATAGTGAGCCCATAAACTTTTCATCCATTCAAACTTAAATCAATCATCTTAGCAAATTACAGTAAATCAATCTGTAGGGATAAAACATGCAAGAAGAACACATGACACAGTGATTTACGTGGAAACCTAATTTGGAAAAAACCACCAGTAACATGCTACTTAATTCTCACTCTTCTAAAGTGATGCCCTATTAAAAGCCTGCCCCGTTAAAGGCTTACAACACACTGTTAAATGTGACCTTGTTAGAGGATTTCACCATACTGTTAGGAATGGGCCTGGTCAAAGGACTTTAGAATATTCACTTGGAATGTCACCCTGTTAAAGGATTTATAACATGGCTATTAAATCAACCTAAGTCCATAAGATTTAAACTATCTGTTACAATTGCTAGAGAGTAACAATAATGGCTTTCTGATCTGATACAACTTACAACATATTTTGCAGATTTCAGATCACACTTCAGTTTAATCCTTTTGCTTGGCTTTTAATCACTTCATCTTTGATAGCTTGTCATCTCAAGCTTTTTCTCCTTGAGTCTTCTTAATCATCATACCAATGCAACCATATATGTAGTCATTTGTTGAAGTAGAGTAACTGTGCTCTCTTACTCCTTAGCACCTCCTTCAACACTTTATGCTTTCATGCTTGACCTCCTCTCACACTTTGCTTCGTGACCTTATGACTCCTTAAATAAAAATATGGAGTCCCTTTCCCGCTCGATTCTTCCTCTCCAATTTTTAGGGTTTTAGGTGGATTAGATAGGGTACAATGTATCTACCCCATATCTTGCTCTTATCTAGAAACTTCATCTAAAGTCCAGTTGTATTCTCCAAAAATATTTTACATGATGTTATGTGCCACCAGCTCATCACTCTTATCTTGTATTTAATTCACAAAATTCTAGATAACAACCTTGTCGGCTCAGATCTGGCGAATCTTCGATCTTTGAAATAATGCAGCAACTCAACATTGTTGGTTTATTGATGCTCGACACCTTTGTGTTACTCGGTACTTGTATCTTGCTCAACACTTGTATCTGATTGACACCTGTATCTGCTCAACACTTATTTCTTGACTTGGCACTTGTATCTGCTTGGCACTTTTTTCTTGACTTGACACTTGTATCCACTCGACACTTGTTTCTTGAATCGGCACTTGTATCTACTCATCACTTGAAGATCACTCGACACTTACTGAGGTTGAACTTGCTCGGCTTCAACTAGGAATCTATTCGACACTAACTAGCTTTCTTAGCTCCCTTTCTAATAAACTTAGTTAGGCTTCACAAATGACTTAGCTAAAATCTTACATCTTTGATATGTTTCAGTGTGCCCATTCTCTGTGTCTTAGAGTATGTCATCACTACACTTTTTCATCAATGGCTTAGCTGATCCTTGTACTTCATTACAACATCATAACTTCAACCTTTCTCTAGGTGTTCTAGTTACATATTATTGATTGCCTCCTCCTTGTCAATCAACCAATTGATAGTATTTGGATCACTAAAGCAATTGTCATTCCTGCAAGTAGCAAGTTTGACATCAATGACAGAAAAATGATTGAGAACATTCTTTACTATTTCCATTACTTTTTATGTATGATCTTTTCAATCATTTCCAACATTAACATTTTAAATATAAAACATTTTTTTTTTGTTAAATATATTTTTGCATGCACATTCATGCTTATTTTTTGTGAGGAGTGGGGGAATTTGAAACAAATTCGTGGAATGTCAAAAGACATCTATTGGGGGATATGAGGATTCTCTCATAAATTATTAAAAAAATGCTCCTCATTTCATTTTCATTTTGTGTTTTTACAGGGAGGAAGAGATGGAGATTATTGGAGCAAATTAGAGTTTTTGAAGAGGAGTAGATTAAAGTTTCATATAGTTTAGCCTTGTATGTTTGATTTAGATTTAGGATTCAAAAACTATTTGATTTAGAGATTTGATAATACATTTCTTTTGCAGATTTTTAATGTGCATGTTTCAATTTAGTTTTACATTTCCATGTTTTACATTAGTTTTAGATTTGCATATTTCAAAATACTTTTGGTTTCCATGTTTTAGATTTGTGTGTTTCATAATAGTTTTATATTTGCATGTTTCAAAATATTTATATTTTAAATATTTCATAATTAAATTTAATCGTTGATGTGGACAACAAGGTCACCTTATCAATAAAATTTGTATTTTATTAAAGTTAATTATTAATGTAAAATAAATGAATCATATATTTAGTTTATATTTTGTCATTATTTAATTAGATTATATATGTGTTTAATTTAAATATTTTTCATAGTATATATAATTTTTTATTAATATTTATGTTTGTAATGTTTGAAAAGTGGAAGACAATACCACCATATTTCAAACATTACAATCTAACTATTTCATTTGAAATAGTTTTGATTTTTATTTATGTTATTTTGAACATTATTCATTTGAAAGAATTTATGTTAACTATTAATAGTTTTTCATTCTGATTATTTCCATATGTTGATTTTTGTTTATAAGTTTGCAGGTTACTATTTGAGTTATGGATACCTCAAATAGAGAATCAAACATTATTGGATACTAGAGCCTGACTACTTCAATGATCTCAAATGATTTCTTTGCGATCGAGTTTGGAAAATGCCTACAAATAATTAAATAGGTGCACACAACTATAGTTAAAGTTGTAGAGAAGCAATATTTCCAATTGACTATGTTGAGGAAATGGAAGAAATGCATATGGAAGATGCATAAAAATTTCTGTGTGACACATCTACGAAAGTGGATGGGTTTCCCTCAATGATGAAAGAAGTATTTCACAATCATTGTTCAAATAAAGGTCACAAAAGAATCCTAATCATTGAAGAATGTGACATGTATTTACACCATCACAGATATACTTTTTTGTATATAGTTCATTCTTGTCTCTGGTTTCAAATTTTTACTTCTAATTAGTTGTCTTGGCAATTTTATTTCCCCATTGTTCAATGTAACTTTCATGGAGAAGAGAAAAAGACAAAATAAATTTATTGTTGTATTAAAAATTTCTCCAATGGATGTGGCTACTAAATATGTTAATTAAGAAAGAAAATCATAAGTCTAAATAGATTCCTTAATGATAGGGAGATTTATTGATTACAATTCTTAATCATTGCAATAAAAATTGCATTAGCATTATTAAAAACTCAACAATATATAATGTTCTCACATCATCATGGAGAAATAATTTTCATAAAATTGACTCTTATATATTCTTTCACACTTTTAACGTCATCTAAATTGTTGTGTTGGGACTTATAAGTTTCCTTAAATTATGAATCAATTTTTCCACTATTCGAGTAATTTGTATAACATATATCCCAAATTTGACCATAGTTTTACTCTAGATATTCCAACACTATACCTAAATCTCATACTTCCCTTAACCATGTCCTTTATTTTAGTGTAACATTTAACCACTTATTAACCCTCACCATAACACTGAGTTTCATATAAATGAAATTGTAAACCTTGGATCCTAACTTTAACTCTTACTCTATATATGATTGTACTAATCATTTAGTAAATTATATACCTTAGCCTAACCCTATATGTACAAGTAACTAGAAATAATATTATATTTTTTTATAAGTGAGAATATGTATATACACACACCCACATAGAGAGAGAGAGAGAGAGAGAGAGAGAGAGAGAGAGAGAGAGAGAGAGAGAGAATACCTGTAGACAAGAAGGAGCTCATATTGTGTTTCTTATAGAGGCATGTTTTATATATATATATATATATATATATATATATATATATATATATATATATATATAGAGAGAGAGAGAGAGAGAGAGAGAGAGAGAGAGAGAGAGAGAGAGAGAGAGAGAGATTAGGGGTGTATCTAGAGAGCATAAAGGGGGAGAGAGATTAGGAGGAGTATCTAGAAAGCAGGGTGAGAGATAAGTGGGTGTATCTAGAGATTAGAGAGATAGATTAGGGGCCATAACTAGAGACTAGATAGAAAGAGGGTATATTTAGATAGTGGGGGGAGATATTAATGGGTGTAGTTAGAGAGAGAGGGGAGAGAGAGAGGGGGGGGGAGGGATTGCATTATTAAAAAGGTTAATAACTTGTATCACAATAACACTAATCATGGACACTATAATAGAACTAACCCACATTAAAATTTAACCTATTAGTTATCCTAACACCAAGGTAAAGTCTAATAATAGCACTAACATCAGCTATAATATGATTAGTAACCCAAAAATTATCTTAACCGCAATAATAACACAAACCCTAACTCTAACTCTAACTCCAACTCTAACTCTAACTAGATAATTCTAATTTTAACCCTAACCCTAACCCTAACCCTAACCCTAACTCTAACTCTAACTCTAACTCTATCTCTAACTTTAATTCTCCCCCTAACCCTAACCTTAACCCTTTATAATCCTAAATCTAATGCTAATTCTAACCCTAACCCTAATTCTAGCCCTAACCCTAAGCCTTACTATAACTCTAATCCTAACTCTAATTCTAACTCTAACGCTAATTCTAACCCTAAATCTAACCCTAATTTTAACCCATATTCTAACTCTAACCCTAACTCTAACTCCAACTCTATCTCTAACCCTAACCCTACCCCTACCCCTAATTCTAACCCTAACTCTAACTCTAACTCTAACCCTAACCCTAATTATAACTATAACTCTAACTCTAGTTGTAACCCTAATAGTAACCCTAACTCAAACCCTAACTATAACCCTAATCCTACCCATAATCCTAATCCTAATACTATATATAATGCTAATCCTAACCCTAACACTATATGTAACTCACCCTAACCCTAAATCTAACCCTGAATCTAACCCTAACTCTAGCGCTAACCCTAAATCTAACCCTAACCCCAACTCTCTCTCCAACTTTAACTCTAACTTGATCCCTAACTCTAACTCTAATTTTAACCCTAACCCTAACCCTAACCCTAGCCTCAATTCTAGCCCCAATTCTAACCCTAACACTAACACTAACACTAACACTAACACTAATAATAACCCTAACCCTAATGCTAACCCTAACTCTAACCATAACCCTTATGCTAACCACAATCCTAGCCCTAATTCTAACCCTACCTCTAACTCTAACTCTTGTTCTAATTCTAATTCTAACTCTAACTCTAGCTCAAATCCTACCTCTAAATCTAACCCTAACCCTAACCCTAATTCTAACCCTAACTTTATTTGTAACCCTAATTATAGCCCTAACCCTAATTCTTACCCTTATCCTAACTCTAACTCTAACTCAATTTGTAACCCTAATTCTAACCCTAACCCTAATTCTAACTCTAACTCTAATTGTAACTCTAATTCTACCCCTAACCTATATAACCCTAACTGTAACCCTAATTCTAACCCTAACCCAATTCTAGCTCGAACCCTAACTATATAACTCTGATCCTAACTCTAACCCTAACTATAACTCTAACTCTAATTCTTACCCTAACCCTAACCCTAATTCTAACCCTAACTCTATCTCTAATGCTAATTCTAATCCTAACCCTAATTCTAACATTGATTCTTACCCTAAATCTAACTCTAACTCTAACCCTAACCCTAACCCTAACCCTAACTCTAACTCCAACTCTAACTTTATCTCTAATTCTAACCTTACCCCTAATTCTAACCCTTACTCTAACTCTAACTCTTTTTGTAACCATAACCCCAATATTAACCCTAACCCAACTTTGACTATAAATCTACCCCTAACCCTAACCCTAACACTATATATAACTCTAAATCTAACCCTAACCCTAATTCTAATCCTAATCCCAGCCCTAACTCTTACCCTCCTAAATCTAATCAAGTAACTTTAACCCTAACCCTAATCTAACCCTGACCACAACTCTATCTCTAGCTTTAACTCTAACTCTAACTTGAACCCTAACTCTAACTCTAATTCTAATGATAACCCTAACCCTAACCTTAACCCTAATTCTATCCCCAATTCTAACCCTAACTCTAACTCTTATACTAACACTAACACTAACACTAACACTAACAGTAACACTAACACTAACACTAACACTAACACTAACACTAACACTAACACTAACACTAACACTAACACTAACACTAACACTAATTTTAACTCTAACAGCTAACACTAACACTAACACTAACACTAACACTAACACTACCTCTAATTTTAACTCTAACTCTAATTGTAACCCGAATCCTAATGCTAACCCTAACCATAACCCTAACCCTAACCCTAACCCTAACACTAATTCTAATCCTAACCTTAATTGTAACCCTAAATATAACCCTGACTCTAACTCTAACTCTTACTCCAACCCTTATTCTAACTCTAATTCTAACTCTATCTCTAACCCTAACCTTAACTCTTATTCTAACCCTAACACTAACCCTAACTTTATTTTAACCCTAATTCTAACCCTCACCCTAATTTTTACCCTTACCCGAACCCTAACTCTAACTCTAATCCTAGCTATATTTGTAACCCTAATTGTAATGCTAACCCTAATCCCAACTCTAACTATAATTTTAAACCTAACCTTAACCCTAACCCTAACTCTATCCCTGACTGTAACTCAGCCCTGACCCTAACTCTTGCTCTAATCATAAACCTCACCCTAACAAGAACCCTAACTCTAATTCAAACCCTATCCCTTACCCTAATTTTCATCCTAATGCTAACTCTAACTCTAACTTTAACTCTAACCCTAACCTTAATTCTAACCTTAACCTTGACCTTAACTCTAACTCTAACCCTAACCCTAACCTTAATACTAACCTTAACCATAAACATTAATTTGTCCCTAACTCTAACCCTAAATCTAACTCTACTATAATTGGACTCTAACCATAACCCTAACCCTAACTTTAATCCTGGCTCAAAACTTAACCCTAACCATAACTCTAGAACCTTAACCCTTACAAAACCCTAACCCTAACCCTAATCCTGGCCCTACTATAACCCTAACCCTAACCCTAACCATAAATCTAACCCTAACCTTAACCATGAGCATAACTCTAACCCTAAACTTAACAATAAACATAACTCTATCCCTAACTCTAACCCTAAATCTAACTCTACCATAATTAGACTCTAACCCTAACCCTAACCCTAACTTTAATCCTAACTAAAACCCTAACCCTAATCCTAAATCTAACCTTAACCCTCACTCAAACCCTAACCCTATCCCTACAATAACCCTAACTCGAGCCCTATAATAACCCTAACCCTAACCATAACCATAACCATAACCATAACTCTAACCCTAACCTTAACCATGAGCATAACTCTAACCCTTAACTCTAATCCTAAATCTAACTCTACCATAATTGGACTCTAACCCTAACTTTAATCCTAACTCAAACCCTAACCATGACTCTAACTTTAATCTTGACTCAAACCCTAACCCTGTCCTTACTATAACACTAACCCTAACCATAACCATAACTCTAACCCTAACCTTAACCATGACCATAACTCTAACCCTAACCTTAACCATAAAAATAACTCTAATCTGAACCTTAACCATAACTCTAACAATACATAACCATAACTCTAACCCTAACCTTAACCATAAACATAACTCTAATCCAAACCTTAACCATAACTCTAACAATAACCATAACCATAACTGTAACCCTAACCTTAACCATAACTCAAACCCTAACCCTAACTCTAGCCCTAACCCTTATTCTATCCCTAAGGTTAACATTAACTATAATGGTAACTTTGTCCCTAACCATATGTCTATGTTTGACTATAACATTTTACATTACAATATGCCAAAAATAAAATTACTTTTATTTAATCTAAATTAAACTCCATAAATTATTATTTAAAAAATTGAAGCATACTTTTATAGTAACTTTATAAAATTAATTAACAATTTTATAATAACCTTATTAAAATATAAATAAAAAGTAAATGTTTTTTCTATTGCACCACAACTGCCACCAGCTTATATATACCTATATATATATTACACCGAGAGTAATTGTTCTCGAGGCACCTAGTTTTTTCAAAAATCTCAATTTTGATTAAAATAACCTTGGGATTAAATAAAAATAGGCACCTTGAGAATGATTACTCTCGGCATTATATATATATATATATATATATATATATATATATATATATATATAAGCTAGTATAATAATCATATATATTAATAATAATAATCATATATAATACTATATTATATTTAATAATAATAATCATAATAATAATTATATACAAATATTATATTTAATAAAATACTAATATATAATAACATTTGTACAAATTTCTTCACATTACCCACACTTTGCAAATTTTGACTTCCCTCCAAAATTTGGGCATCCATTTCGAGTACCCGATATGGGATTGGGTACCCAAAATACTGGCATGCTTTTTCCAAAATATTCTCTATCCTTGTAGACTTGACAATTGCATTTTTTGGGGTTCATTTTCATAGATTTGGAGAAAAAAAGATCTCTTGGTGCCCATACGATCGAAAATGGTTCCATAATGTATGATTAGGTGTCCAATATTATTTTTTTGAATGGGGAGCAGTAGTCATTGAAAGGCTAAATGCAAAAGAAAGGTATCGAATAAAGACATTGCAACATATAAGGAAAGAGACAAGGTAAATCACCAAAGGAAGAGACAAGGTATGTTAAATGTGAGTCAAGTTGATGATGTATTGACGAAGGTGATTTAATCATAGAGTCAGATAATGAATATGTACAATTAGGGAATGAAAATGTACCAATTGATAATGATAATGCTAGGATTGAAAATTTTGAAAATGAAATTTTACTAGTTCATAATGTAAATTGCATGATTAACCATGTCAAAAATGACAATGCACAAGAACGTTACATATCTCCTAATTATAATCGACATGAAGGTTCTAGAACACCAAAATGGATAATTGAAATTGATGAAACGATTATTACCAATTTGGAAGGGAAAAAATAAAAAAGAACCATTCGATTATGGGTTTCAAGACTATATAAGATGTTTTTTGACAACAAGACAGTGGTGGAGCAATGTCAACATTTTATGCACTTATTAAAGATGCAAAAGATAAGACCTATGCTTTCCAAATTAAAGATTCATGTCAATAAATAATTGGAAAGAAATACCATTATTGTGAAGAATCTTTTCAGTGCTCTCAATAGCATTGGGAAAAATAGTAGGGAGAAAGATTAGAGAATTGCTCAAAGGGTTATTACATTTGAGAAAGGTTAGATATATTAGACAAACTTGTATTGACTTAAACCTAAATTGTACTACTTTGAGAAGAGCACTTAGTAGATGAGAGAGAATTGATGATCCTCTTTAAAATGAAACATGGGATTTTGGTGGGAGACTTCCACATTTTGATAAGAAGCTATCCGATGATGTGAAGGAAGAAATTACATAGTTTTGGCACTCTAGCTCAAGAGTATAACCCAATGTTAAAGACGTGTTAAAGTTGACAATTGGCATTAGAGATTGCACACCACATCCTAAACATTATTTGGAGGTAAGTCAAATTACGTTGTTCAGATAATTTAGAGAGAGTCATCCAAGATTGCATATATCATGAAGGGCTTTTGAATCTTTGAAGCCACTTTATTACATGTCACTTAAAAATCAAAATACATGTTGTTGCAAATATCATATTGATTTTTCTATGCACCATGAACTATTACGCTCCATCTGTTCTACTTTGCATAGTAAAGAAATGTTGGAAAATTGTAGTGCTAGTGGTCTTCGAAAATCATCAAGAGACTTGCTAGTTCAATTTTATGTCATAGAGTTGATGGTTGTTTCTTTTATAGAAATGCTTTCTTAAATGGGAAGTGTTTAGAATGTGGTGGCTTATCTAAGTTTGACACATGTTTCCATGAGGGGTGTGAACAAGATCTTAGGAAGACAATAGTAAAACAAATGGTATATGAAACGATGAAATACACATTGAAGTGTAGGGGTGAGGGCTCTAGATGTGAATTGGTTGCAAAAGAAATTAGTGTGGCTAGTTTTATTTCAGAATTTAAGACAAATATTTTCTACAAGTATGCAAGACATAGTCACAGGTCTCACTAGTTGGATCAACAATTTAGAATGTGTAAGGAGACATTTACCATTGGCATTATTATATTAGTTGTTGAATTTCTTGATAACTACACGTTGAAACCTCAAAATGAGACATAATCTCAGTATTACAACTCCATTCATATTGCTATTTTTGTCCACATAACATATAGACATGCCCCTAATAGTGCGGAAGATAATCGAAAGATTATTAGAGAGTACCATTTTTATATAAGTGATGATAGATCTCACTCTCACGAGTTTGTGCAACATTGTTTTGAGAATTATTTTGATTTCTTATAGGAGCATGTCATTGCTATGGATAGACATATTATTTGGTCAGATAATTGCACAAGTCAATTCAAGAATGCTCACATATTTTATTGGTTGTGTACGATGCATGTATAGAGGGGGGTACCTCATAGTTGGAGTTTTTTTGAGTCCAACCATGGGGAAGAGGAACATGATGGAGTAGGGGCATGTGTGAAGAGAGCTCTAGTTGAGGAGAAATTGAATATTTTAGGAACAGAGCTTCTTGATACTCATAGCATTGTTGATTGGTGTAGTTCAACATTATCACAGGGAGGGACTCTTGATTTAGTAGTATGCCCGAGTTCTTTTGGTTGGTTGAGGAAGGGTCCATAGGTGATAGATTAGATTGTGCTATAGTGAGGGACTCATGAAAAATGCATTCATTTTGAAGCTTTGATTCTAGTACATGGACCATTTGGACACGACAGCTATATTGATTTTATCCTAGGTTTTTTCAATGTGATTGGGATCACTATGAGTCGAGTGAGTGGGTGGACACATGGGATCCACATTATCTTACTCCATTTTCTATTAGAACCATGATCAGAAATGATGACATGGAAAGTTCACTTGAGCATAACCATCTATTAGATCTTCTTCAACCAGGACATGTCTTTTCATTGGTTGCACCATAGGGGAATGATGTGAAATTAGATTATTGGTTAGCATGTTGTGTAAGAGGTAAACAAAAGATTGCACAACCAATAAAAGATGATGATGGATTCACATATTCTACTAGTTCAGTGGTTGTTCCTAGAACATGGCTGTAGACAAACATGCTTAGAAGGAATGTAATTCCTACATTCGAAGACTATCAAAAGCACAAAACAATTCTTATATATTTGCATCTTATTATAGCAAGAAATGTGAAGTTGTTGAAGCACTAAGGAAGACCAAAAGTAAAAGAAATTTTTACTATTACTAATGCTGATAATGAAGCCCTATTGGAGACCCTAAAATAGAGAGAGGACCCTACTGGAACACTCAACTAGGTATATTTACTTCTTATGTTATTTTGTTCATAAAAACTCAGTGAACTGATGATTATCTTGTTTAATACAATAAGTTACTAATATTTTTTATGATATTGGAATGTAGGTACATCATGAAGAGTAGGAATGCATGAAGTTAAAAAACTAAATAAGGAGCAGAATGAAGAAAAATCTATTCTATTTTTGACACTACGATTTTTCACACTACTATTTTTGACACTACAATTTTTGGTAGTTGTGTATTGTTGTAATAATGATGAAACACTTGAGATATTGTAAATGTAAACTTTTTGATTTAATGTAAGAAACAAAGATGATTTTACTTAATGCAATTTATGTGGAGGGACCTAAAAAATGATGATTTTAATACATACTAACACCAAACTTGCACTATGCCTAATGCCAAAAACTTGAGAGAGATAAAAGACAATGTTTTTACTTAATACTAACCCTAGTGACACCCTTGTTCTAGCCATGGAGAGCCTCCACCGTTCACAACCACCATGTATCGAAGAGTCTCTAAGGTGTTCTAAGTGCATCTTGAGGTCAATCTTCTTAGGGTCATAACTCAGAGCTCGTGGGGGCTATTGATGAAACATTGAATGCTACATGATGGTCATGTAAAGACCCAAAATAACCTATCTCATTTTTGAGAGATGAAATTCCATTTGGATTTGGCACAATGATCTCACTCAAAGCCAAAACTTGCAATGTGCCTTAGCTCATAGGTGCATCACAGTGTAACTTTGAAACTATTGATCTTGGCATTGAATCATTAGCACCATTAGCTCTGGATGGGTAGGTTAGCCATAGTAACACCTATTTTTTGGCTATGGAGAGCCTCCATAATTTGTGACCACCCCATACTGAAGAGTCTACAAGGTGCTCTAAGCGCATTTCGAGGTCGATCTTCTGAGGGTCGTAACTTGGAGCTTATGGGGGATATTGATGAAATGTCAAATTCTACAAGACAGTCATGTTGAGGCCTAAAATAATCTATCTCATTTTCAAGAGATTACATTCCTTTTGGGTTCAACACAACAATCTCACTCGATGCTAAAATTCGTAGGGTACCTCAATTCATAGGTGCACCACAACGTAACTTTGAAACTGCTGATCTTGGCATCAAATTCTCAGTGCCATTAGCTCCAAATAGGTAGGTGAAACCTAGTGAAACCCTTGTTCTAGCCTTGGAAAGCCTCCATCATTTGTGGCCACCCCATACCGAAGAGTCTCCAAGGTGCTCTAAGTGCGTTACAAGGTTGATCTTCCAAGGGTCATAACTCGGAGCTCGTGAGGGATATTGATGAAACATCGAATGTTACATGACATTCATGCTAAGGCCTAAAATAAGCTATCTCATTTTCAAGAGATTACATTCTGTTTGGATTTGACATAGCGATCTCGCTCGATGCCAAAACTGATAGTATGCCTTAGTTCATAGGTACATCACAACATAACTTTGAAACTACTAATCTTGGTATTAAATTTTCAACACCATTAGCTTCAGATGGGTGGGTGAACCCTAGTGACACCCTTCGAGATTGATCTTTCAAGGGTCGTAACTTGGAGCTCATAAGGGCTATCAATGAAATGTTGAATGATACGAGATGGTCATGCCAAGGCCTAAAATAACCTATCTCATTTTTGAGAGATCATATTCTATTTGAATTTGGCACAGTGATTTTTCTCAATGCCAAAACTCGTAGTGTGCCTTAGTTCATAGGTTCATCACAACGTAACTTTGAAACCACTGATCTTGGCATCGAATCATCAGCACCATTAGCTCTAAATGGGCGAGTAAACCCTAGTGACACCCTTGTTCTGACCATGGAGAGCCTCCATCATTTGTGGCCACACCGTACCAAATAGTCTCCAAGGTGCTCTAAGTGCATTTTGAGGTCGATCTTTTGAGGGTCGTAACTCAAAGCTTGTGAGGGCTATTGATGAAACGTCAAATGTTATAGGATAGTCATACTAAGGCCAAAAATAACCTATCTCATTTTTGAGAGATCACATTCCATTTGGATTTGACACAGTGATCTCGCTCGATGCCAAAACTTGCAGTGTGCCTCAGTTCATAGGTGTATCACAGTGTAACTTTGAAACCGCTAAAATTGGCATTGAATCATTAGTGCCATTAGCTCTGAATGGGTGGGTGAACCCTAGTGACACCCTTGTTCTGGCCGTGGAGAGCCTCCATCATTTTCGGCCACCTTGTATTGAAGAGTCTCGAAGGTGCTCTAAGTGCATTTTGAGGTTGATCTTCCAAGGGTCGTAACTCAGAGCTCATGGGGGCTATCAATGAAACGTCAAATGCTACAGGATGGTCATGCCAAGGCCTACAATAACCTATCTCATTTCCAAGGTGCTCTAAGTATGTTTGGGTAGGTGAACCATAGTGACATCTTAAGGGATTGCATAGATTATTTCAAATTAAACATAGCATCAAAATTTGACGATAAAGGTTGTTAAAATGTTATTCACAAATTATTGCATTTGAGTCAAATATAAAAAACATGATCAAAATGAATGATATTCCATAAACATGAACAATACACACGATCTACGATAAATTGAACAATACTATACTAAATTAATATGTATATCATTATGTACATAAATGACAAAAATATATATCAAAATACATGTATCCATAGACAAATTACACAAATATATATCAAAGTTCATGTATGCATAAATAAGTTCTGAAAACATATATCAAAATACATAGTTCCATATACAAAAATGTGGCTGATCATGCCATCAGAATGTGTATAATATCAATGTTTCTATATATAATGTGGCATATGCCATCTCAAAATGTCTCATGATGCATCCTATGACAACTATACCATCCTATGCTGATGGTGGATGATCAAAATGCTACCTCTTTGGTGCACTAGGTGGGTCAGATGGCTCCTACATAAACAATAAAGGAAAACCCAAAGTTAGACTACTAACTTTATATGATTCTATATATCTAACATTGAATTACTCAAATGCATAATGATCTTTTTTTTTAATGAAGATTTATAGTATTAAAATTTCATCATAAGTACCTTTCCTATTGACCTCCTGCATTGGTCAAGAGTCCTCTCATATATCCTCAAAAATGCTTGAACCTCATTGATTGTGGCCTATGTATGTTCAAGTATGCTTGTTAGATGAATCTACAACTTAAAATATAACATTATAATTCATAGTATGTTAAATTTATAATATATAACCAAGAATTCAAACTACAACTTACTTGTGTTGACTCCTTTGGATATAATGGCTGTGTCAGCAAAGATACAAAACTCTGGTGTCCAACCTCTTGCACACTAGGTGTTTCCTATGAGATACAAAATACTAGTTGTTAATATCACGGAAATTAGCTTTGAATTTATTTATGAAAATAAGGAAAATAAAAAATAAATGATACTTACATAGGATGGGGCTCTCACTGCAAATGGAAATGCCAGAGGGTCTGCGATGTGGAATCTGCCTGGACTCATTACCAGTAGCCACACCCTATACAATAAAGAATGTAATTAAATTTCATTACCACAAACATTTTACAAGAATGCACCGATATATAATCACTTTAAAAGCACCTAATTACCTTTCCCTTGTCAATGGGTTGTGCCTCATCCCTTGCACTATGCCCCCCATTGAGAGGTGATACTTGCAAGAGAAAAGAAAGTTTAGAAACCATAGATGTCTTTAGGCAAAAAAAAATAGTTGAGAGTGTGATAGTCAACCTGTCTAAGCTCCTCCTTAGTCATCAAGTAAACATGAATGAAGATTACATACATGTATAAGTCAGTATGGGTTAAAAATTAAAATTACTCTATTATAAAGATTAACCTTAAATCACATATGTCATGACAAAAAAATGTATACACATACTGACATAGAAGGATTCCATGCCTCTGCATGCCCCCCTTCTCTCTCACATTAGGGTGTGTAGCCTTTATATGCGTATCTGGTGTATCCTCCTCAAATACAAACTAATACTCAGAAAGATTACCTATGGGACCTAGACAAATATTCTTGCACATTATTCAAGTATGAGGCACACAAACATGTGATGAGCTTGCCGATGATGAACTCACGCTAGCATCATCAATATAGGGGGCAACACTAACCTAGCCTAGGATATCAATAGGCTACTCAATCTATGGATGAATCTAATAGTCTGAGAGCTAGCCTCTATAATGATTTCAAGATGCTGCACTTGAGGAGGGGGAGAGACATTAGTAGGGGGGACAAAAGTGCCAACTTTTTTTTGATGGGTAAACTGTCTATCCTAAGGAGCTCCTCCTCCTACACCCATGTTGGGTTTCATGCTGTAATAGTTCACGTTGAGGCCCAACACAAATTTAGCATACAATTTTCTAATGAAATAAAATGGCGACTCTAAATTTTTGTGTGGAGGGATGTCAAAAATCATCCACCAATGATCCTAAAAGTTTGCACACATAGTGTCATTTGTGCACCATTTAATTGATAGTTTGAGCTTTGTGCATTCTACTTGTTTGCTGGTTTTTTAAGTCTGCAAAAAGGCTAACCATATAATCTTTTGTTATATTTAGGGCAGCAACCTCATCATAGTTCAACCCATCATCAAACATGGCATGTATTTGGTCACGCTAGCAAAGAGCAACATTTTGTTTATTGGTAAGTATTTCAATATTATCCATTATGGTGTTTAATGTGGATAACATGGGAGCCAATGTGGTTATAGTGTTATATGTGGCTCACAAAACCCTCAGTTCGACAAGATTTTCAAATATCAAATCTTTAATTCAAGAAGGATTTTGAGGGGGCAAGGGATCGTTTAGTGGATGGTTTTGAGGGGGTACTAGATTTTTTGGTGGAGGGTTACGAGGAACATTGTTTCCTACCTCAGTATCATCATTTGGGTCAGCCATACCTATTAATTTGCAAAACATAATTTCTATTAAAAATAACCTAAATTTCAACAATTTCTATTAAAAAAACCTAATTTTTGACAAATTCAATTAAAAATAAATAATTATAATAATATTCATTCAAAACGAAAAAAGAAATCTTACCCTCATCGTATACCCATTCCGAAATCTGATACTCGAATGGAGGTCAAAACTCAAACCAAAAAAAATGCAATGTAAAAATAAGTCTTGATTTTTTTTATTTTTTAAATCTATGTTACAAGTTTCAGGTATCCAATTTCATATTGGATAGCCAATATAATATTGGGTATCTAATATGAAATCAGATACCTAATTACCGATCAGATACCTGAAAAGGCTTGGTCTTAACTTTTTAGCTTTGGTATCAGGATGGGTGGAAAAAAGTTAGAGTGAATTTTAAAACACTTTTAGATAGTTTCAAACTTCTTTTTTTTCACGTCGCCACTTTTTGGCACACCATGATCCTGCACATACCTTTGTATTTGTCAGATCAAAACCTGTTGTTATTTTCTAACCATTATAACCGTTTGAAATACTTTAATCAAGGTTGACCTAATAGTCATATGTAAATCCTTTAATCAAGGTCGCATTCTAATGGAATGTTCTAAATTTATCTAACAAGACCACTCCTAAGAAGGTGATTAAATCATTTAACAAGGTAACATTTAATAGTGTGTTTTGTAACCTTTAATAGGGGTGGCTCCCAATAGAGCTCACTTCAGAAGAGTGAAAGATTGGTAACATGTTACTGGTAGTTTTTCCCAATTTGGGTTTCCACCTTAAATCCTAGTGTCAAACTTATGTGGATGTTATTTGTGGTGATTTACTATTAATGTTTACATTCAACAAGTCTGAACTATATTTAGGACAATGGACTACTAGTTTATGTTTACTATAGAGGTTGAGCTAACAAGTCTTAAGATCTGAAATTATTTAAGTGTTTGCTTGTTCAATTGTTACATGTGGACTTTGGATAAATGATTCACCCATCTCCCCCCAATTATTTAGAACATTGTAACACCTATGAATTACATCTTGGTTTCTTCCATAAGCTTGGGACAACCAAATTAATAGTGCTTATTTAGAAGTAAAATGTCCTTAAAATAATTACACCACTCCAAATGTAGAGAGAGCCATATTGATGGTTAACTTCTTTTTCATCTTTTGAGGATTTCTACAGTATTTGCATCTATAATATTATTTACGAGTTCCTTTTCACTTTAAAATATAAGAAGTAAAATGTCCTTAGAATAATTACACCACTCCAAATGCATAGCGAGTCATATTGATGGTTAACTTCTTTTTCATGTTTTGAGGATTTCTACAGTATTTGCATCTATAATATGATTTATGAATTCATTTTCACTTTAAAATATGAGAAGGCCTCATAACATGGCCTTAGCTAGATAGTGTACAAGAGAGAAGATCTAGTAGGTGACCACTTTATCATTGTGCTTCTCAAATTTTCACATATATATTTCAAATTATTCCCATTTTAAAACAACTTGCATGGTAGTTCCTTGATTATAATTGGTGTTACCAAGTCACACTGTCAAATAACAATACAAATCAATATGTTTTATGTTGTTCACTATTTGAAAATACTTCCAAGAAAAGTGACCTGTAATTGTACACTAAGTTATATTTTACTATTCTACTAATTTTACATGACACATTTTTTTTTCCTTTATAGATTTAAAACAGCACATTGTTAATTAGACTCATCATTAAACATTAATAACTGTTAAGTCACAACTATAAATATAATATAATATAAAATATTAAACTTTAAATAAACAAATATTATTAAACAACTATTGAAGCTGAATAGTTTATTTAGAGAAAAATAAATAATTTTACATTGCTGATCATTTTCAATCCATTACAATCTGATTGCAAAGATATTGAGAAAAAGAGTTGCAAGTACAACTCAACCAGAGATAAAGTTCGTGCCACTGCCAAAATATGCTAAAGTTTAACAGTGAAGACGAAAATGCTATAATAGAAAGAATAGAGGCAATCCTACGTAGTCCACTCTTAATAGAAGTTGATACACTTTGTACCACTTCTGAAAATTATGGCGATTTGATGAATTGCTTTGGGTTAAAGATGATCAGTGTAGTATATCCAGCAAATGCATGTACCACCATTTATTACATTAATTTTGGTTCTTCTTCATGATAGTGTCCATGATATTTTGGTGAGTTTCTTTTGAATGATTCTTGATGCCATCAAAAGATAAGTCGACATCAACTTAAAAGTTAACCGATGGACAAATTCAGCCAACTCAACTTGCATCATTCACACAATTGTTACAATTTAATCAGGATAAAACTTGACATTTAATATTTGAAAGGTGGCGTGTTCTATGGTGATACAAATTGTTCCTCTTTGGCAGACAAAATGTCATATGCATTGACACAAAGTTTGGCATTTCTTACGTACCTCAGTAGATTGTTGGTACTCTCACCAGTGGCACTTCAATCATTACCACCAAATTTGTATCAGAAAGGCAAGGACAAAGAAATCCAAGAAAATAAAGATAAAAGAAGAATATGGGCAAAAAAAAAATGTACCCGATGTCAGTGGGTTTAAGTCACCAATATTCAGATATTTTGAGTTTGCAGTGGTACTCCTTTTAATTTTATGATTTTTAAAAAAATATTGAATTAAGGTAAAAGTATAAAGAATAACAACTATATTAGGTAGCTGGAAAATAGATACACCTTTTAATATAAATCAACAATGACAATACAATACAAATGAAACCTAAGAAACCACTTGCAAAATATGCCAAGAGTTGGTATTAGAGTGAGGGAACATAACCCAACACTTTGCAAAGATCCACATGGCAATTACATTGAAGCTTATTCACTTGGTCCATGATTTACTGTAGCTGTAGCTGGGCCATGACTGAGGGATTCCTTTTACATAAATCTGAAATCTGAGACAACAAAAAATAGCCTCAAAAGCTATATCAAAACATAACATTAAGCTAGCCCTTTCTTGAAAATAATTGGTTGAAAAAACAAGAGTACATCTAGCTTTTTAAATATGTCTTAAAATAACTTGCCAAATAGAATCAACAATAACATCATTATTAAGGGCGGAGTCTATGTAGCCAAATAAATGCACCTATTTTGACCATTTATTGAATTTATTAATTAATTAAAAAGTTACAAAACCATAATTCTATGATTTTATAATTAATTAATAAATTCAAAAAATAGTCAAATTAGGTGCATTTGTTCTGCTATTTAGCCCAGGGTATTATTAACCTCTTTAAATTTTATAGAATAGTGGAAGAATACTATTAGATCAAATATGTTCTAATCATTGTACATTCTATGTATATTTGATATCTTTTTCCTTTTTTTTCTTTTTGATGATAGTGGATCAATTTTTAGCTTTTCTATTTGATAATTGGTCTATTTGTGCATCAATATTGAGACATTTGTGCACTACTCAAGGACATTTTCTCACAAGTATTGTCATTTTGTGTAACAAATACTAGTACATCTTTGAGTCAATATAGATGACACTATGAAATGGTCACTTTCAACCCTTAGATACTTGACCATATCTACAAGGAATGTTGTTAATAGTTTTAGAATCTCCTAAGAAAATAATTTTATATTCAACTGTATATATTTATGCATCAACATTTAGAAAAACACTTTATGATCTATCATAAAAAATAAGAAAACATCTTATAATAATAATAATAATAAACCCCTCCATTAAAAAAAATTCAAACTAAAAATACTTTTACCACTAACAATTCTGTCCATACTACTAATATGAGTTTAAATATCAACATAACCAATCTGACAACTAATTAATCTCAACTTCCTATTAATAAAGAGGACAATGTCACAAAAGTTAATAAAATCACATAATAGAAAGATCAATGTTAAGCATAGCACAAAAATGCAACATAATAGCTACAGTTCATGAAAATTAAAGTTATTAAAATATGAAATTATTTATGTTCAAATATTTTACTGATTTTCATATATATATATATATATATATATATATATATTCTATTCTTCTTTAAAACTATTTTATAGCTACCTTTAAACATCACACAACACACTAAGGAAGAAATTAAACTTGGAAAAATAAGTCAACTTTGACTATTTAACACTTTTAGCCTAGAAATATACGATCTTTAAAACGTCTAATATTTCACCACCTTAATTGATGGAAGTTGATTTTTTAAAGCTTGATCCATCGCCATATCATCAAGTTTAAATGAGCATATTGACGTAGGATGCATTACTGTGATTTAAGAAAGCAACTCCCAACTCATAAAGATAAAATGTAATAAATTACTCTAGTCTGCATTTTTGTATAAAAATTTGTAGTCTATACATAATTCCTCTATCCTTTTCTTTTCTTATTGCTTCACTCATATTATACTAGATCCAAATCTTAAAGGAAGTGTATTGCCCAGATATCAAAATTGCTTCGATCCTCGCCTTTTTGAGCTATGGTTATTTTCAGAATATGCCTCATTTTAAGCATTAAAATTGTCACTTTCCCTTAGAGTTTTTGAGAAATTCTGCCCTTCAAATATCTTTGGCTTATTCCTAGTTCCATTCTGCCTTTTGAATTTTGAATTTTGCTTCTTGAGTCTCAAATTATCAATGATTAATGAAAGACATCAAAATATGTATTTTCAACCAAATCAATAACCATTAACCTTTTAAAAGGTTAAGGTTTGGGGTCCAAGACACATGTTTCACTTTGAAATCTTAACCTCTCCATCAAAAAGAAGTTAAGATTAAATTTCCAAAACACGTATTCTAAACCATTAACCTTAACCTCTCATCCAAAAAGGTTAAGGTTAGAGGTTCAAAAAATGTATTTTTGAGATGGTTAATAACCTTTTAGTTGATAAAAGTAAATAAAATGAAAGGTAGAGACAATGGGGATTATGTAGAGTCAAAGAAAAATTATATGAGTTTGAAAGTTCTCAAACCGCTTACTCAATATATTGAAGAGAATCTATATAGTGAGCAATGGGCCATGTTTGGATTTCCAAGAGTTGAAGGGTATTAAAATATAGAAGTAACAACCGACAATCTAAGCATGTAATTTATTTGATATAATCACCATGCCCATATGATAGTCTTAGCACCGGGAATAGAAAATCTAAAGTTTTAGAGAGCATGCCATACACTCCCTAGCATACTTAGACATTCCCCCTGAACAAGGGTGATAAATAATAATGCCCTTAGAAGAAGGCATCACATGTATGCATTCATATGTAAGAAGATGTTTCAATACAGATGCGACAAAAATTGTGAAGAAAATCAGGGAGTTCGATGCCATTCTAATTGCATTTATTCTTTTAAGTTAATGGTAATGTTGGTGATCAGATAAATGTTGAATACAAAGTGATTCTAGTCATAAGAGCTTGCAAGTTGGCCATGTACATGATCACAATGAAGATGCAAAAATTCATGGATCAAAGCACAACAAGTGTTTGACTAAATGCTCTAGAAACATCACTATAATATCTAAGGATCATCGCCAAGATTTGCATTCATCCACTCTATTTGTGCATCGGATAGGAGCATCCAAAGTTGGAAAATACAAATCTTGTGAACTGTTTGATGGAATGGCTTAGATATGCCATTTCATGGGAATCAATGAGCATAGTTGCAAAGATAGAGATGGGCATATGCAGGGTGGGATGGTATAGTTCAGAACATGACAAGTCTTAGAATAGTAGAGCTCAGTCAACTAGATATAGAACTCAATAGTCTCAGTAGACTGACTAAATAAGTCATGAATTCCCTATATAGAAATGGGCGGAAAAGAAATCTTTCTATTATGGAAAGCAACCCTAAAATTATATGGCATTAAGGAATTCCACTTTACATTAATGGATGTGCACAAAGACCATAAAATACATGGCTTTTGAGTTGTTTGTGAAAATGATAGGCCTGTGAAGAGGGATAGGCTGTCACTATCTACTGCATCGCCCACAAGGCCAGGTCCACTAATGTTTATTTTACAATGTTTTTAAATGAGTGCCTTCATTCTTTTTACACATATAGCATGCATAATAGGGATTTGTAGCAATATAAGAGAAAGCAATATGTGTTGCTCGATAGAGTTCCATATATATTTTTCTTCATATGATACATTGATCAAATATATGCAGAGTTATTAAAGTACTAAAATAGATATATGATTACCCAGGGTACATTTATTTTGGTTGAGTTGAAATATTAATGATGATATGCTTGTAAGATAAGATGTGGCTAGCAGAGAAATGATCTTCAAATTGAATAGTGAAGCTAGCTCGGGCACTTTGCACAGGTAGAATATGGGAATTGATAGATAAGTTTTCAAATGGAGTGGATGTTTGAGTGTCTTAGAAGGGTGATGGTTTGGCCTTGAAGACTCTTAATAACATGAGATAAATGCCAAGCTTGGAATAGACAAAGTACAAAAACTAAATGTCTGTAAATATGCACACCATTTTTTGAAAAATCGGGTGACATATCTTGAATGCAAAGTAGACATGTATGCTTTGAAATAAAATGGCAATTTAATATACATTAAACTCAAAAGCATAGACATATCCAAATTGGTGCAATCATAAATAAAGGAAGAAGTTATATTTTAAAGGAAAATCTAAACTTTAGTGCATATTGAAAGCTATAGATATTCATCAAATTACCTTAATAGGAAACTTTGAGCGATGCATGGATATTCTATGAATAATTTTCAAATTGAATTGTGAAGTCTCTGATTTACGAATTACATTGAGGGAATTGAAAGTATTTAAAGTAATCAACAGGAAGGATCAATAGCTGAACTATGAAATACAAAAATCAAAGGCCCAATTATGCTCCCATTTAAAAAAGTAGACTTCCTAACATTGGCAATACCATCTTAGGAAGTGTTTGTCTTCAAGATTTTTTGTTGTCTCTTGAGAATGAGGACAAGACTCCTTTAGCTAGAAAAATATTAGAAAGTGACTTGGCTCAAGTAGGAAGGCACCCCGTCTTAGTACAGTGCCCTGCTCTAGTATTGGAATGAATGAAATCCTATCATCCGAATAACAAGGACGTCATCTTATCAAGCAATAAAGTGATTATCTGTTTGGATCCTATTTCTATTGCCATTTCTTTCTGATTACCTACCAGAGTGCAATATGCCAACATCAATTTAAGAACCGCCAAGGAGTACTATATGGAAAATCAAACTCAGTGTTTAAACATCGTTGCCAGATCATGGCTCTCGCAACTAAGGAAATGGAAATCTCAACTAGCCAAGTCCATCCACAAATCATCGTTAAAAGAAGATACAACAAATATGGTAACTCTATTAAGTAGGATAATAGGACTTCAAGATTTGCATGAATTCAAAGGTTGGATGTTCTTATCTATTAACATGGTCTATGAGGGGAAGCAACACATTGATTGGGCTAAAATTATTAGTGACTCATTGCATAGGCAACTCATAGAACTCCAAGCAAATTATTATTTCTACATGACTTCTTATCTTTTCTATGCTATTGCAAGCACCAAAAGTTGGCCAGGGCTTAACCGACAAGGTATATATGATGATACAACTATCATTTACAATCATCTTCCTTAGGCACAATATGATAGTATCCTACACCATTTTAGAAGAGTGAATGATGCATTCACAATGCTGACTGTAAGAGAAATTTAGGGAAACTAGAGACTCTGAATTTTACTAGAAGTAGCGATGAAGGTACAAAAGTATGGATGTGCTTTCATACAGTTCTTGAAGTTCACTTATATCAAGTTAGCCACCTATGATGGGTATCCCCTTATGCTACCTAGATTTGTCGATGATAAATTAGTCTTGATAGAAATGTGTAGATAGATTAGTCAAATTAATAAGCTTTACAAGAATAGGAGGATAGATGAAATATCTTTCCCTATCGACATTGGACATTATAGTTGTGATATTGCATCAGATGTGATGAATATAGAGATCCATCACAACAATTAATTTTCATCCTTATACCATATGTTTCCCTTATGATAGTAAAGGCTATGTAGTTAATGAGTTAACGCTAACTCCTAGCCTTGTTCACTTTTTGGTTCTAGAAGATTTTTGGGAAGATTGTGAAAATAATTTTGAAGTCAGGAAGAGAGATTGTATGTGGCTTACTGTAAGGCAAGTGATAGACTTCAAGGTGGATATTGATGTGATAGGTATAAATGATGATGAACTTTCCTTGGTCAATCCCTTCAACTATGAGAAAATTTTATTACTTGATCTTCCCCCTATTGATTTGTCAGTTTAGGAGTTAAAAAGTCTGAAGGAAAGAACTGCCTATGTCCTTAAAAGAACAAGGGAATGGGTCAATAGAATCAGAGCTAAAAAAGTGACCGATGAATTTTAGAGCAAAGAGAGGAGAAGTAATCAAGGAGAATCATCTTCAATGGCATTGGAGTAAACTTCTAGTGAGAAAATGCAGCAATTGGATATGAGTGATCTAGATAAAGATGAAGATCTAAATCAACTAGCTAAGTTTATAGTCTAAAGGAGGACCAAACTGAAGTGTAAATATGATAGAGTGAATCAAGAAGAAAATGAACCTAATGAGAAGGATCAAAGAACCCATCAAGCTATGGAACAACATATTCCAGTCACATCCTCACATGATGTAGTAATTTCTCCTTCAAGCCTCTCTCCTCTTGAGATATCATTAATAGACATCATGTAGTTAGATAATCAATTATCTAATTTAGAAGATTTGATGATGATTGTTGAAAAGACAATAGGCGACATGAAAGTTTCACATCCATCTACTACACATTCGTGGCTCCAAACCAATCTTTAAAAGAAGAAGAAAGTTGTTCAAATGATCCTGCCTCCATTTGATGTAATCTCTAGTTTCCTTCAGATTCCTCCTAAAGTGAAAAAGACTAAAGTGATGTCTGGGTTGGTTGTTGATAAAACTTCAAGAAATCTATGCATAGAAATAGAAAAGCCTATAATTGAGAAGAATTTTAATGAGGCATCCGAGTTAGATTTCATTCTGAATAACATTGATCTTGGTCCATCTACTGTGGGAAGAGATTTTCAAATTTTTGAATTGACTGTTGTCTAAATGTTAGAAAGAGCAAAGAAAGAGAAAAGATCAAAGGAGAAACTCAAAGATCAAGTTTAGATGCTGTCATACATCAATTCAGTTAGCAATTCTTCTAATATGAAGACAATAGTTACTTCACCAGCTTTAGTGGGCCTTAATGGTATTCTTGATCATGTCATTGTTGAAAGAGTAAACAAATACAAGTCACATAGTATGATGATCGAAGCTTGGATAAATAGAATGATAGAAGATGCTTCAAAAATCATAACTAGAGTGAAGGGGATATATGGAAAAGCCATTGAATAGATACAAGAGATGTCTAAAGAGATAGAAAGCAACAAAGAGTAGAAAGTTACCTGGCAAGAAGTAGTTGATGAACTAAAAGAAATGTCCAAGTTAGATATAAACACCCTAATTCTTTTTCATTTTTGGCTTTGTAAAGGGACTTTTTGGGACTTCAGAAATAGTGAACATTATGCTAAAATTTTGATCAGAAGATAATATTTGGAAAGTGTGTACAAATTTTGTCTTTATAATAAAAAATTCCTCTTAGGTTCTTGGTGCAAGAAAATGAAGGAATGTGCATTTTGAGTCTCTTCTTTCGAATTTAAATCATTAGAAATATTGATTCTCTTTGCAGTGAGCATTTTCATGATATTGTGCAGATGTTTATGAATCTTTGGATCAATATTATGCTAGTGATAATTCTCAAGCATAGATCTTGATTGTTGTAATTAGTAGTTTAAGTTAGTCTAGGAAAGCTTTGAAGTCATCTGGTGCATACATCATCAATGGTTTTCTATTGATCTTTAAAAGTTCAATTTCATTTTTTTGAAAATCTTCAAAATTATATCGTATGAGGGAGCTGCCCCTCTAAATGTAGAGGAAGACCGCATATCAAGGGCCTATCCAATTGTTGTGAAAGATTTTCCACATACACTCTATTGGGCTATTTTTACAGTGACAAATTTGTTTACCAACAAAGTGGAACTTGTAGACATGTATGCAAATTGTAGGAATATAAAACATTTATATAGACGTTTGGCTAACTAGTAAAAAACATTGTACTCTTTGACCATAACAAAAAGCTTTTGTTGAAAGAAAAAATGAGAGCTTATACTTTTACATTGAGTAAAGTTTTATTTTAATTTAAGATGAATTCTTTTGAATAAGATAATTAGTACATGTATATTTGATTCAAATAAGAAAGTCATCATGAATATAATTCTAATTTTTTAATTAATGATCTACTTTTATCTTTTTGATTAATTAATTAATTAATTAATTAATTATTATTTGTCTACACTTAGTTTTAGTTCAAATAGTTTAAACATCTTTATCTTATAGTGCACCTTAGATTAATGTGTAAATGCTTGATGCAAAATGGGAAGAATTTTTTGGTTTTCAATTTGAAGATATGATAAGTATGAGATATGGAAGTGAATATTGATGATCTTTTCAACAAGTGTCAAGATAAGATCTAGAAATAGAAGTGTAATCCCTATGAGTTATAGCCTAATGGACAAGGCACTGACCATCCTTATAAGTTGATCTAATTGGAATAATTTATATAATGTAGAAAATCTATATCAATCAATATTTTCATGTTTTATTGTTCAAGTCTAAAATGTCAGCCTATACTTGATTCATGGGATTTAGGGTTTGGTACAATAGCTAGTTATCATCTCTTTGTTTCCATTGAGTTAGAAGAAAAAATGACTAAACCATTTTTAATTTTTGGAGTTCATGTTGAAAACATTGATTTTAAAGTAAATAAGAATGAATTACTAAGGTATATATGCTTGAATCTTGTAAAGTTCAAAGTGGAGAAGACCACAAGGTCTTATTAGTTGGTCCTTTTATTTTGTTTCTCATAATACCCATAATGATTTTTACCTCATTCCTAGGTTTCTCTTACATTATAAAAGTTAGTTGAAATTCTATCAAATTAAGAGCCAACAATAATGTTAAACATAAAAGTTGTAGTTGATGATAACTTAGTAGTTGAAGTCTATGTTCATGACATAATTTTTGGATCAACAAATGATGAACTTTCTAAAAAAAATCTCTACCATTATGGAATATGAATTTCAAATGTCATTATTAGGTGAACTAAATTTCTTACTTGGTGTGCAAATATGTAAACCTTAACATGGATTATTTTAAAATCACAAAACAAGTATGCAAAAGAAATTTTGAAGAAATTTAATATGAATGATTGTAAATAAGTTAGTACACCTATGGAAACAAGTTGCAAATTGTCAAGGTTGATGATTCTCCAAAAAATTCTCTGGCAGTCAATCAAACAGAATACAGATCCATGATAGGTAGTTTTTTGTATTTAACAACTTTACATACAAATTTAACATAGGTTGTATTTTTAGTTTCAAGATATCTGCCTATTCCTCAGTAATTTGATCTCAATGTTTTAAAATGGATTTTTAAATATTCAAGGAATATTAGATTATGGTTTAGGGTATCCAAAAATAATTTGTTTCACTTATTGGTTGCAATGATGCTGATTGGGGAGGTTGTCTTGATGATAAGAAAAGAACTAGTGGTGTTGCATTCTCCCTTGGTGATCATTTAGGTGCTTGTGATAATAAAAAACAATTCTATATTACCTTGTCCACTTGTGAGTCAAAATATATTGTTCCCATAACTTGTTTTACTAAAGTGATATGGATGGCATATCTATTATCAGATTTGGGTGATGTGCCAACCAACTTTTCTCCTACCCTAGCTTCCCCTAGGGTCACCTTAGGCCTTTTCTCTTGACCTAATAAGGTTTCTAGTTACCCTGTTCTTCTTAGGATCCAAACCATGAGGTCTTAAGCCATTCAACTAGTGCACACCAATTAGTAGGAATGAGAGCTCTCCAATGCTACAACCAATTCCAAATGCTCAAATGACATTCCAATGGATGAATGATCATCTAGGAAGTAATTTTGATTCTCTTCAAGGTTCCCAACCAAAATAACACTTGAAACCCTAATCGAGTTCCAAAAATCATGCAAGATTTCACAAAAATGCTTGCAATGGGGCTACAAGCAATTAACTCTCCAAATGAAGAGAAACTGGCATAAATTGGAAAAAATCTTAGCAAGGGGTCAAATAAACTATTGATCTTGACACACTTTTTAGAGAACTCTAAGATTTGAGGGTCTAGAGTGCCCAATTAGTTAAGACAATACGACCACAAATCAAGCCTAAAAATTAGGGTTTCCAAGGCAATTTGGCCAGTCTGGTTGGAAAAAAGTTTAAGACTCCCTAAAACCTTACACCAATGCCCCACCCTACATTTGGGGTTCCTAAAAACATTCTCCTTACACAAGCCATGCTTTGATTGAAGCTTCTCATGCATTCAATCACCCAAATCACCTTTGCTACATACATTGATCCCTAGCCATGCATCTCTAGCTTGTCTAGGGCATCACCACAAAAATGATTACTTTTCTTTCTAGGGCCCCTCCTTTACTATACAAGATGTACAAGTGTTGAGATAATGGGTGTTGCACACATTGCATAATATTGTTATATTGTATTATTATTTTTAATTATGTAATGTTGCACCTAGATGGACGTGCAACATGTAAAGAATCCCACAGGATATACTTGATGAGTTGTATTGTAACATTGTGATAATATTTCATGTTAGCCAAGGGAGCATTTGTGAAGGTTGGAAGGATGGCATGGGATGTGTGACTAATGCTTGTTCACATGGATTTCTCAGTTATGGCTTTGGATTTGAAGGCTTCTATGGTTGTATTGCAATGGTGTTTTTGCTAAATAATACATGGTGATGGATGCTTTTCGAGGCTAGGTTTTTTCCCTCAATGAGGGTTTCCCAGGGTATATCTCGTGTCACATTTTTGTGGTTATGTTGTCTATTCTCTTGCATGTGGATTTTTAGTTGCATATTTATTTTAGATCTATTATGGGTTATGTGGAAATGGTTATATTCTTTATTGCTAGTTTCCTTACAAATGGTATCAAAGCTATGGTTTTATTATTGTAACCCTAGATTGAATCCATGAGAATGCATGAGAGGATAAAAGAAATGACAAGATATATGAGTTTTTTATTGCAGATCTAAGGGTTTTGGGTTTGTTTTTATGATGGGATGTTGGTAGATTTTGGGGATGTGAAATTGTTGGACAAAAGGGTTTTATCAGATGTTTCATTTAAATGAGGGTTTTAAGAAAGAACTTGTAAAAATGACCTCTTGGGTAAAAAAAGACCTCACCACTGGATTCGAGTCAACAATTTCATAAATTTTGATATATAATATGCCCTTGTTTGGTCATGTTCAGAGGAAATGAAAGAGCTTTTTAGTTTCAGCCCGTGATGGTTGTCAAATTTAATCTCATCATAATTTTAAACAAAATTGCAATAAAAATGGAAAAAAGACTGCCTTAGTAAAATAACCATAACTTTCTCTCAAGATATTGGATTTCAGACTTCTTATAGGTGTTGGAAAGCTAATTCAGAGCACTACAACTTGGTGTAGGTTTGGTTATGTGATTTTGACATTTTTTAAAGTTTTAAGAGCCCAAAATTCAGATGTTATTTATTTTTAGTATAGATTAAGGCATAACTTGGGCATATAGAGTCAGATTTTGGACTTTGAGAAGTCAATAAAAAACTATTGGAGAGATCTACACATAGGTTCAGATTTGGTGCAGGTTTGAAATGCTTTATTTGGTGATATATTAATTTGAATAATTTATGGTATATATTGACTATGGTAGTATTGGGAATTTATGAAATTGTATACTTTAGAGATTTAAGATTTGATGTCATTGTATACTTAGTTCATAATTCATATTGGTCTCATGATGATATGGTTATTAGCATTTAGTTTGGATATGTATGATGACTTGTTGGGTCTACAAGTTGTGCAGTGTTGTAAGCAGCCTATACTTACAAGTTGTATTTATAGCTTGGTTATGGGTTGTCTTTGCCCATTGATCTTTCATTATTGATATATATTCAGATTGGTGACTTGGATTTTGGTTGTCTATGCCCTAAGTCAAATGATCTGCTAATTTTTTCTTCATGTAGAAGGGATGAGATGTTGTTACTAGGTATAGTCATGGTGGAGAATTTTGGTTGATTATTTTATATTGGACTCTTTAAGAGTTAGTTTCTCAGTTCATGGATGTGATCATGGTGTCATAGATTTTGGCATGACATGAATGGATATACAGGTACATCCTTGATGTTCATTGGTTTGGATTCTTGATTTAGTTATGGTGGTATATCTTCTTGGTTGAGGATCATGGTTATTTGATTTATTTTGAGGAACTAATGATGTGTACTTTGATTTCTTTGATGGTTTGATGCCTTGGTTGATTCTCATGGTTAGAGGATGGTTTTTCATCATAATATCATGTATATCTTAGATACACAATTTAATGGGATCTTGTGACACTAATGAGGTGATAATGTAGGATTAGTTCCCGATTTGGTTTATATCTTCTTGGTTTGGAGATTTTGGTTTCACTTGGTACTGACACTATGGTTGTGTGAGTATAGACCTAGAGGATCTTCATGTAGGAGATGGATTTTATGATGCCATAGGTGACTCGGTACCACAGTTGAGTGGTAGTTGTTGGCATTGTCATATTTATTGAGTGTTTGTAGATGTTGGAGGTTGTCTTAGATCCTGTTGCTGTAGAAGCATCTTTGACATTTGCATGGTGCCCTTGTTATCTTCATGGTGTGTCAAGATGGTTAGATCTTGAGGACTCATGGGGTTCTTGGTTATCTTCATGGTATGTGGAGATGGTTTTCTACATGGTGTGTGGAGATGGTTGCATCTTGAGGACTAATGAGGTTCTTAGTAAAGGTGTGGTTTATGCTTTCATTTGACATGTTATCCTTTGAGTTATGATGGTTTCATTTTTATGTCATGGTATACTCTTGATACATATTTAGAGTTCTGACATGTTATGATATGTTCATGTGGAACATGTTATCTCTTTGGTTGAGATGGTTTAGATCATGTTGTCATGTTTATGTTCCTGAGGCTATGGTTGGAACTTTGACATTGATCTTGGTTTAGTTTCTTGGTATTGAGTACATTAATCATAAGATGTATACTTCATGATATTGCTATGTTTCATTTGACTTTGGCATGGATTGACTGGTTATAGCTGCTCATGGATGCCTAGAGATGGTGGTGATGTTGATTTCTCTTGGATTAGAGAAGTGTTTGTTGGTATGGTTAATGGTTTCAAAAAGAAGTATGAGGGGATTCACCTAATATGGACTTGAGAGGAGATTGTTCTTAGATAAGTCCTGGTTGGAGACTTGGATATCTTGATGAGAATTCTCATTCCCCACTCTTGGTCTACTCAACGATTTTTTACTTGAGAGGTATAGTCCATTATTGCTCTCAGGTGCATTATGTTTATGCTTGTCTTTCATGGATATGGATCTTGATCTATGGTACATGATTTAACTCTGGGGGGTTCATTTGAGAGATGGTTTAGCATTGGTTATCTCCATTTGCATATATTTTTATGTTGGTTGAGTTTGGGAGATGATTTTATATTGGACATATTCCTTGGTTTAGGAATGGTTTATGAGTTTGATCTTCTTGTGAGAGGCTTACATCCATGATTAGTTATATGGTATGATTTGGGTGTTTTTTGAGGCTTCTTGTTTGGGTTTTATGGAGGAGATAATACTTGCACAGTTTACACCTATAGGTGTGTGTAGAAGGACATGATATAGGTCATGATTTGCATGGTTTCTCTCTTTGGTCTTGGTTATCTTCCTAGATGTTCAGTTTTTCTTACATTGGATTTGAGATTGGTTGGAGATTGTGATCATTGGTTTGTGCTCATGTATGTCATGTGAGGGATGACATGGTTATTCCTTTATCTCTTTCCTCTGTTAGTTGTGGATATCTTGGGAGACTGTTGAAGATTTTTTTATGAAAGTTTTTCTTGCAAGTTATTTTTTTACGTATTGTGGATGTCCTTGAGACTACATGGATTCACTTCTTTGAGATGTTGTGAGTAGATTGGTTATAGATTTTACGTTATTGTTTGTAGTGGGAGCTTCTTTGTATATATGTGGTAGGTATTTCTCTTGATGCTTGTGATTGCAAGTTACAGATTGGATATGTTGATGATGTGAGATTCATTTGGTATACTTTTAAAGGTATAGATAGTTGAATGGGTTTGGCACTTAATGTGGATGCTATTTCAGCTGTGTATATTTTGACAACGATAGATACATGTGATTACCTTTGGATCAGGTTTTTGTGCTTGGCATTTTAGTTGGTACAGGATTTTATGATCTTCTAATGTGATAGGTTGGGCGGCTTTCTCTATGGGTGACTTCTATGTATGTCCAGTGGTAGTGGCATAATAGGAGGTGGCTTCATTCATGTTTGAGAAGCTAGATACTTTTATTTTGTTGTAGGCACCAGGATGGAGCACTTTGTTTACTTTGATCCATGATGGTGGATGTGTTCAGAGGGATTGTTCCCTTGCTCATTTATGTGGCTATAGATTGACCCTATGTAATGTATACAACAAGTGGGGGATTTTTGAGATAATAGGTGTTGCATACATTGCATAATATTGTTATATTGTATTATTTTATTTTATTATGTAATGTTGCACCTAGATGGATGTGCAACATGTAAAGACTCCCATGGGATATACTTGATGAGTTGTATTGTAACATTGTGATAATATTTCATGTAGTTATTTAATATTGGGAAAAAGAATTAAATTTCCAATATTAAATGTGGGATCAATGGGTTAGGTAGCACATGGTTTATGTAATACCACTTGGTGGTTTTCTGGGACTTGCTACTATATAACCAACCACAAGGGTAGTTGTTGTATGTAGAGAAGACAAAAGGGAAAGAGTCAAGCAAGACAAGACTTGACAGGTTAGCCAAGGGAGCATTTGTGAAGGTTGGAAGGATGGCATGAGATGTGAGGATTCATGCTTGTTCAGATGGATTGCTCAATTGTGGCTATGGATTTGAAGACTTCCATGGTTGTATTTCAACGGTGTTTTTGTTAAATAATACATGGTGATGGATTCTTTTGGAGGCTGGGTTTTTTCCCTCAATAAAGGTTTTCCAGGGTATATCTTGTGTTACATTTTTGTGGGCATGTTGTCTATTCTGTTGCATGTGGATTTTCAATTGCATATTTATTTTAGATCTATTATGGGTTATGTGGAAATTTTTATATTATTTATTGCAAGTTTCCTTACAACAAGGAGTCATCTCCCTATTCCCAAGTGCTCGTATGGATCCTACAGTGGGAAAGGGAGTTATGACTCCACCTTGCTTCAATATTAGATTCAGGACATCAAGCAATAAAAAAAAAAATGCTTTGTACATGTAACTAAAGCCCCACAAAAACACAAACTAGCACTATAAAAAATCACAAATCAAACTTCTCCAACTATTCAAGCAATAATAGTTCCAAATTTAATCCATTAAAGTGCCAAAATCCTCAAAAGTATAAAACTGTAATTAAACACTTGCTATTCAATCTGTACACACCATAATTGCTCAAACTTCTAAACCTACCAAAAGGTTAAGGATGACCTTATAAACACATCCTAACTCCTATCCTAACCAATTCATATAGTTATTAACTTCTAACTAAAAAGTTTCTCAAATGCAACAAAAAGTTTTCAATGTTGTCAATGACAACATTGGCAATTTCTGAGCAATTTTTACATTTTTGAGTGTTTGACCCTCAAAATTGCTCCAAATGTTGCCAAACCTTTCCAAAAGAATCAAATGGATGTAAAACATGTAAGAAGATCCTAAAAGCACTCAGTAGACCATTCTATCCCACTAAATACAAAGATTCTCAATTTGACATCACTAAGAAACTATGATCAACTCTGACCTCATTGGGCTTTCACACCTTAACTCACCTCAACCTAGGATTCTGTTGGTCCTATTATTCATCTAGTGGTGTGGCTAGCACCACTACAAGCCAAAATACCCTAGGAGCCCTAGGTTTTTCACAAGCCTACCTACATTCCCCAGCACCATACTCCCCCACAAAAGAAAACTATGTCACTCCTATGGACAATAGGTCTTGGGGGATACATGCCTTGCTAAAATCTATCTTAGCAACCAATTTTTCCTTTGAATAAGTCTTACCCTTGCATTTGAAGAGGTGATCCACATATGCCTAGTGCTTGGTTGCCTTCTTAACTCTAGAATCCAACACTTGTTCAACTTCCAACATGCTGGAGGAAGGTAATACTACAAGCTCCAAATCAGTGTTGACCCCATGACTGCTCTAGGCTACTTTAGCCTTGAATTCAACCAAATCATGGACATTGAAGATAGGAGAGATGCCCAAATATGATGGAATATAGGAATTGGCTCCATATTTGGCTATGATTTTTTAAGGTCCCACTCTTTTCACCAATAGAAAACTAGATGTCTTTCCTTCTTTCAACTACCTTGGCCTTCCATTTTTGGGTATTTTCTTGGATAGTCTTCTTGACTTGTTCTTGGATTTCTTTCACATTTTGGGAAAAATCTTTAGCATGTTCACTTAAATGCTCTATTCCTCCAAGATCCCTCAGCTCACACACACCCCTTAGATGTACTCCATACACAATTTCAAAGGGACTTTTGCTTGTGGTTCAATTCCTACTGGTATTGTAAGCATATTCTTCTTGGAGAATAATGGCATACCATGTTTTCCCATACTCCTTAGTTAGGCACCTCAAGAGATTACCTAGCACCCTATTGACAAGCTCAATCTAAGCATTTGTTTGGGTATAGTAGGTTGAACCAAATGAGAGATTTGTGCCAAGTCTACTCCACAAGGTCTTCCAAAAGTGACTTATGAATTTTACACCTCTATCTGAAACTATGCTCAATGAAAGTCCATGAATCCTTACAACCTCTTTGAAGAACAAATGTGCAATATGGCTTGCTTCATTGGTAGTTTTACATGGAATAAAGTGCCCCATCTTACTGAATCTATCAACAACTACATAGACACTATCATAACCATGTTTTGTCTTGGCTAGACCTACTATGAAGTCCATGTTTGCACACTCCCATCACCTATTTGGGATTAGTAGGGCCTAATAAAGACATGAATTACTCATTCCTCCTTTAGCTTTCACATATATTATGTACCTATCTACATACCTAGTCACATCTTTGACTAGTTTAGGCCAATAATGGAACCTTTTGACTAGTTCTAGGGTTTTTCTCACACCAAAGAGTCCACTTAGACTTCCATTTTACTTTTCTTGTATTAGGTTATCCCTTATTTAACCCCTTGGTACAAATAATTGGTTACCCTTAAATTACAATCCATTTTGTAAGGTAAATTGAGAGAACTTACTACGGAAATGGTTCTCAAAATTAGAACATACTTTAGATGCCTCTGCAAAGTCTTCATCCTCCTTATAGAGACTCTTGAAGCTCTTTATTCCAATGCTATGCAACTAAACCTCTTGTAATGTCAACAATCCCCTATGCAATGCATCTGCCACCTTATTCATCTACCCTATCTTATGCTTGATTATGAAGGTGAAATCTTTGCAGTACTCCATCCACTTCAAGTGTCTGTTGTTCAACTTTTCTTGAGTTTTGATATAGCTGAGAGCTTGGTTGTCAATAAACATAAAAAATTCCTTAGGCAATAGGTAGTGCCTCCATTTCCTAAGAGACTGAACAAGGGCATAGAGTTCTAGGTCATATGATGAATACTTCTTTTTGGCCTCATTAAGTTTTTCACTAAATAAGGCTTCTAGCCTACCTTCTTGGCTTAACACCCCCCACTACTAGGCCATTTGCATCACATTCTATAGTGAAAAGTTTCTTTAAAATAGGTAGTTGCAAAATAGGTTTGGTAGCTACTTGTTTCTTTAACATTTCAAAAGACTTCTCTTCTTCTAAAGTCCGCTTGAACTTAGACTTGACCCCACCCTTTATGGTATCTAGCAAAGGTGCACATATGCCACTAAAATTCCTAATGAATTTCCTATAAAATTGAGCTAAACCATGAAAAGTTCTTACCTCAATAGATGTAGTGGGTAGTGGCTAGTTGAGGATAGTAGCAACCTTCTCTTGATCCATCTTCAAGGATCCCTTGGACACAACAAAGCCCAACTATAATAATTCTTTCTTGAAGAAGTCACACTTCTCAAGTTTTATAGAAAGCTTCTCCTCATCAAGTCTTTGCAATACTACTTCCACATGTCTAATGCTCTCCTCCCTTTTTTTGTTGAAGATCAATATATCATCTAGGTATACCACCACAAACCATCTAGTGAAGTCTTTCAACACTTCATTCATGAGCCTCATGAATGTGTTAGGAGAATTAGGGAGACTAGATGACATTATAAGTCATTGATATAGCCCATATGTTTTCTTGAATGTTGTTTTCCACTTATCTCCCTCCTTAATCTTAATTTGGTGGTACCCACTCTTCAAGTCTAACTTTGTGAAGTGCATTGCTCCTCCAAGACAATCCATGAGATCCTCAATCCTAGGTATGGGAAACCTATACCTAATTGTTATCTTATTTATAGTCCCTAAGTCTGTACACAGTCTCCATTTTCCTCCCTTATTAGATGCTAGTACATTAGGGACTACACATGGGCTTATGCTCTTCTTAATGAGACCTTGGTCCAAGAATTCTTGCACCTATCTTGCCACTTCTAGGTTTTTGTTTGGAGTGAGTTTTTATGTTGCTTTGTTTGGTTAGGATGCACCAAGAACAAAGTCTATTTGATGGCTTATGACTCTTCTAGTAGGGTAGAAGGATTTCCATCACTCAGAATATCTTTGGCCAAGGGTCCTTGGCTATCTTGTCTTCTCTCTTGGACTTTAATACCACTACATAGCCTTGGATCTCTTCATCAGTAAGATCCTTAACAAATTATTTCCCACTACATAACAATACACTAGGCACCTTACATTTTGTTTCTTCTCCCTCCAACAAAGATTGGATTTTAAAACTTCTACCTCCTTTCTTGAATGATATTGAGTTTACCTTGCCATCATATACCACCTCTCTATCATACTACCAAGGCCTACCTAATAGTAAATGGAAAGCATCCATATGTAAGATATCACATAGTAACCTGTCCTTGTTCCTTGCTGTGGAGAAGTCAACCAAGGTATTTTCCTTTGCCAGTATTCTTTGACCTTTGTTTGGACAAGTTACCTTGTATGAATTCACATGTGGTATTTTAGTCAGCTTAAGCTTCTCAATTGCCTCCTCTAATATTATGTTATCAATATAACCTTAATCCATCACCACATTACAAAATTTTCCAAGGATCTTGCAAGTGGTCCTAAACATAGCCCTCCTATGCTTAGGTTCATCAAAAGCAGGTTGTTTGATCACTATCCTCCTAAACATAAGATTTTCACCTTTCTTAGACTTTATGCGATCCACTTCATTCTCCCTATAGCTAGAGTTATCATCTTGCGCATATGCCACTCTTTGTTAGATTGTGGTGACTGATCAAGAAAGTACTATACATACTTCATAATTTTTTTGGGCTGTGGCCAACATTGTAGCTGACATATGGCTGACATGTTGTAACCCTAAAATGACATAAAATACTTGTATAAAAGGGTTTAAGGTTAGGTATTTTTCATTATGTTGTGATGTGAAATTGCTTCTTGTGGTGGTATTGAGATGTAAGGGATTACAGATTGTAATCGGGTTGTAATCACTAGATTGTAATAATATCAGACTTGTAGTTTGGTGGACATAGCCTAGGGATTGGGTGAACCACATTAAATCTTGGTGCCTTGTGTTAATTTATATGTGATCTATTATTTTCTATTATTTTTTATATTTGCATGTAGTTTTTATTTCTGTCTGTGGTTTTATCCTAACACTCTTTTGTCATGGTTTGAAGAAGAGGGCTTCTCAAGGCATCTATATGTTGGATGGCCTAATTGACCATAGTTGTAACACTTCATACTAGAAATGTATGAGCTACTTCTATCTGATCCTCTGCCTCTATTAGAATTTCCTTGGTTGCCTCTCCCTCTACTATAACCTCCTCTAGGAGTGCTTTCGATGGCTTTCTTAGTGAGCTTGTTCTCACCTTGGTTTCTCTACTCATCACCTCTACCTTGTATCCTCCTCTTTTTCCTCTATGATTTCTTCCCTTGCCCCTATCTTTGAAGTTGGATTTTCCTTTCTTCCTATTCTTTTCCTTTACCTTTAGGGCTAGTTGATGGCACCTTTAAACAATGGTAGGTGTCCACAAACTTAGCTACTCTTGGATGTTCCACTTTAAACCACCCAAATACCTAACTACCTTTACTAGCTCTTCCTCTTACTTCTTGAACCTAAGGAAAAACCTCTAAAACTCCTCTATATAAGAGACCACATCTAAGTCTCTTTTTTTTAGTCCTTGTCTCCTCTTCTGGAGTTGAATCTCATAGTCCTCTGGTAGGAAATTCTCCCTCAGTTTGGTCACCATGGCATTCCACTTGGCTATAAGCTTCTTGCTCATACTAATCCTCTCATCTTGGAGATAATTTGACCATGTCAAATTTGAGCCTCTAAGTCTTGACTTCTCTACTTTGACCTTTTGTGCCTCTAAGAACCCTTCACACTCAAAATGGTTCTCCATGCCATCTAACCAATTCATCACTGTATCTATGTCAATCTTTCCACTAAATAGTGGCACACCTTCCAAAAAAGTTCCACCTATGGATCTTATAGCTTTCAAGAAAGGTTTCTCATTCAAGATATGGTTTGGCTTATGGACAACATCTTCTTCTACTATCTCCTTACACTTATCATTACCTTATTCTTACTTCTTTTTTAGATGCATCAACAACTTCATCCAACTTTATCTTCACCATTTCTAAGGCTACTTCAAGGAGTCTATTTTTATCCTTCTTCTCATCAACTTCCTTAGCTATCTTTGTATTAGTAACCATACTTGACTCACCCACTATCTCTCTAGTAGCCAAAGACATATACCTCCTTCCCAAGTCTTTAACTTTCTCTTATACCACTCTGATATGATAACTAGTCTTGCTCCTACCCTAGCTTCCCCTAGGGTCACCTTAGGATTTTTTTCTTGACCTAATAGGGTTTCTAGTTACCCTATTCTTCTTAGGATCCTAACCATGAGGTCCTAAGTCATTCAACTAGTGCAAACCAATTAGTATGAATGACAACTCTCCAATGCTACATACAATTCCAAATACTCAAATGAAACTCCAATGGATGAATAATCATCTAGGAAGGTATTTTTATTCTCTTCAAGGTTCCCAACCACAATAAAATTTGAAACACTAATCGAGTTACAAAAATCATGCAAGATTTCACAAAAATGCTTGTAACAGAGTGATAAACAATTAGCCCTCCAAATGAAGAGAATCATGCATAACTTGGAAAAAATCTTAACAAGGGGTCAAATAAACTATTTATTTAAACATCCTTTTTAGATAACTCCAAGATTTTGTGGGTCTAGGATCCTCAACCTGTCCATACAACATGATCATAAATTAAGCCTAAATATCAGGGTTTCCAAGGTAATTTAAACAGTCTGGTTGGAAACAAGGTAATTTGTGGGTGTCATCCCCACCCCAGTTTTACCTTCTCATTGGAGGGTTTTTGGGTAATCATATCTGGTGTCATATATGTGTGAATGCTTACTTGTTTACATGCTTTAATAGATGTATGTGCTTTACATGGTATTTCAACTTACTTATTGAATATATGAGATGGATGTGTGGTGAATGTTTTATGGGTCAATGTTTAAAGCACTGATTCTCCACCCCCCCTCTCAAAAGTTTACCTTTGCTATTGTAATTACAACATAAGTACCTAAGGGATAATTCATTCTCTCATGAGCTTTATACCAATGACTTCCCAATAGGTCTAAGATATGGATCAATATTGCTAAGAGTCTTAAGTTTTTTAAGATTGTGGTGAGATGGGTTGTTAGAGATGGGAATACAATTAGGTTTTGGAAGGATAATTAGTTGGGGGATAGTCTACTTATTCACACTTGGTTTAGTACTATCAAGGACATTTGCATAGACAATTTTGCTAGGAGGGTGTTTAACTATAGAGATAATAATAGAAAATGGTTAAGGATAGCTATTGATGGTCAAAATCAAAATGTCACTAAATTAGTTGAGGGGCTTCAATGGAGAAATGTGGCTTCAACTAAAACTTCTTTCTTCATCTCTTCAAAGTATACCTATTTATTATTTGTCTCTATTCAAATATTAAGTAGATATAGGGACATGATAGAATAAACCCAACGTAACTTCTTGTGGTCTTGAACTTAGAGGATGGAAAATATGAGACTAGTTATTTGGGATAAGGTCAATAGGATAAAATATTAGAGATGATTAAATTTGAGGAGAATTGGAGATCTTAACGGGGCTCTAATGGCCAGTATTAGTTGGAGATTGACTCAAAATTTAGCATGATGGTGTAAGATAATGAGGGATAAGTATCTAAGGGATAATTCATTCTCTCATGATTTTTGTACCAATTACCTCCTAATAGGTCTAAGATATGGATCAATATTTTTAAGAGTCTTATGTTTTTGAAGATGGTGGTGAGATGGTTTGTTAGATATGGGAATACAATTAGGTTTTGGAAGAATAATTGGCTGGGGGGTAGTCCACTTATTCACACTTGGTTTAGTACTATCAAGGACATTTGTATAGATGATTTTGCTAGGAGGGTGTGTAACTATAGAGATAATAGTAGAAAATGGTTAAGGATAACTATTGACGGTCAAATTCAAAATGTCACTAAATTAGTTGAGGATCTTCAAGAGACCATTAAGGATATTCATATTTTGGCCTTCACTAAAGAGGATGCTATAGTTTCGAAATTGAACTCTTCTAGTGATTTTAGTGTTAAATCAACTTATTACACCATTATTGGTCCAAGGAATAATGTAGACTATTGGAAGCATGTGTAGATCCTCTATATTCTTCCAAAGATTAATTTTTGTTGGTGCTCAACTCTTCATGGAAGTATACTCATAATAGATAATCTTAAAAGGAGGGTATTTTAATTCATCAATTGATGCATTTTATGCAATATTGAGGAGGAAATTCTCTTTCACCTTCTTATTCACCATCCATGTCAATATATGGTTTGGTTAGGTATTTTAAATAGATTGGTGTTATCCTAGTCTTTTAATTACAATCTACAACAATTTATTTGTAATTGGAGTTTCCCCTCTAATCACCCTCTTATAAGGTCCCTATGAAAAGCCATACCTTTTTCTATTTATTGGCACTTATGGAAGGAGCATAATAATCATATCTTTAGAGAGAAATAGTCACCCCCTTTGATCATGTTATAAGCCACTGTGAATATCCTCAAGGAATGTAGCCTTAATTGGAAGTGGAAAAATCTCCCTATCCAACCTTCTAGGAGTGATCAGGCTTGGGAAAAATAACAGGGCCTTCTCCAATTGATCTATAAATTTGATAATTCTAAAATAATTTCTAGAAAGAATACCAAATGGAAACCCTTTTCTACCATTTGGTATAAACTTGATTTCACTCACTCTACTTGGAGGTGTGTTAAAGATTCTGCCAAGAATAGGCGTATGACCTCTTGTAATATTTTTAAAATTAGTCTAAACATATTTTGAAACATGTTTTAATGTATTTGAAACAGATTTTGAAGGCAAGGATTCTCCCAAGAATAGGCACAAGACCTCTTGTAATATATTTTTAATTAGTTTAAACACTTGAAAACTATTTCCTAATGTGTTATTATGGGTTACTATAATAATTTCAATTATTTTGAAGGACAAAAAATAGTTGTTTATTGTGTGTGGGAAATTGAGAATAAAAGTACTATATTTTCAAATCAACATCAACAATTATTTTTAATCTTTATTTGGTGGAGGTGGTTTCCTTTTAACTTAATTATTGATAAAAATATTTCTTAGAAATTATTTCAAGTCTCTTTTCTTTTTTGAGTTTTCAAAATTAGTGAGCATGCCTTATTTATTTTATTCCTAATATATAGAATATGTGAACTTATTTGCAAATTCCTCCTTATGAAGATTGTGGCATTTTGCATGCACATAATATAATAGATGGCATCCTTAGACTTGAGAGTTACACTTAGTTGAGATGCTTCTCTCATTTGTTCTAACGACACATTTCTATGCTAAGTTGGGTGTGTAATTCTTCATAATACCAAAGGATTTTTCTTTTCCTTTTTCCTCACAAATTATTGTGTTTGTTTCTTGGATTTGGTGATCTTTCTCTTGGATTTGGTAATCTAATGAAAATTTGATACTTACAATAGTTGACGATGGATTAATTTTTTCTAATATTTCATGTAATTTTCTTTCTATATCAAAGGAGACCTTGTAATCACTTCTTGAACTTGTATTATTGAAGGTTATCATTCTTAAAGAAAAGAGCTATTTGAAGAAGAAAAATAATTAAATTACTTACTAAATTAAAATGACTATTATCTTTATTTAGGTATGTATACAATTAAATTATATTATGACTATGCAAAGTTTCATTATGAGAAATGTAAATACATTCATAGATCCACAAATAGTGTTCAATATTTCCTCAGTTTCCTCGTTATTACATTCTTCCTACAAAAGAACCAAGGGAGGCTCCTTTTAGCCTAACACATCAATTCTTTTTTATTAGATAGTATGAATACACATATTGAGAAATTTTTTTGACAAAGAAAAAAACCTTAAACAAAGAAAGGGAGGATATTAAGCTTTCCCTTGACCCTAAAAAAGGTGTAGCTTTGAAATGTGCTCTTTGGCTCTTAGTTTCAAACTCTCAAATCACATGGTTTTGAATTATATTACAACAATGCCTATGAGATATAATATATCTCTATCATCATCTATTGATAGTGGAAGGGTATAATTCTCAATCATATGCACTAAAACTCACTAGTCAATAATCTTTATTAAAATCAACACCAAATATTATGACTATCTCCAAAATGAATCTTCACAACACATGTGCAATTTTTTAAAGTTCATTAGTATCAACAAGGAATTGAAAATGGGAAGTATAAATATGAATTGCCAACAAATGCTTCTCATATTAAACATCATCTCAAAGTGATAAGTGAAGTTAAGATGGTGAAAATATTCCATCATGTAGCCTCTAGATGGATGTGTTATAGTCTACCCTTCAAAAGTAGCACCATACAAAGAAATATAACCTCTAAAATCCCAATAAAAAGCATTAAAATTCCAAACTTATCAGAAATAACCATAGTGACTTTATAATGGGACTTGATGAAAAAGATTTTGACTTCTCTACATTTCTTAATATGTGAAAATTGTTGTACAGCCTCAAAGATATCCTTCAAATTACTTTAATGAAGTATAGATGTGTTGATGAGAACATTGTTAAGTCCAATTTTTATATATTATGTCTTCTCAATACACATTCTATAAAATAACATAATTAATTGTTGAAGTTCCTTAAAAAAATACCTTCATAATAAAACATTTTGTAGTCAATATAAAATATTAGTCTATTCTATATATCCCCTACAAATAATGTCACCTCATTTCTTATAATAGTTTATTATTAATGCCAATAGGCATTCTACAATGGCAGAATGGGGGAGTGGGATGGTGTGAGTGTGTTAATGTTAACTTTTATTCTTCTAGGTTAAATTTGACAACCATCTACATGTCAAAAGTTTAAATCTTATTATAAATAGAATATACTTTTAAAAATAATTTAATAAATGCCACATTAAATATCTATTTAAATTATAATATTTGGAGATATAAATCATCCATTTAAATTTTTTTAAAAAAAACTTAAGTTAGTAAAAAACTAAATAAATGGAGATAAAGGAAATTAAATAATTTTAGATGTAGTAAATTAAATTATAATTATTTTGTAGTGGATATCTATTGGCATTTTTTAAGATATATTTATTTAAGATATCTATACTAGTTAATTATTATATTTTACCACCTCACTCCTTTGTATATTCTATAGTAGATTGCTCGTCTTTGCGATGAATACAAATTATTTCTTGGTTCTATAAAAATTATGCACGTCACTTTCAAAATCTTCATTCATGCAAAGTTGTCTTTGTCCAATCTCCAAGGATCTCTTAACAATTGATCTATTTTCATGTGTACATATTAAATTAACAAAATAAAAAGTCCTACATGGAATGCACTGCAAATAAAAGCTTAATTATATAATATGCAGGGAATGGATGTATTAAAAGACTAGATAATCTTTTAACAAATGTAATGAATGAGTAAGTCCAAATTCTAGATGTTCTTTCAAACGTACATTTTTTCCCCAGAACGGCTTAATACTATTATATGAATCTCTCTAAACTATCTTTTTATCAATATCCTGTTTGTAAAATTATAACATTTAGTAAGAATTCATGCCCAAAAGTAAAAGAGGGTCCTAATAATACGTGTGGAGGAATTTAGGCCTTTAGTTATTAAAAGTAGCCCTTTGGTATATTTAGCCATTAAAACATAAAATGTGATAGCAACGAAGAATATACCTCCATTAGGATTACCTTTAAAAAATCTAAAATGACGAGTTACTTTCACGCATAAAATAAAAATTGATATAACATTTTATATGGTTATGGAGAAGAATGGAAATCGAGTGATCAGTTTGACATGTAGGGGAAAAATAAAGTTTGATAAAAAAGACTGTCAAATTCTCATCAAGAATAAGGTGATCATGGTATATTAATTTAATTTCAATTGTGTTTCAAGAATATTCACAAACCAAATTGTATATTGATTTAAGAGATAGTCAAGATGTGATTTTAAAAAACTCTTTTTAATTTTTCAAGGAAATTCTTAGAAATGAAAGGTGCAAGAATATTTCTTGCTAAAAATAGTTCACATAAACTTGAATAAATAGGTTCATTTAATCAAAGGACATGATGGTAATAAATAAGAAATAATAGATGTGAATTTTCTATTAAGTTTAATTTAAAATATTTTCTTAAGAAGATGAATAATTCAACATAGCTATGGTGGATTTATATTAAAATATGTAAGAAGTAACATTATGATAGATTCAAAATTGTCTACATGAATTGTGGCCTCTATAATATTTTAGCTCCTAAGTAATACAATATACATTACAAGAAGTGTGTATGAAATTGAGTTGTGGCATGGAAGATTTAGTCACTGATATCATCAAAATTTGACTATGATTTCAGAAATAAATATAGCTAATGGACTTCATCAAATAAGGGTAAACAAAATTATGTTTATATAAGATGTAGGGATAGAAAACAATGCAAAGAAAAAATTAAAGGATCTGCATGTAGGAAAAGAATACCATTTAAACTTCTTCATAAAACCTATGAACTTCATCATAAGATCCACAAATGATGGCATAGTTAAAAAATAACTTGACTATAAGTCATTCATTTTGTACTCAAACAAACTCAAGTAGGGTGTAGGATATTCTAATTTATCTTGGGTAGGTTGTGCAAATGAAAAAATAACTACCCCAACTTATGTTTTCTCTGAGTTTAAAATCCATGATATGACGTAGCAATAAACAATCTAGTATTTTAATATCAACTACAAAGATAGATACATTTTTACAGAAATAATGTGACCATGAGCCATTCTTTAAAAATTGGTGGCAATACAAGTAACCTTATCCCATCCAATAATCTTGTGTTTCATAGTTCTAAGTGGTGGCAATATAAGTAGCATTATTCCATCCAATAATCTTGTGTTTCATAGTTCTATCACCATCAGATTAGGCACGTTTAGTTGGAAATCTATCTTCAATGTTGTAGCCCATCCTTTTTATTAAAACAAATGCAGAAACAATAACAATAAGAAAGCTGACACATTTCTACAATCTATAATTAAGTGATGTGGTTTCCTGATTCAATTGTGTGTGAGATTTTTGTATTAGCATTTCAGAGCACAACCCACAATATTTCTTCTTTTCATGCTCTCCTTCATCATGATTATGGATCACATGTGATCTCAAATGCCAATGCAAAAATTTCACACACAATTGAATTTGGAAACAATCATCACTTAATAAGAAATCTGATAATTAGAAGATATTTCTCACAACAAGTCAAATTGTGATAATCCAACTGATCTCTAACAAAATAGACATTTGATTGCCCTAATCTAAAAGACCATCTTTGAGAGACCATTCTTAAACAGAGCACACTAAGAAGTAAATTAAGACTGGAAAACGAAAGTCAACTTCAACTACATAACACTTATTGCCTAAGAAGAATCAATAGTAGTTTGTATGTGATGTTTATAGGAAGACTATCAAGGAGAAGAAAGAAAACCAGTAGCATTCAAGGATTGAAGCTGCATTTGAAGGGTCTGAATATAATCAATGGTCTCTTCCAAGAGAAGAACAGTGTCCATACCACGGCCCCCAGGGATGAGACTCTTGAGCTTCTCCACACTTTCCTGCTCTTCATTCTGCTCCACCCGGGCTGCTTCTACAACAACTCTCCTCATCCATTTAATACACGAAACACTCCATCTACGTGTTCTTCTGATTATTCTCCTCCCACCCAACTGCTTCCTTCTCCAATGGCGGCTCCTCTTAGTACTGTTATATTTCATTCTCCAACCACAGGAACGTATGAAGTGTACAAAATTGGGAGAGATTTTAGTGTGTTTAGCGAGGATGTTTCGTCTCCACTCACTTCCCGAGAGACCTCTTCCAGTCATGGCGACTGAAAGCTCCGATGAAACTTTCAGTGTTTTACAAATGCTGCTTCTCCTCAACTCATCTTTCAATTTTGCACTCACATTGCCCCTCCTCATGCGAGAAACCGCAGTCAGGAAACGGGTCTTGTATTCTTTTGCAAATATGGAAACCCTAATGCTCCCCTCCATTGATCCTCAACGTAGGCTAAGATCAAAGACAGACTAACACGTAGCCCTAATACGCTGGTTTTTATTTTCATTGAAAACTTCCAAACATGGAATGCATGATATAAGCATCTATTTGGGGAATTCTTAAAGATTTTTTCCTTTCTATGGTGCAAATTACAAAGGTTCGGGTGGGATTTGGAGATGATAGATGAACCACGTTGACGGTATGCATGGACTCCGAGTTGTGTGGAATGAATCCATACTGCTGAAACTGGAACCGTTGTTTGGAAGCCATTTGTAAGAGTGGAAGCCACGCATTTTAGGAAATGTATGAGAGATGCCATTTTTGGATATCCTATCCTTCACGATGTGACTTTGTCGGTCGTTTTCTGAAGTTGCAAATCTTTATCGAAGATATGTTTTTGCCTTTGCAGACCAGCGTACTGTTTGACATGTTCTCTGAGGTGCAAATCTTTTTGCAAGATATGCTCTTCTTTAGTTCAGAGTAGTGCGGGCAGGCATGCTTGGCTTTATATCAGCAATGCGATTCCCAATTAGGTAGATTGAGGTATATTTACTGGACAGTGAAGATATATTGTTAAGTGCATACAAGTTTAATGATCAAATTTCTAAACATTGGAAATAAAAACAAAAGTCTATCATATGCAATCATGGAATGACTAGCTTTTGAGTCATGCATGTTAGTTCAAAGTAAATATAGTTCTTTTTAGAATAATTAGTTTTTAGTTTAGTTGATTTCGATTGCATTAAAGTGATGTTTTTGATATTATAAAGTAGTTAAAATGGGAGTTGATCCAGAAAAGAAAAGTTGGAAATCAATTGAAAGTCACAATCAACATATTAACCAACCTCCTTCATTAATGTCAATAACCCCCAAACTAAAATGTTATGAAATTTAATGCTACTTATAACTACAGGATTGTCATCATTATACATAAGACTGGCCCAAAAATTCATGTTGGGCACTAAACAAATCCAAAAAATATCATCATACAAAGCCCATTGTGCTAAACATAAACTAACATAACAAAAAAACCAGCCAAAAAATAGCACAGAAGCAGGAGTTAACTGTCCTTGCTTTGGTTCCTTGGGTTCTCCAGTAGTTGCCACAGCCAATCATCTATCATAAATCCATAGAGTGAATGAGTCATTTCCATCTCCTTATTCTCAATGGGGTCCTCCTTGCTCACTTGTAATGGATGAACAACAATTCCAACCAAATGCATAACCCTAACAGAAAAGTTAGCAACTCTGTCAAATTTGTCCTCCAGATGCTCATTCTTCTTAATCAGACTAGTGATGGTCTCCTCCAACCTATCTATATCTAGGATCCTCGAGAATTTATGAGTTTTCCCCATGGTACCCACCTCCTTCTAGATGTCACTCCCCCCTGGTATTCTCTTCCTTCTAATAAGCACCTCCCTAAGGAGCCCCACCTTTAGTCATTCCACTCAAATTACCCATTCCAACAAACAACGTGGTTGTGCCCTATTCTCCCGTTATCCCTTCCTTCTTAGACACCAGAGTGTTGACCTCAGTTTTAAGAACATCAAACACCTGAGAAGGTAAAGGGATGTCTCGTTCCCCTCTCATGACCTCCTCATCCTTCCCTTCACTACTAGTCTCTTCCTCCTTTTTTTCCCCACAATTCCTCTTAGTGACTTTCCTTTTAGGTCTAAGGCCAATTTTCTTTCTCGAATTGTCAGTGGACTCAAAATTGTTGGGTTTTTCCTAAGAAAGGGTAGCCAAGGATTTCTTTTCTCTCAGTCTTTTTCTCAAGCTACTACTTGCCTTCCTAGCCATAGTACTAGTACTTTCAACATCTAGGGCCTCAATTTTTTCCATTTTTATCTTTTAGACAACAATTGAAGGATCCCTGTCAATTTGGGTTTTGCTAGAGGGGGGATATTTGAGAAATCTCAGCGATTTTTAACGGGAAAGGGCTCGAGGTCAAAATCTATGAGTGAAGGCCTTTTTAGAATTTGGATAGGTGAAATATAAGGGCTTGGTGGTAAATAGTATAGTTTTTTCCTTCCACTCTCTTCTTATGGATATTACATACACAGTCCTCCATAGAGTGCAGTAGCAAGTAAGGAAAAGAGATACATTCTCTATTCCTAAAGTGATTAAGGATAGGGAAGTGGTAATAGTAACACACCTTAACTTTATATTCCATGCTTATGTACCTTATGATTAAGGATAGAAGTGTTATTGAAGACCATTTCCCACGGTTCGGGAAGCTTTTCACAAGAAAATCCCCCATGCAAATGAACAGGAGCTTCCTCAAATCAAATAAATTTATGTACCCTAGGTTGCTTCCTATAGCTTTTTCCTTCCATAGCCAAACCCATGGCATTAACAATCAAATAGTTGTGTAACTTCAAAGGAGAGACCATCAATGCTAATCCAATGATTCTTCTAGGAATCTAAAAACTATCATGTCACGTTCTCATCATGACCTTCAATATTCTCCATAAAAGGAATGAGTTAACCTTATTTTAAATATGTCCATGTTGGCTTGTCATTCCTAACATTTTCTTTGATTCTTGGTGGTTTGATTCTGGCATTAGCATTATCCATGGCTTCTTCCTCACAAATATCCACAACCAAATCCTCCTCGCCTTCTTTCATCTCAAAATCCATACCACCCACAAACTGTAACAACACCAAAGCCAATCTTTTCCTCACTTGATAGTTTAAATCATAACATTGAAGGCCTTTAATGTTTTGAATACACTTGTGATTCTCATTTAATTCATTCAAATCACATTTATTCTCTTATTGCCATATCATCCCATGTTTGTAGCCTTCCCTTAAAATCATCCATCAGAAATAGGAAAGTTTCATACTTTAGGACTATAAAAAATTGTCCCAAATCTTTCTTTAGATCATGGACCTACACTTTGCATGGAGTATCATAATTCTAATTTTTTAAACCCACTTAACCCCAACTAAACTAATTCTCTCTAACTTATCTAATAAATTTATCATCATATTAACAAGGTCCTCCAAGTGCTTAGGTTAAAATATAGTTGAATTAAAAATTCCATCACCAAATGAACCATTAAAAAGAGCATCATTATGAAAAAGACAACACTAACTACATATGTTAATGTTCTCATCATTTATTGAAAAGGATTCATTTTGGGAAAGTGATCAAATAGCCTTTAGCATATCATACTCACATTCCCAAACTTTATGATTGATGATTATGTGTCCATTCCCCACTAGGTTGTCTGCCACTTGATTCTCATCCCTATACACATGCTAAATTTTAAACTCGTTAAATATATTCAAAAGATTTTGTGCATCCCTTATGATTGACATGGCATGTCATCTAATCTAATTCATGTCTTTAATTTCCTCAATAACTAATGAGGAGTCCCCATCAATTATCAAATTTTGAATTCTGGTATTATGGGCAATCTCTAGACCCCATAGAAGAGATAATGCTTCCACTTCATTACTTGAGACTTTCCTACAATTTCTTGAAAAGCCCTTCAAGAAAAAACCTTATTCATTCTTGATTACTCCTCCAATAGTATTCCCTTCACTTTTTCTTGAGCCATCAAAGTTTAGTTTCCACCAATCAAGGGGGTGCCTTCCATTTGGTTTCAAAACTTCTTTGGTCCTTCAACCTATCCACCTTCTGCAGTAATTGTGAGATATCCCATATTTTCAACCCAACACCTATCTAGGTGTGTGGGGGTGAGGAGGTATTTTGCACTGCAATATCTAAGAACCCTCCTTCATTAATCCCATCATTATTTGGGAAATTGCCTTAGGAGGAGAGAATTTTACTCTAAATCTACAATTATTTTTGTCCTTCCATGTGTTCCAAAAAACATATGGGGGTAGCTTTCTAGATCATTTCAATAAGGGAGTGATTGGAGGGGCTCTTCCATCCCAAGATCAATTGATGAGAATCCTTATTCAACACCTAGGAGATCCCAAACTTATTAAATTGTTCCTACCAAATTCAAGTAAAATAAGTACAACATAGAAAACACCGGTTTACCATTTGGAAGCTATGTCTTTAAAGGTTTTCAATTCAGAGGATAATATCATGCATAATAGACCACCAAAAGAAATTAATTTTGGGAAGTAGGTGAGACTATCAAACCATCGTCTACTCCAGGGCTCTGACCTCTCTAATTATAATGTTATAAGATGACTTAACACTAAATTCCCCACTTGATTTCTTATCCCAAATGATTTTGACTTTTTACAGGAAGGAGGGAATCCAGGTTTCCCTCATAAGGGACACTGACTCCTCATACACAAATTTATCAATCAAATTGAGGTTCCTCATGTTAAAATCTTCCACTCTTTATTTTCAATATAATTGGCCACCTCAAGACCATTATCATTTATCCCCTACTCCTTTAGACTAGAAAACTTAGTGAACCTCAAAAGGGAATCACCAATCCATTTTTTTCAAAAAATCTCACCAAATTTTGATCACCAATGTTTTGCCTAATCCCCTCTCTTAAGAGTTTTCTAATTTTAACAATGTTAGTTCATATCTTAGAACTAGTAGGAAGACCCTTCATATAAAGGGCTTGACTAAAAGGCCTCCCTCCAAGATATTTATCTCTCATTATTTTGCACCAAGCAACTAAGTCCTGGGTCAATCGCCACTCAATCTTCATCATGAGGGCCTTATTCAAGTTCTCTATTCTTCTTAGATTCAACCCACATTGGTACTTAGGTCTGTAAACTTTCTCCCATCTTACAAGACTTAATTTTGACTTCTCCTCTATTCTTGACCATAGAAAGATCCTCTAAATTTTTTTGAAGGTGTCTTTCACAAGACTAGATATTTTTAAAAAGGACAGAAAGTAAATAGGGATTCCCTAGAGAGAGGCAGTAATCAATTGAAATTTCCCAACATTACTTAGAACCTTACCTTTCCAAGCAACAATCTTCCTCTGCATTCTTTCAACCATGATATTCTAGAATTGGAGGGTGACTTTCTTAATAGTAAGGAGAAGACCCAGGTAGATATCTAGGAGACTAGCAACTTGGCAATTAATTTTTCTAAAGATGTAAAGCTTATTTTGCTGATAATTAATATGATGACCCTAGACTTGGGCATACTTGTTTAACACTTTCTTCTATACTTTAGCTTCTCTAATGGACAAATATATGTAGAGGAAGGTGTCATCAACAAATGTTACAACTATTTAAGTGATCTTGATAGGGCTGTAGTTAAGATTTTTCTAACAAGGTCATACATTTAACTATCTTTTTCATTGAAAAGCTCTTAGCTATGGAGATTTTCAATATAGATCCTATTTAACTTTTACTTTATTTGAAAAATATTCAACAAGTAATTAATTATTCAACCTATCAGTTTTTGTAGGGTTGTATGTACGATTATAAACAAAGAAGAGTACATTAATAAAATAAATTGAATATTCTTTGTAAAATGACTCTCCAAACTACTATTGTCAAGATATTTGTCAACTCAATCTTTTATTATTAATTTTTTAAACTTGTTGATTTTGGTTAAATCGAGTCCAACAAGAAATAATTATAAATATTTTTTGTCCTTAGTTATATATGAAAAAAAAATTATTCTTATGATTTATATACTTTGATTTGTCATAATATATAAAAGTGGAAGAATTACATTATTATTGCAATTTTTCCAAACTTCATTATAGTTATTTCATTTAATGAAAAAAATTGAGTTTGTTGTTATATACTTTTTCCTTTTGGCCTTTTCTAGATCCAAATCTAACTTAGACATAGGAGGGTTTGTAGATTTGTTCGGGATAGCTTAATGTTCATTTATTTGAATCTCTACAATCTTTTGTTTTCCTTTATTAGTAGGTTTCACAGTCAGATCTACAAAGTCTGACTCAACAGGCTTGTAAGGTTCAACTTGAGGTATGACAAGTTCTTGTCTTTGACTTAGGAGTTTTTCTTGTTCTTGAACCTTGGATCTTAAATTGTCTACATCTCCAAAAATGTTAGTATGCAGAATAGAAATTCTCTCTTCTAATTTCTTGTTCTACTCCTTCAATGTAGTCATACTTCTATGTAGGTTATCTCTCTCAATGAGAGCATTCATGGTGGCTTGTTCTCTTTCCTTCTCCAAACAAATGCATTTGACATCCTCTTCTAGAACCCATTTCTTAAGGACTTAAATCTCTAATTATGCCTATTTTGGGTTTGTAGAAGTTTCTTTTGAATCTACTGGATCATCAAGATCTATGAGGTTTTTTTCCATATAAGAAACCTGCCTAGGATTGAAAGAGTTTTCCATAGCATTCCTATATGCTAGCCTATGATTCATTTCTTTTATCACATATAGTCTATACAACACATCCCCCATTGAAGACACATTTTTATCAAGATATACTCCATCTTCATGTAGTGGGGTACTAAACATCCCTCCTAAAAGTCTTATGGTTTTTTATTCAAAACTTAATGAAGAAGATCCTCTCCCTACCACTGGCTCGCATTGAGAGTTTACTGACACACTACCTCTAGGTTTCCAAGTAGGATTTGGATATGCTTTCTTTTAATTTTGGTTTTTCCTACCCCCTGAGGTAAATTAGTGTATAATGATACTTTTGGATTAGCTTTACTATAGGCTTGTGTGTGTTTTCTCTTATCAGTCATTTGTGAAATTACTTTGTAAAGAAGCACTAGCTTCAAAACCTTGATTGAGTTGCCACCCTATTCTATGGAAAATATAACATTAAAATAGATTTTGACTCAGAGAAAAAATCACAGGATAATATAAAATAGATGTGACACACAAATTGGCCAATCAAATAGATTCTTGGAACTACAACTCTTGCTTGATAGATAAGACACTTTTGTAAGGATGATATATGTTAGTCTACTCTTGTGGTATTGGGAACTTTATAAATTCTCAAGGTTTCTAACTAGAAAAGTCTAATATAAACACGAGTAATATTTTGAAGAAACTAAAAAGGGACCTATGCAAATAGCACTAGAGACTACAATACTTTTCACACATCAACATGTGTTGAACAACTCCCCGGTAGAGTCGCCATTTTGTTGGTGTTTAAAACTACTAAGCAAAAAAAAACCTGATACTAGGATAGGGAAGAACAACTTAGTCTAAGGGTTAGCTATTTCTTATGTTCAACTAAGAAGTCCTCAGATCTAGACCAAACCTCAACAAAATCACAAGGATTTTCTACTCTTTACATTCTACAAAACTAAGGTAGATGCACCTAAGGAATAAAAGCATTCAATACTAGAAATTATCTTTACACTTCACTCTCTTACTAAAATTATTTCATGATACTTATTCCTCATAGTAGATATTTGACCACAATTCTTCTTAGATTTATAGGTAAGTTTGGGTTACAACAGCTAACTACAACATAGAGATTAAATGCAAACAAGTGATGACTAGCTATTAGATTCTTCATACATGAAAGTTAATTTGATTTGGATGTTGAATTTTTGCTTCATGAAATTCTATGATCTCTTTTCATGAAAAAAAATAAATGATCAATGCTTCATCCATTGGTATTTAGACTCTACCTAAAAATTTTGATCTTATTAATTGCGTTATAATCAATATTAACAATTTACCATAAACCTCATTCTTATGCATATCCTTCTTATTGACTCAAAATTCTATCACCTTATTGAGTGCTTACTTAATTCCTTGAATTAAAAGTAATAGAAAATTGATATACAACCTATCCTAGTTGCATTAAATTGAATAAACCTTACTCATATAATCTCAAGATAACCAACTAATAACAATGGAGATAAGGTTCAGAGAAAATAGATACCTGGTAACTCTCCTTTGTATTAATTTTCTTTGAAAATAACACAACACTAATGTAAAACTCATAAAAATTTAGGATAAGAAAACATGATCTTTTAATGTTAATCTACTCTCAAATTTGTAGAGAAATATACATCACAAAATTAACATGAAGAAAACCAGACCAAATGCAAGGCTTAGGAAAATACAAAAAATTACATAAGAGTTCAGACCCTTTCTCTAGCCTTGGGATCTCATTTATTGAGCATGAGATACAACAAGCTTCAAGCTAAGAGAAGAATGAAAGTTGTCCTTAAGACAAAAATATATTACACACAAAAGGTTACTATCAATGTAATAAGACAAAAATTTGTGCACCATAATGTTTATATCATAAATATTCCTTTGGGGCCAATTCTGTTGTAGCTTCTTGTTGTCGTTTCTTTTTTCAACTATGGGATAGCTTGATCTTCATATTAGGAGTCCAATTCTAATATTTGGAAACTCAATAAAACTCATGGATCTCCCTCCAAATTATCCTAAACTGATAAGCCAATAGTTATAATTGGTTTTTCTACTGCCACATCATTAGTTTGGCTAATTGCCTCTGTCATTGCAACAAGTTGATCTTCTCTTGTTTCTTTTGGTGCATCTACTATTTTTAATTCATCTAGGTCCACACCACTTTCATCAATTTCATAAGCTATTAGTTGATTTGATTGGGAAAGATCTACCATCCATTTGTTGAATAGTCAATCATCTGGCCAGATGAAGTTCAAAAATTATTTTTGTTTCCTCAAGATTTCTCCTCCCATTTTCTCAATTTCAATAAAATCCCTTTTAAAAGAATTAAAAAATATCTAAACCTAAACAACTTCTTCAGTTATTTTAGCAACCCAAATATGGCTATTTTCATTGATGACTTTATGTAATATGGGGCACATTAATTGATCTAGCTCTTTGACCCATTCTTCTTTATCTTTCAAAATGTCTACAGCCTTGAGTGCATGAGGGAAAAGTTCAAAATTTTCACTAAGATACTTTGAGAAATAATTAATGATTCTCCTCTACAATGCAACTCTCTTGTTATCAAAATTAGAGAGGTCATTATTCATGAAAAAAGTTTTCTCTATTCCTGACTATTCCATTTTTTGAGAATTGGCTTCAAGATGGTTTCATTATTCTTCATCTCATCACATATACTCATCAATCTTGATAATTGTTCATAAAATACAAGCCATTTCACGCTATCTACTAGATACATAATGAAGTCTCTTAATTTATTTTAATATTGGACACCCAACTCAACATTCCTTTCCCATCATTTGTTTTTTTCTTCCTCAAACTCTTCAGGTGTATGTGACTGAGGTCGCTGTGGGGTAGCTGGTATTTCTACAAGGGGAGTTTACTTGAAAGGTTCAAATGGAGGATGAGGAGGATAAGTGATGTTGGGTTTTCTATATTATCCTTTATACTCCACAATCTTATTTTCAAGTTCAATCCTCTTTTGTACTTCCTTGTTGTAAGCATCTAAAACCTGTTCATATTTTTATTGTAATTCCAATTTTTTTCTTTTCTACTTCCTAGTGGTGGCTAATGTGAGGTTAGTTGATTCAAAATTGAACTCTATAATCTCAACATTTGGAGTATCTTTTACCCTCTTAACGATCAAATTTCCAACCAATCTAGTATCATTAGGTTGAGAAAAATTGGCTCTTGATCCTCTTCTTAAAGACTAAATTACTAAAGTAGCATGATCTTCACTGAACTTAGCACCTCTAAGTCCTTTTCTCACCTTTTCCTCAGCACTTAGCTTCTTGGTGATAGTATTAAAAGTCATGGCATTTGCAATATCCCAATTGGGCAAGAGAAAAACTCCAGATGATCTTATCATTCATCCTCCCTCTTCAAGAGTCAAACTTCTAAATTCTTGCATCTTTTCATCCTTTATTTCATCTTGTATAGTTGTATCCTCTATTTTTGGATTCTTGGCCTTCCTCTTATTAGATATTTCTTCAAATATTTCAATATTAGTTCTCCAAGAAAATTGGTAGAAAGCTCTTGATTTGATAAAACTATCATCTGAAAGAAATTCATGACTAGCTTGTTCTACCGTAGGGTCCAATTCTTTCCCTCTATAATCATCAAAACCAAAATTCAAGGCTAGGCATGGGAGGTTCCTGGGGATTTCCTTCCTCCAATTCTACAATAGTAATAAATGCTCCCCCTTGGGACCCTAATTGTTCAATTTTTTCCCTAGTGAGTCTTTCTTCTCTTATATGCAAGGGAGATTGAGAAGGCATTTAATTTTCTATTTGTGACATCTACTTCTCCTCTATCTTCTTCCTCTTGGTCCTTTTCTCTTTAGGCCTTTTTTCCAAAGAAACACTAGTTGATCCAACTATTTGCTTTCCTTTATCAGTTGCTTGCTCTTTGTTCCTGATTATGTTATAGCCAAACCTCCTTTGGATGACCAATTGTCCTAATCCTATAGTAGGAGTAAAAGAAAACTTTTTCATTATGTCCCTTGCTCTATTTAGATAAGTATTGACGAGAAGATTCTTATTTTCATTCATCACCTCCATGAATTGTGAAAAGGTGATCATCAATTTGCTTACTCTATCTACTGATGTCTTTGCATCTTTCAAAGGGCTATAATCTTTCTCAAAAAAAATAATGAATTCTAATACCCTAGAATATACTCTCCACTTTTCTTTCTTGATTTCTTATTCTTGGAGAGAAAATTCATTCCTATTACATCTTCAAGGAAATAGAATTGATGCTTATGAGCACTAGTCCTGGCCCTATGTTAGAATATATCAAAAAACCCCTCACTATCATTAAATCTAGCATGGGAGACTACCATTTTATATGGGTCTAAAATCTTGTACAAAAGCAACCAACCACAATTTGTGATGATAAATTGATGAGCTACTATGCAAGATGAGAAAATAGAGCCTTGAACTACTGGTCAATTTTTCTTCTTCCAAACCACCTAGTTTCCATAACATCTCAGATATTCCTACCTTAAGAGGTACCTAGTATAGGGAAGCACGTGTGGGGTTCCTTGGAATTCATATACTCTGAATATTGTTGACACTAGATAGGGCATAATGTCTAACATATTATGGGACACTTTCAAATTTCTATGGTTATCCATTGGCCTGATGAAGTCTAAGAATTCCTCAGGTATCTTGGTATTTTCTTTCAATAATAGCCTTCTTAGTCTAGATGAGAAATATGTATCAAACCTTACAAAACTGGCCTCCTCTACATCCCAATTCATATATGCACTCCATAATTGGACTGAGAGAGATTCTCCATCATGTTCTATTGTTAATACCATCTCTTTCTCAAAAAGTGTGACCCCTTTATACAGGAACATATGCATTAACAAAGAGTAAAAACCAAAAGTCTTCTCAATTTTCCCTTTTGAAATTCCAATCAAACATACATGAATTTCTTCTGCTAGAAAATATGTAAGATCAAAAATAATATCCACTCCAAAGGAAGAAATCTACACCATCATATACATGAACTTTATTGGCACAAATTCTTGCTCATCTTCACTGAAAACTTTGCACAAAGTCATATATATATATATATATATATATAGCCCTAGAATTGAATAATTGTTTCTTAAAAGTCTCTTTGGTTGATGTTGTGACAAAAGGTAAGTTTCCAATTGTGGCCAAGTGTCCTCTCAATGCTCCCTACCTAATTTGATCCTTGTGGGACAAATACTCTTTCTCTAAATCCTGAAAATCAATAACCTAATAATAATATGTGGTAAGACCCATTCCAAAGACTCCTTGAATTTCTTCAATAGTAATCTTACCAAGAATTCCCCATCATCCTAGCTATAGGATCATAATTTTGGGATGTAGTAGTGAGTAGGTCTAAATCCATGAAGACTCCAAGAACTACTAACTTGCCTAGGTCAAAATTCCAGATATTTCTATGGGGTGCAAATAATTTCCTCTCTAAAAACCATTTTTTGAATAATTGTAACCCTATTTTAGAAGTCACAGCATCCCAAATCCAATTTCCCTTGTCAAATAAACCATCTACAATTAGGAGGCTAGGGTTTATAAGAACTAATTTCTTTATTTGGGTGGACTCATTGGGAGATTCATTCAATTGCTCTAAGAAATCATCATAAATATTCCTACTGACATATTCAACCTTCCTAGAAAAATCCTTCATTGGAGGCATATTGAAATGAGAATGTAGAAAACACTAGAATTCTTTAATTATATGCAGATGAAGATACTTACTCGACCTTTTTAGTTCTTTTCTAAATGTTGCAAAGGATTGTTGATATAGAAAATTCCACAGCTCAAAAAGGCAAGATACTAGATTTTTCAACAAGTCCAGGCTTTAGAAACTCAAAAAATCTATTTGCAAGATAAAATTCTCAATCTTCCTCACTACATTCCTCATATTAGCTCGCACAAGAAGCTTTTAATTCTCATAAATGGGTTGTAGAGAAAAATAGAGTGGCAAATGTTCCCCTTTGAATTTGAAAATAGGTCATTGGTCTACGAAAATTTGTCAATCAGGAGATAAAATGTAGTCTAACTTGGCTTCAACCTTCTAAAGTGATAGTCAATCCAAATGAAATTTGACATATGTACTCTTTTCCACCTCACTAGCAACTTGCCTACTATTCATTCATGTAACTGAACATGTGTCGAACCTTCACTATGTCGCTATGGATAAATGTTGAGCAATTTCCCTTAGCAATATAACAACAACCTTTGATCTCTTATACATTGGATGATCAAGGATGATATTGCATAACTTTATTTGAAGTGGGCCACAATGTTACGTGTTAATCTCTCACTATGTCACCAAGAGTAAAGACCTTACAACTCTAATTGGTGACAAAGTGACATCCATCGATTGATCTTGCATCTAATGAAAGGAAACACAATAGCCATATTATAACTAAGATGGGCCCTCCAGACACATGTCTTCATTTTGCTATGTCACCAAGGGTAAAATCCATGTAACTTTTTATGGCGATAAAGCGACCTCCATTGATCTTGAAAAGATCCAACAGTGGCGACCAAACATCTTGTCTTTGCAAAGCATATCCTTGTGGTGAATTAAAATCTAACATTTGGAATCCATTGGTGACTTGGAACTTGCAACATTTTCTACGAGAGTTGGTCCCCCCACATTCCATGTATTGAGCTCTCTCTATGTCGCCAAGGGTAAATAGCAAGCGATTCAGGATAATGACATAGCGACAGCCCTAGATTGAATTTGAGATCAACAATAGATATAAATACATTGAAAAATCAGTAATTTATCATAAAACACAAATGGGATAATGATAGTTGTCATCTTACTCTAAAACACCCATTAGCCGCAAGGAGAAATGGCCCACATAACCACATGTCCATTTTTCACTATGTCGCTAGGTAAAAGTACAAAGCCCTATAACCTTTCAGGTTGACTTATCAAAATGGTTGAATTTGAGTATTTCTATCCAAAAATCAATTTTTTCTCAAACATATGATCTAGATAAATTTATTCTAGCTAAGTTATATATGGTCTCACAGTTTTCCAATTTGAAATGTCTATTAAATGCATGTTTTAAACTAGTTTGCATCCAATTAATAAAGAAATAAAATTATTTTAGAAATTTGAGATTTCAATAACTCTTACTATTTTTTATGATATTTTTTGGTAATGTAAACACCATTTTATAGAGCTGAAAGTAAAGAATATTCTTATATAGAATTTATAGTGTCTTCATTAGATATAATATATTGTAATTAAAAAATTCTACAAGGATGTATTTTAACACTTGAAAATATGTCAATTTTTAGAAAGAAAAAAATATTAAATCATATTAAAAAAATTAAAATTATATAACGTTCTAGAGGAGAGAGTCCTCTTTCAGAATGTATAATTTTTCTTTTGGTTAGAATAGATTTGTTTTGAAAAATGTGGTGGGAGATGAATCCTATCAATTTTATACAAGTTGAAATTTGAATCATTATAAAAGAGAAAATATAGGTCTAATGTCAATTTTTATTTTTTATTGTTCTAGCTATATATGTTGTCTATAACATAGTCTGAGTTCAATTCAAAATAAGTTTATTTCCATATAGTTTTGTGGTGGGAACTAAACCCCTAATTTTTAGCATTTTTTAGCAACTAAAAAATTATCTATAAAAAATAGAAAAATATATCAATTATTATTTCAAATAATTTTTAAAAATTAGTATCCTAAACTTCATCCATTTCTACACATTTTATTAGTTTACATCATAGTCAAATTCTAAATAATAGTACCAGTTTTATGTCATTGAAGGTAAACAATTATACTTTTGTTGGCCTTTTCCTTTGCAAAAGGGTGACACAGGTTTGTGCTTTTACCCCACTATAAATAAAGAATAGGCAACTTTCTTTGGTGACAAAACGAGGTTTGTTGATCTACCATGTGATCTACCGTGAAAATTGTGCCTTTGAGACCTTGCCTTCTCACTAGGTCCCATGGATAGATCTCACCTTATCGCTATGTTGCCAAGGATAGAAATCTTGCAACTTCCTTTGGTGACAAAGTGAAAATCCTTGATCTTAAGGAGGATCAAGGGCCATCATGAGTTAGTTGATTTTTACACATAAAACATAACCTGCATAATATTAAAACAAAAGTTTGTGTTAAAGTTTTAAATAGAGACTTAGCGTAAATGTTAGGCAACACAAACAAATTTAAAAGGTACCTGGGAAAATTAAAAGGGGTGTTCAAATGATTTTTTCTCACGCATTTCTTTAAAATGCATACCATACAAACCTAACTCAAGGGTTTTCTAGGGTAAGATTTAACATTGGAATAACAACATCAAATTAGGGATTTTCTTTGGGATCAACAATGATTTAAAAATACAAAACCCTACCTTTGAAAGGGAATTGGATTTTCACTCAAATATTTTAGAAATTTTAAAATGTGAAAAACTAGATCAACAAAATGCAGCTCACTTGATCTTGTAACTATACAACAATCTTGCAAATTTTCAATGTTAGGTTCATGTATCAATGAAAAATATCTAGAAATCATATACTTACTTGTATTACCTAGTCCCATCATAGAATTGCACCATTGGACAATTTTTTTAGTATTTTCTAATATTGCATCACCTTCTTACTTTAATTTCTCTCTACTAAGGGCTCTTTTCATACATGCTCCAGCACCATCATGCTCTCCCTTTCTATGTCCTACCTCAATAAAATTCCAAAAATGTTGCACTCAACTTGTCACATGCATCCTACTCAACCAGTAGAACGTCCTTCCATTCTTGAATTGTGCGATGCAATTGTTTGACCATATAATGTGTTGATTGTATCTTTCATCTCTTTCCTTCAAATTCTCATAGAAAACTCTAAAACATCCTTGCACAAACTTTGATGAATGATTTTGATCATCACTAATATAGAAGTGAAACTCTCTTAATATTTTTCTATCATCCTATATGCTATCATGTGAATGAATAAATGCTATGTGTACAAAAATTGATACATGTATAGAGTTTTACTACATTGGTTGCACTTCATTTTGAGGTTTTAGTGTATAGCTTTTAGCAAAGTCAACAACCAACATAATTGTACCCTAGGGAAAAGTGTCCTTACACAACTTGAAATGCTCATCTAACCATCTAGCTCTATGTGTATGACCTATGTAGTCATAAACTATTTTCTCTTGAAATAATTTCATAAAATCAGCTACACATACATCACTTTTCACTAATTCACACCTCTTTAATTCTCTTCCATCTTTAACACCATATATAATTGATTTGTACTTTTCAAAAGAAATTGGTGTCTTACGAATTTCATGTGTGCTATCTAGATGTAGGCATCTATCCGAAAAAATTCAAACCATCACATTGAGGGAAAAAACCTTTCAAACACATGGTCTTATAATAAATGCACCCATCATCTCGTTTACATAGTACACTTTCAATAAATTCTCTAAATGACTTAAGAGGTAATTATAAACCACATTCTTAAAATATTTTGTTAGTATGCAAAGTACAACATATATAATGATAAACATCATAATGCATAGAAAACTCAACATGAACCCTACAACAACATGTAGTGTGTGTATAATTTATCTGAACGTAAAATGGTTTTGTCATCTCAAAAAACCTTTGGCTGATTTTAATTTGAGGAAATCCTTGAAGAAACATTTCTTAAAATTGTGTTTGAGTCGTATCCAACAAAAAAATTGCATCTTTTTTTTATACTTTATTTTTTTCATTTTTTGTTAATGCTAATAAATTTGAAGAATTTTCACATGAGTTTTGAAAATTCATTTTTGGAGATAGGTTCAAGATTTGGTGTTAATTTTAGTATGGATTATTTTCAAGTAATATTTAGCATCTGTGTGTGTGTGTGTGTGTGTGTGTGTAGATGGACAGACGGACAGATAGATAGATAGAAACACATATACATACATGTACACATACACATACAAATATACATATACATATACATATACATATACATATGTATATATGTATAGATATATGCATGTATAAATGTATGTATGTATCTATGTGTGTATGTACGAAAATCCATAGCCTATTAAGCTAGCAATAGTATTAATTGTAGATCTTGTAATCAGTTATTTTATGAATAAAATATTGAGTTTGGTATCAAGTCTTGTATCTTGTGATGTTGTTTCACCATTTTTTTACTTGTTTGGGGCTAGGACATCTCATTTAGGGATTCTCCTCCCTTGTACTATATTAGGTGGTATTACAGCCTAGTTTTCTTGAGTGTGTAGACAGATCATCGAAGGTGAGGCAATTTGCACCAGGACATTGGTGGAGTTTGTCAAAGTTGAAAGTTGGATCTAGTTGGTATTTTTTTCTTTGGGTTTACAAAGATCTTGCAAGATTCCTCTGAGAATATTGGACCCTAGGGTGATTGAAGATATTTGTGAAATTATGGAAGCATGGATCTCAAACAAGATTAAAATGGATTTTAGATCTGAGATGGAGCTAATGAAGAATGGCTATAGATGGTATACCTTGGCATGTAGGTACAAAAGATGGCTATGAGAAAGTCACTAAAGACATTGAGTTTTCTAAATTGAGTGGTGAAGATATAACTGATTGTGTGGAGAGATCTATGAAAGGCAAAGTTGGTTGACTAGATAGATCTGACACTCAATTGAAGCCAAAGTGCAAAATGGATATTTCTAATTTCTCAGGTACTTTGAATCTTGAAGTCATAATTGATTGGATTGGTGAGATCTAAGACTAATTTGAATTAGAGGATATTGGCGATCCCTTCAGAGTGAGGTTGGTAAAAACTAAGTTGAAAGGACATTGTCATGTCCCCTTTTCAAATAATTAAAAAATAATAATCTTTGCTAAGGCAGGCAGGCCCAAGAAAGTGAAGTTTCGGAAAAAGAGGGTTAATCTTTGGAAACCGTTGGACTAATAAATGAAAATCATTATTAAAATATGTTTCATTAACCTCTCTTAGACGTGAGTTACAGTTATGCCCTCTTTTAAGGGGTTTTGGAGGCATTTTGGGCTCATTCCAGAACTTGATTTTCGCTCATTCTTTGTTATTCTTCAGAGGCTGCCAAACCTGTGGAGAAGGAGACCCAAGAACGGGAGTTTGCAGGTTTCCAGGGAGACCCAAGAATGGGAGTTTGTAGGTTTCCAGGAAGGCTAAGGACGGGAGTTTGAAGCCATTCCATGTGCATGCTCATACAAAGTTTGCCTTTGTGCTGAACAGTGCAGATTTGTGAGTTTTCGGGTGTGTTTTTGTATGAGTTTGGTGTTTACAGTTGAGTATTTCATATCAGTTTGGGTTGCTGCTGTATATCAGACTTTTAAATGTTAAAATAGAGCTGAATATATATATTGGGACGTGATTAAACTTCTAAGATAGATTACTAATTTTTTTGTGGTGTTTTCGGGCATATTTTGTGCTATTTCGGGAGCCCGATGAGCATAGTTTTGGTCCTACATTTTCGAGCTGTTGTGTAAAGGCTATACGGATCTGGAAATTTCAATTTGTAGGCTGTTATGCTGCTGAAAGTTCTGTAAAAATTTCCATTTTCAGATTTATTAATAATTTGTGAAGTTGTGAAGCTTTTAGCACTATTTTCAGCATACCCGATTTGGGGTTTCTTGAGAAATTTGGTGGATCTTTGTGATATCAGTTGTTTGATTTTGAAAATCTGATTAGAGGTGTGAAATACCATATCAAATCAGAAAAGGGGACATTTCAGACATGATGCTCTTTGGTGGAAATAATTACAAAGAGATAGAGAAGAGGAAGATGAAATAAAGATCACTAGATGGAGATTGATGATGAGAAAATTGAAGGCTAAGTTTATTCCTACTAATTATGAACCTGAGTTTTTTAATAGATTGGAAAAATATGAAACATAAGGATATGTTTGTAAAGGACTATACCGAGGAGTTATACTAGTTGACTATTCAGTAGGGGAATGGTGAACTTTCTAAGGAGAAGGTGGCTTGATATATTAATGGTCTGAGATTCAATATTTAGGATGAGGTTTGTATGTTGAAGATTGATTTGGTTGAGGATTCTTATCAATGTGCTCTAAAGGAAAAAGATAAGTTATAGCAAAGAAATCATGGTGGTTCCCAAGGGAAGGAAAAGCATAATCACTCGGCAAAGGAAAAACTAAGTGCAGAAGGTGAACCAAAACCTATTGAATAGAGGAAGAGGATAGGTACAGGTGAATTTAATGATACTTTTTTTCTTTGTGGTGGAGGACATAGATCTTTTGAGTGTTAATAGAAGGTTGTTGATAGGAGAGCTATTGTGGTGAATGAAGTTGAAGACCATGTTAATAAACTTGAGTAAGAAGGGGAGAATTTTTTGTCTTGGTGAGTACTGTTTGGTAAGAAGGCACTAGAACCTTGTCAAAGGAGTAATTTTTTAAGGACTTGTTGTAAGTCTAATGATAAAATATGCAATGTGATTATGGATGGTGGTAATACTGATAACCTTTTTACTAAGGAGATGGTTCAAAAACTTGGTTTGAAGAAAATGGCACATCCTTGTCCTTATAGGACTAGTTGGTTACAAGATAAACATGCTTTCAAGGTGAAGGAGCAATGTCTTGTTGATTTTGAAAGTGTATAGTATAAGGATCAAGTATTGTGTGATATTATGGACATGAGTAGTTGTCACATATTAATTGGCAGACCTTGGTGGTATGATTGTAAGGCTATAAATGATTGTTTCAAGAATGTGATTACTATTGCGAAAGGTGGCAAGAAGAATTCCTTTATTCCTTTACAGAATGAAGAGCTTGGTAGGAGGAACTTGTGCATTGGTAACCAAGTTGAGTTGAAGGATTCTGAGAAGGTTAGAGATCAACATAGAAAATACACTTTTGGAACACCAAACAAAGATGTAGCGAAGCAAAAATGGAACAAAAGAAAGAGTGTGACAGTTGAAGACCTAGAGGACATGTATGTGAAGAACTAGTTTGGGATTTATGTGATGAATCCCAAAAGATATTCTTCATCTAATGAGAACATCTTTTTGCACTAGGGTGTCTAATGTAGGAGCATCCTAGGCTAGTGGCAATCCTACATGGTGAAGTGCTTGGACCTTGGACCTAGAGAACTCAATCATAGAAGAACTAGTGCTCAGTCATTATTGGGAAATTCTTGGGTGTAGTGTTGGCCAAAGATCTTGGTCACTAAAGGTTTTCTCAGCATCTACACTATTTCTTGACAAATACTATGTTACTTGGTACTCACTATATTGCTCGACAATGCTTGTGGGAGCTCAATAATGCTTGGCTAGTGGAGGCTGACGCTCGATATTTTAGGTTTTTCAAACAAAGTTCTTGCAGATTTGATTAATCAAGGTTGTCTAACGTAGCAAAATCCTAGGCTAGTGAGAATCCTACATGGTAATGTAGTTGAACCTTGGAGTTGGAGAACTTAATCATAGAAGGATTGGTGCTCAGTTATTATTAAGCAGTTCTTGGGTGTAGTGTTGGCGAAGGAGGTTGGTCACTAAAGGTTTTCTTGAAACCTACACTGTTGCTCAAAAAATACTATATTTCTCAGCACTCACTTCATTGCTTATGTGAGCTCAACAGTTTTTGCTGGTGGTTGTTGATGCTTGACAGTTTGGGCTTGCCAAATAGAGTTCTTGTGGATTTGATCAATCAACTTGATGCATTTAATGTGTGAGGAGTCTGATCATGACATAGATTGATCATGGGAGTTTGTGTGGACCTCTTTGGGCCTTGTTTATTCTTTCTATATGTATTTAATGGGTCTTGTAAGCCTTCTAATATGTTTGGTATTTAATATCTATTATAGGCCAACTTGTGGCTTAATTATGTACTTAATATAAGGGTTTATTTCATTCTCCAACTGCAAGAACATATGAAGTGTACAAAATTGGGAGAGATTTTAGTGTATTTAGTGAAGATATATATATATATATATATATATATATATCATGAGATCAAAATCTCATCTTTCATACATAGTATCTTAGAAAGAAGGTAGAAATAGGAAAAGCTTGCCTCCACCATTGAAGAAGAAATGAAGTTGTAATGCCATTAGTTCTTTTAATCATAAGGAAAACATAATGCGGTTTGGGTGAGAAAATTTCTCTATGATGTGGCAAAGAATCTTAATGGAATGCCCTATGCAATATTGAAAGTGGATATAGTTTGAATTTCTCTCATGTTTCAATATCGATCTAATTATGTAGTTTCTTTCACTTGCTAACTTGCTATGGTACACATTACCACTACTTGTTAACTAAAATTTATGATACATTTAAAATAAATGATTGCATACATTTAAAATGAAAAGCAAGGAAGAAGTTTCTAATCATGACTAAATTTGACACTTTATTCACATTCAATCTAATTGAGTGTACCAATAATTTTTGTATACAAAACCTATGTTTTTTCTTCTAGATACCTCCTACAAATAATACTTAAGAAGACTTGTAAAAGCTTTAGGAACTTCTTATCAAATTATTCACATGAAAGATAGTTTATCATTACCCCTTCATTTCAACCAATTGATATAAAAAACATTTTAAAACTTTTATCTAACTTATAAAATGTGGGATCATACTTTCTTTATAATTGAAATGCGATGGATCAAATTATTATAGAGATTTCAGTTCTAACTTTTGGAGTAACATATACATTTACGAAAATCATTATAAATATGATGGTTGACAATACTATTGCTTGGATATAAATTTGTAGCTGCAAAATATTGTAATGTGAGTTTATATGGTCTATGAAAGATACAAAAGAGAGGCAATGGAAATAGTTTTACTATTGGAGGTACAATAGGTAGGTGCTCTTATCTATAGTATGCACAAACTTCTGGTAAATACATAAATAAGTTGTCAATATAAGTTGATGATGTTAATTCTATATCAGTTATTATAAATGTGAATGTTGTGAAACTAATGTAACTTTAGGTCATCCAAAATATATGCTACTATGTAAAAGACTTCCTTTCGCAATGCTATATGTTGTAGATCTCATTTATTTTATACACTTCTTCTTATTATATAAATCTTCATTTATACTTTTCCAAATAGAAAAACCTATCCCGCACCTCATTTAGGTGCGAGTCTAATATTGCAGCTCATCCTTTTAATTGAAACAAATGTAGAAAAAGTAACAATAAGAAAGCTGATAAATAAAGGAAAAGTAATTAACAAAATAGACATTGGAAATGCCCTGATCCAGAAGACCATCTATCGTGGAGAAGGAGCGAAGCTGCATTTGAAGGGTATGAACATAATCGATGGTCTCTTCCAAGAGAAGAACAGTGTCCATACCCGGCCCCCAGGGATGAGACTCTTGAGCTTCTTGACACTCTCCTGTTCTTCATTCTGCTCCACCCGGGCTGCTTCTACAACTCTCCTCATCCATTTAATGCATGAAACACTCCACTTACGTGATCTTTTGATCATTCTCCTCCTACCCAACTGCCTCCTTCTAGTCCAATGGCGGCTGCTCTTACTGTTATATTGCATTCTCCAACCACAGAAACGTATGAAGTGTACAAAAGTGGGAGAGAATTTATTGTGTTTAGCGAGGATATTTCGTCTCCACCCACTTTCTGAGAAACCTCTTCCACTCATGGCGACTGAAAGCTCGGATGAAACTTTCAGTGTTTTACATCTCAATTCATCTTTCAATTTTGCACTCACATTGCCCCTCCTCATGCGAGAAACCGCACTTAGAAAACGGGTCTTGTATTCCTTTACAAACATGGAAACCCTAATCCGCCCCTCCATTGATCCTCAACGTAGGCTATGACCAAAGACAGACTAACACATAGCCCTAATACGCTGGTTTCTATTGAAAACTTCCAAACATGGAATACGCATCATAACAATGGCAGAGGATTTCTAGAACCAGAGAGGAGAATCTGTTAAGGGTGTAGATTCAATCCAGAAGGCTTGGAATGCATGCCCACCGTCCCATTTTTAGAAATCTTAATGTCTTTTTAGTATGGTGGAAATTTCAAAGTGGGAATTGGAGATGGCAGATAGGCCACGTTGACGGTGTGCATGGACTCCGAGTAGTGTCGAATGAATCCATACTTGTGAAACTGGAACCGTTCTTAGGAAGGCCAGTTGTAAGATTGGGAGCCACACATTTTAGGAAATGTGTGAGAGATGCCATTTTTGGACATCCTGTCCTTCACGATGTGACTTTGTTGGTCATTTTCCAAAGTTGCCAATCTTTATCGAAGATATGTTTTTGCCTTTTCAGACCAGTGTACAATTTGACATGTTCTATGAGGTGCAAACCTTTCTACAGGATATGTTTTCATTAGAGTATTTGGTTTAATTGTATCTAAGCGATGTTGATAGCCGTGTAGAAAGGAGTTTCTAGAAGGTTGGACATCTAAAATATCTTTTCCATTCAAGCACTCTTAATCATATAGCTTCTTCTAATAGCAAGCTAGCTTAATACGTTATTTTATTTGAGAATTCTTCAATAAATGATAAACTATTCAATCTATTATTTTTATAAGATAACTATATGTATAAAGTGGAGGGACTCCGTGATTGTTGCAAGTATTCCAAACTTCTTTTTTTCTTCTCCTTTTTTAAATAAATTGAGTTTATTAGTCCCTACTATTAAGGTAGGAGACTGAAAAAAATTACCATCTTAAGCATTAGTTTGTTTCTTGAAAGTCACATAATGTGCAAAAATGTTGCATGAAACTATAGTCTTACAATTTTTTGAGAAATAATCTTACTTTAAAAAAACATATTCCTCTTTTTTCAGTAGTTATTAGCATAGTTAATGATAGCGCTTTCCTTTTTCCATTAAAAATTAGGAGAAAGTGGGATGGGATGTACTAGTCCAAAAATAGAGCGAGGGGGCCAAAATCAAATGCTTGAGGTCATATTTCTATAAAATAGCATTTATAGTTGGAGGTTATAGATGGCTTCTTGGACATTGCATGCATGTATTCTAGACAAGAAAAAGAATAACTAGTATTTTCCCTTTTTAATATGAAGGTGAGGTGTGTTATGCTCATTAGATTTGGTACATATACTTTGGTGACCAAATGTATTTAAAAATTCCACCAACTAAAATCTTTTTCATTATCAAGAAGGTCACTCATGATTCAAGATGTTATAGAGATCATCCAAGTTACTAGGGTTACTAGGTTAAACGGATATAGACACAATCTTAGCTAAAATTCACATGTGGTGCATATATGGATTCTCAATTTAGGAATAATATTTTACAGATAAAATCTCATAAGTTTTTCTCAATAATAGAGAAATTGCTATGAACATAACATCCATTGAGCCTTTTCCATAGTTGTAAAAGAGCAAAAACAAAGATTCATTATAAATAAGAATAGGAAGGATTCTTTCTTGAAAAAGGCAAACAAATATATAAAGCTTTGTATTCCTTAAACTATTTTATGTAATTTGGTAACCTATCTCCAAGTTTTCATTGTGTCAATTTAGTTGTCAAATTCATATTATTATTTTTCATTGTTATTGATGGCCGAATGCACCAAGTTGTGGTGCCAAAAAGATGACACCCAACTTAGATTTTTACAATTCTAAAAGCACGTGTGCGCTTTAAAAACTTAGAAGTTTTTAAATATGGGTTGCAAACCTATGACCCATTATATTTCATGTTATTTTCTTTTGTTGCTACCTTCTTTGCCCTCAACAACATGCACGTAGTTTGTAAAAGTTGAATAAAATGCTCAATATCCTCCTCAAAATGCCTCCTTATCATTAGAAATCAAGATCAAGATCACATAGTATGTTTTTTACTCTTATTTTTGCATCATTTTGTATATTTTTGCATTGTTTTGCTTCAAAAAATAATTATTTATTTAAAACGCAATCAGTTTCTTATTTAAAATGAACTTTCGCAACCTCTGCCAACTCCATGACCTCCTCCTAGCACTCAAGACAATATAATGAATAAAATAGAAAGAGGGAAAAATGGATTTGAAGAAATCATTGGTAGGTTGAAAGCTTGTGGGAATACTAATCCTATAAGAACATAATTGGCATCCTCTCTTGATTCTATTATGAGCCAAGTAGCTTTTGTTAGTGATTAGTTGGATATTTGGCATGTTAAGAGAGAAGAACAAAGAAGATATTATGCAAAGAAATTATCCTATAAAGATGTAAAAAAAAATGAAATAGCAAAAGGTAGCATACATGCATTGTCTAAAAAATCTAGAGAACAAGACACTCTTAAGCATACAACTAAAAGATTCCCCATCCATTGGTGCATACATGATGAAATTAGAAATAACTTTTGGAATAGATGGTGAATGGTCTTCATGTTGGATATAGTTGTCTAATTGTGTGTTGTCTTTGATGTTACACAAATGTCATATCAGTTGTCAGTCTGTGCTTATCGAGCTTACTTGGTTAGCAAGACAGTTTCTCTTGTCTACTGAGCATTTCTAGAGATTACTCTGTGAAGACAGCATCTACCAAGCTCACTCAAGCATCGAAGAAGATTATAACAGAAAGCAATGTTATTGAGCTCTCATGGTTAACGAAGGAAAGTTGGTCAGAGTCGGTGTTCACTGAGTTCACTCAGTTGCTAAAAGATTTTGCAAGTTCACAATGTTAACCAAGCATCTGTTGGTCAACACAAGAAATCATTTTAGGATCAGTGTTTACTGACCTAGGTCAGCTGTCAAAGGATTTTATTGATTTGGGATATGAAGTTTAATTCTTTCAAGTACTGATTCTAGCTAATTGTGGTAAATATTATTGGTCATTGTAATTTGTAATTAAGTCGACTTGAAAATCTAGATGGTATATATGAAAGGTCAAGTTGAGATTCTAATGTGTGAGTGAGTATGCAAGTGTATTGATTGATTGAGAAGGAAAGTGTGTGAGTGAACTTGAAGGATGGTCAGATATCCTTGTGGGGCAGCAATGTAATATTCGATTAGGAAGGATCAATCTTTCGTAAACAAAAAAGAGATCTGTTATCAGTAATTCAATTGCATCTCATCAGGTCATTTCATTGTTACTTTCTTACCATTGTAGCAGTGATTCCAAAATCTCTTAACAAAGTTTGTTTAACAGCCAGTTGTAAATCCTCTAAAAAGGTGACAATTCTATTGAATTGTTTTAAGACCTCTTGCAAGGCCACTCCTAATAGGATGATTAAATCATCTAACATGGTCACACCTAATAGTGTGTTTTGTAACCTTTAACTAGGTTTCCTTCTAACAGTGCTCACTTCAAAAGAGTGAAAATCAGTAACTAGTTACATTGGTGGTCTCATATTAGGTTTCCAAGTTAAATCTAGCATCTCATGTGTTCATGTTATTTCTTTTATGCTTGCAAGTTAATCACTATGAATGTTTAAGTTCAATTAAAAGTATAGCATACATTGCATTTACCGAGTTACAACATTTTCAGTATGTTTATCGAGTGACAACAGTAAGTAATTTTGCTAACATCTAAGGGATCTATGGATATGTTTTTGTGGTAACTAATTCAACCCCCCCCCCCCCCCCCAGTTACTCCATTTAGATTTCTAACAATTGGTATCAAAGATTTTGGTGCTTCCAGGAAAGGTTTCAAGGACCTAAGCTAAAGATTAGGATGTCTTACAAGACAAAAATTCCAAAGCTTAAAAAAGAATTTTTTTTAGCATGGTAGGAACTCATGAGACTTCATCTAGGTTCCATTGGTGATTCAAGATACAAATATCTTCATGAAGAATACATAACTCCTACTGGTACATTATCTGTTGGTGACATTGCTGAGAAAAAGAACCATAACACCATGATGATAGATATTGCATCTACTCTTAGCTATGAGAAATTTGATGATATAAAGGACTGCAAAGCTGCTTTTGAAATGTGGAATAAGCTAAAGGACATCTATGGAAATGATGACAATGTGAAGAGAGCCAAAGCAAAAAGCCTTAGAGGACAGTTTGATCATATGAGAATGAGAGACGATGAAAACATTGCCAAATATGTGGAAAGAATCAAAGCTAGTGTCAGTGCAATCAAATCATCTGGAGGAGAAATCAAGGAAGAAACTATTGTAAGTAAAGTTCTCATAACATTGCTTCCTATCTATGAAATTAGAGTATCAGTTATTCAAGAAAGGAGATGTAAGACAAATCATAAGATAACTTTGGATACCTTAGTGGGAAGATTGATAGTATTTGAGTTAGACAACTATGACAATTATGTTCTAGCTTCCAAGAATATTGAATTTGTATTTGAGGCCAAGCTTTCACTTAAGGAAAAAGGCAAGAAAATAAAGGACATTCAGTCAGAAAGTGAAGAATAATCATAGGAATGTTTTGATAGTGACCTTGAAGTTGTTGAAGCTTTACTTGCAAGGAAATATTCTAGAGGTAGAGGAAAATACAAAGGTAAAGTTCCCTTAATCTATTTTTCATGTGAAGAGGTTGGTCATATTGCTGCCAAGTGCTCAAACAAAGATAAGGATGAAAAGAAGAATCACAAGTGCAATAGCAAGAAGGATTTCAAAGTTCATAAATCATTCAAGGACAAAGGTAAGAAAACTTTTTTTATGGCTAAGGATTCTGATAATAATGAAGATGAAATAGTTTACATTGCTATGAAAGTTGAATCTGATGATGAAGAAGATAAGATGGCACTTATCTCTCATGTGAGAAGAAATGATACATGGATCATAGATAGTGGATGTTCACATCATATGAACGATGACAAAATAGAGTTTGAAAACTTTGAAAACTATGATGGTGGTAGTGTAAGATTTGGAAACAATGAACTGTGTTGCATAAAAGGGAGAGGGCGAATCTCATTAACCAAAGAACTTGTATGTGACAATGCCTATTAGATTGAAGGACTAAAACATAATTTTATGAGTGTGGCATAGCTAATCAATATTAGATTCAAGGTGGAATTCATGCATGACAAGGCAAGACTACTGGATGACAAAGGAAAATTGATTGGATTAGGAAAACAAATAAAAGGTAATTTATTTTATCTTGATCTTGGTGATTGCTCATGTTTTATTGCTCAAGTTGAAGAAATTTGGTTATAGCACAAAAGGTTATGTCATGTGAACTTTGATAACATGGTGAAAATAAGAAAATTCAAGTAAGTAAGAGGCATTCCTAGCTTGAAGAAATCAGATGTTGGTTTATGCAAGAATTATTAGATTAGCAAAATGGGAAAGACTAGTTTTAAAAGAAAAAACTATTAGCCTGAAGATATCTTAGAAATTGTGCATACTAATTCGTGTGGACCTATTGGAATACAAAGCTATGGTGGAGAAAAACTCTTTATTCTTTTTGTTGATGACTATTCAAGAATGATGATTGTTATGTATCTTAGAGAAAAGTCAGAAGCATTTGAAAAATTTAAATGGTATTTGGCAAGAGTAGAGAAAGAAATAGGGAAAAGACTGAAATGCTTAAGATCACACAAAGGTGGTGAATTCATCTCTAATGAATTCAATAACTTTTTCATTGAAAGAGGAATCAAAAGATAGGTATTAGCCCTTGGAACTCCCAAGCAAAATAGAATAGTTGAAAGGAGAAATAGATATATCATGGATTGTGCAAGAACTTTGATGATTGAAAAGAACATTGCTATCAAATATTGGAAGGAAGCTATCAACACTACAATTTATACCTTAAACCAAGTATGGTTGAATAAGGACTCATATAAAACTCCCTATGAGTTATGGTATGGCTATAAACCCAATGTAAGTTACTTGAAAGTATTTGGAAGTAAATGTTATATCTTGAAAGAATCTAGGAAAGGAAATTTTGATGTGCAAGGTGATGAAGGTATAATCTTAGGATATTCTTGCAAAAGTAAGGCATATAGATGTTTGAATTTGTCTACTCATAAAATCATAGAAAGTGCACATGTGAGAATTGATAAGTTTGCAAAAAGGACTGAAGAAGAAAGTAAAAAGGAACTAGAAGACTACAGGAGATTTTTTTACATCGAGCTTGATACATTGCCAAACACATCTATCAATAAGGAGACTTCAACTCCCAAGTATTTCTCAGTCACCAATTTGTAAGAAGTTCAAACCGAGTCATAGTCTGAAGCTACCGAGCCAATGCCTAATGAGTCTGAAGGACCCGAGCCACAAATAGAACAACTAGAGCCAGAGGTTGAAATTCAAATTGAAGATAGCAGAACTCAATCAAAAGGCAAAGAACCTATATTGGCCAAATATGTCTGAAGGCATCATGCACTAAAACAGATTATTGGAGATAAATCAAAAGGTACTATAACAAGAAGTAAGCTAAAAGGTACATGTTTACTTGTTGATTTTGAACTTAGAAATGTTAAAGATGCATTGGAAAATGAAAGTTGGATTGAGGCTATGAATGAAAAAATAGAGCAAATAGAAAAGAGCAAAACCTAGACTCTTGTACCTAGGCCTAAAGATAAAAATGTGATTGGAACAAAATGGGTATTCAGGAATAAGTTGAATGAAGATGAAAAGGTATCAAGAAACAAAGCTAGATTGGTATGTAAAGGCTACTCTCAAGAAGAAGACATTGATTATGGTGGGACTTTTTCTCCTGCTAGGACCTTACTCACATATGTAGCACATAAGGGATTTAAGGTATATCAGATGGGTGTTAAATCTATATTTCTCAATGGTATTCTTGATGAAGAAGTCTACATTGAACAACTAGAAGGTTTTGTTGATCTAGATAGAAGCCTGACATGGTCTGCAAATTGCACAAAGCATTGTATGGTCTGAAACAAGCTCCTAGAGCATGGTCTAAAACAAGTTCCTAGAGCATGGCATGGTATGAGAACAGATTATTGGAGATAAATCAGAAGGTACTATGACAAGAAGTAAGCTAAAAGGTACATGTTTACTTGCTTATTTTGAACTTAGAAATGTTAAAGATGCATTGGAAAATGAAAGTTGGATTGAGGCTATGAATGAAGAAATAGAGCAAATAGAAAAGAGCAAAACCTAGACTATTGAACCTAGGCCTAAAGATAAAAATTTGATTGAAACAAAATGGGTATTTAGGAATAAGTTGAATGAAGATGGAAAGGTATCAAGAAAAAAAGCTAGATTGGTATGTAAAGGCTACTTTCAAGTAGAAGGCATTGATTATGGTGAGACTTTTTCTCCTGTTCCAAGAGTGGAAGTTGTCAGGACCTTACTCACACATGCAGCACATAAAGGATTTAAGATATATCAGATTGATGTTAAATCTATATTTCTCAATGGTATTCTTGATGAAGAAGTCTACATTGAACAACTAAAAAGTTTTGTTGATCCAAATAGAAGGGACATGGTCTGCAAATTACACAAAGAATTGTATGGTCCGAAACAAGCTCCTAGAGCATGGTATGAGAGGTTACACAACTACCTTATATATATTGGTTTCCAAAGAACTAATGATAATAGTAGTTTGTACATCAAGGAAGGACCAGATAACAAGATTGTATTGGTAGAAATATTTGTGGATGATACTTTATTTATAGGGAATGATGATCAATGCAAAGAATTTTTAGAGCAAACGAACAAAGAGTTTGAAATTTCTATATTTGGTGAGATCAAGTTCTTTATTGGATTGTAGATACAGCAAAGCAAGAATGGTATCTACATTAGTCAATCTAAGTACATCAAGGAGATACTCAAAAGGTTTGGTATGGAAGAGTCAAAACTAGTTGGAACCCCCATGAGTACTGGATTAAAACTTACCAAAGATGATTCAAAAGAGGTAGATCAGACATTATACAAATCAATATTGGAAAATTATAGTATGTAGTTCATACAAGGCCTAATATTACTGTTGCAATTGGTATAGTAGCAAGATTCTTAGCTAAACCCAGAGAAAGTCATATGATGGCAATCAAAAGAATCTTGAGATATTTAAAAGGTATTGAAGACTATGGACTATGGTATAAACTTGGAGGAAATTTGGACCTAAAAGTGTTTACTAATGCTGATTGGGCTGGAAATATTGATGAAAAAAAAAGTACAAAGTGGTGGAGCATTCTTTCTTGGTAAAAGATTGGTATCTTGGACAAGCAAAAAGCAAAATTGCACATCCCAATCCATAGCAGAAGCAGAATATGTTGCAGTAGTAGTGAATTTTTCTAATATTGTTTGGTTTAAACAATTGTTGGAAGGCATGAAGGTTGAGATCAAAGAACCAATTGTCATGTTTTGTGATAATACAAGTGCAATTAACATATCTAAGAATCCAGTGATGCATTCCAAAACCAAGCATATTGCTATAAATATCATTTTGACAGAGAATTAGTGCAAGACAAAGAAATCAGATTGGAATATGTGCATACAAAAGAACAAATTTTAGACATATTTGCCAAGTCATTACCTAAGGATGCATTCTTGTATCTAAGAGGTAAGTTAGGGGTCATTCCCCTATCTGAAGCTCACTAAGTAAAGTTTGAGTGATGCATCATTAGGAACCTAGTTGAAGATCTATTAGTTGATGCACCATAATAAAGAGAACGTTGCATATGAATCACTACTCAAGGTACATTGATACTCATTTGGTATGTGTTGTCTTTGGCATGTGTTGTCAAAGAGTGAGAGTTTACTATCATATCTTTCTAAAATTTTTTTTGAGGAAAGAAGCTATGTAATTCCTTCACAAAGGGACATTACTACATAAAAGAGAAGCTTGTGGTATAAAAATCTTAGAGGGAAAAACTTTCTATGAAAGAAAATTTTGTTTTCAAACTTCATTGTGCTATGACATGTTGTGTTTCCATCAATGCCAAAGAGGGAGATTGTTAGATACAATTGTCTAATTGTGTGTTGTCTTTCATGTTACACAAGTTTCATATTAGTTGTCAATCTATGCTTATTGAGCTCACTGGGTCAACAAGATAGTTTCTCTTGTCTACTGAGCATTCTTAGAGATTACTCTATGAAGACAGTGTCTACTGAGCTCACTCGGGCATCGAAGAAGATTATAACAGAAAGCAATGTTAACCAAGCTCTCATGGTTAATCAAGGAAAGTTGGTTAGAGTTAGTGTTCACCGAGTTCACTTGGTTGCTAAAGGATTTTGCAAGCTCATAGTGTTAACCAAGCATCTATTGGTCAACATAGGAAATCATTTTAGGATCAGTGTTTATCGAGCTGGGTCGACTGTTAAAGAATTTTTTTGATTTGGGTTATGAAGTTTAATTATTTCAATTATTGATTCCAATCGACTGTGGTAATGATTATTGGTCATTGTAATTTGCAATTAAGCTGACTTGATAATCTAGATGGTATATATGAAAGGTCAAGTTGAGATTCTTTGTGAGTGAGTATGCAAGTGTATTGATTGATTGAGAAGGAAAGTGTGTGAGCAAACTTGGAGGGTCAGATATCCTTGTGGAACAGTAAAGTAATATTTGATCAGGAAGGATCAAGCTTTTGTAAACAGAACTAGAGATTTGTTATCAGTAATTCAGTTGCATCTCATTAGGTCATTTCATTGTTACTTTCTTACCATTGTAGTAGTGATTCCAAAAACTCTTAATAGAATTGGTTTAATAGCTAGTTGTAAATCCTCTAACAATGTGACAGTTCCATTGAATTTTTTTAAGACCTCTTGCAAGACCACTTATAATAGGGTGATTAAATCCTCTAAGAAGGTCACATCTAACAATGTGTTTTGTAACCTTTAACTAGGTTGGCTCCTAATAGGGCTCACTTTAGAAGAGTGAAAGTCAGTAACTAGTTACATTGGTGGTTTTCCCATATTGAGTTTCCACGTTAAATTGGGTGTCTCATGTGTTCATGTTATTTCTTTTATGCTTGCAAGTTAATCACTATGAATGTTTAAGTTCAGTTAAAAGCATAACATACACTGCATTTACTGACTTACATCATTTTTAGCATGTTTACCAAGTGACAACAATAAGTAATTTTGTTGACATCTAAGGAATCTATGGATATATTTTTGTGGTAACTAATTCACCCCCCCCTTAGTTACTCCATTTACATTTCCAACACTTTGATGCTCCTCCCTACAATAATCATGATGTTCCAATGTATTTATTAAAGAAATTGTATATGAATTTTTATTAGGTAGATCCCTAATTATTTTGATATGTTAGATGTTAGAAACAATAGTCCACCAAGATAACTAAGAGGGGAGGTGAATCAGTTATCCAATAGTTAAAACATTTATCAACCTTAAATAATCTTATCCATTCAACAAAAGTAAACAACAACCATAAAAAGATGCACATAGATACTTAAACCAAATATGTTAACTAGGGAAACCCTTGATTAGAGAGAAGACCCTGGTGGGAATGATGCCCACAAGATGATGTACAAATATAAATATTCCTTGTTAAAGGATGGACCCTGTTAGGAGTCTATTACAATATTTAGTACATAAGAGTCCCTATTAGGAGTCTATTACAACATTTAGTATATAAGAGTCCCTATTATGAGACTTTGAATCCATGTTAGGAAATTCAAACTGTGTTAAGAGTTGTACCAACCCTATTAGGAGTTGTAGAAGATAGAAGGACCCACTATCCAAATAGTGTCTACGGCAAGATCACTGAACTCACTGTCTAAATGATGTCTCAACTATTCCTTGTAGAATAATTATGTGTATTGTACTATAACTTCTTTCATTAATCCTATCAACCAAATCAATCACTGTCAGACCTTGTAGACCAAGACGAACCTTATAACCAAGTATCCAACTTTAGATCACATAATAAAACCTCAGTAATGAAGTTTCCTTCACTTTCAGTCTACTCTGCTCAACTTCACATTCTGCTCTTTGTGCTGCTTAAAATCACTTCTCTTCGATACTCATGATAAAGAAAAATGTCCTTCCTTTATATCGAATCCATAAAAAATTTCCTAAGTCAGCTATTAGACCTTCTCAATTAATTATTATAGGACCACCTTAAAAGCATGTTACAATTAGTGATAACATTAATCTTCTACCTTGCAACTTGAATATCTTTTTGTACACATAATATTATGATGAGCGAACTTAGCCACATCATTTCCAACATGTGTTCTTTACATCTTTAACTTTGGCTTCTCAGAATAACAAATATGCTAAGAGATATAACAAGTTTACCAGAATATGCCTCTGTAAACTCTATCTCATAACAATCTTTACCAAAACTTGCATCACTTATTCTAGACTTAATATCTTGTGCTTCTGAGGTTAGCTACATATACTAGACACTTATTAGTATCTCCCTTTAACCTTGCAACTAAATGTACACCATGATCTGTTCATACCAACTTATTCCTTTTGTTTCTCCTCTATCAAATACTACAAAAAACTACTATGTTGACATCAATAAAAAACATAGCCATGAATATAACATATCATCATGACAACAATGTAATCATGTTTCTACCATACTCTCCCATAGGAATATCAGCAACATTCATGATTCCAAAAATTTCCTCCTTTGGCATTGATGGCAATATAGATGAAAAACATCTAGTTCCAAGAATACCAACTGCAAAAGACTATTAATCTTTCTTTTCAAATTCTCTTCATCAATCATTCTCCTCCATTGATATATCTCAATGTGATTTACATCAAACTATTTTTTCATGCTATACTTCTCCAACTTTCTGAACTATTTTTCTATTTTTTTTGCTAACTCCTATTTTTCATTCTAACTTCTCTCGAACATGTTGTACTTGTTATTTCTCTTTTTTCATGTTGAACTTCTCCCCCATTGACATCAATTTCAAAGGTTTCAACAACTGACAATCCCTACAACAACTATTCTTGCTAGCTCAAGTGTCCAAAGACACTGTTCAAAACAACATCCAACAAGAGTCCTAGATGAATCTGTCACTCCCCCATACAAGAAGTATCAACATTCAATCCAAAAAAATAGTGGTGCTTTTATACAGTAGATTGATGCACTCTTGCACCACCTGCTCTAATGTAGGAAGGGGCATAATCCCTAACATACCTTGCAAATACTCAAAAGTCTCTTTCGGAAGAGGCTCAGTTAAAATATCTGCAATCTGCTCTTTAGTGCTCACATACTCCAACCTAATTTCCATTTCTACAACTTTCTCTCTTAACATGTGATACTTGATGGAAATGTGCTTGGTCTTTGAATGCAACACTGGATTCTTAGACATATTTATTGTGCTTGTGTTGTCACAATATATGACAAAAAGTTTGCTAAATTCTATCTTTATATCCTTTAACATTTGCTTCATCCAAATAACTTGATTACAATTTTTTTTTGTTACAACATATTCTACTTCTATTTTACTTTATGAGGTATGGTCCTACTTCTTGCTTGGCCAAGAAACCAATCTTCCTCCAAAAAAGAAGGCTCCACCACTGGTGCTCTTTCTATCATCCATACTGCCTACCCAATCAACATTAGTATAAGCACTTAGAGTGAAATCATTCGATTTTTCATACCACAATCTAAACTCTAGTGTTCCTTTTAGATATCTACATATCCTTTAGATTGCTACATAATGTGTTTCTCTAGGATCAACTTGAAATCTTGCAACAATTCCAATTGCATTTGCTATATCAGGCCTTATGTGAATCAAATATTGCAATCCTCTGATCATAGATTTTTACTTCTTCTTCTCAATGGTAGGTATCTCATCCTTTGTAGATAACTTGTCTCTAGTTACCATAGGTGTTCCAATAGGTTTACATGTTTCTAAACTAAACCTTTTTAGTAAATCCTTCAAATACCTAGTCTGAGAAATAAAGATTCCTTCTTTATCCTATACAATCTATAATCCTAGAAAATATTCCATTTCTCCTATCATACTCTGTTTCAAATTCCTTCTTCATTTCTTCTACAAAATTGTCACTTTCATCATCATTTCCTCCAAATATGATATCATCAACAAATAATACCAAGATCATTAATCCATCATCAATTTCTTTCCAACATAGATTACTATCTACCATACCTTTTCTATATTCAAGCTTTGTCAAATGCTTGTCCAACCTTACATACTAGGTTCTAGGTTCTTGCTTCAAGTCATACAATACTCTCTTCAATCTACATACTATGTCCTTGTCATCTATCCAAGGACAACCTTCAGGTTGCTCTATGTACACCTCTTCTTCAAGTTCTCCATTCAAAAATTTTGACTTGACATCCATCTGATACACTTTGAATTTCTTATATGTTGCATATGCTAAGAATAATCTTACTACTTCAACTCTAGTTGCAAGAGCATAGGTCTTATCATAGTATATTCCTTCTTGCTATGAGTAACCTTTACATACCAATCTTGCCTTGTTCCTTTCAACTTCACCTTGTTCATTCATCTTTTTTCTAAATACCCATTTAGTTCCTATCACATTCTTATCTACTGGTCTGGGGACCAATTCCCATATCTCATTCTTTACTATCTGATCCAATTCCTCTTTCATAGCTTCCTTCCAATAGTCATTTTTATATGCTTCATCTACATTCTTAGGTTCAATGTGAGATATCAAACATAGTTCTTCCATGACTCTTCTTCTTGTCATCACACCTTTATCTCTGCTTTCGATGTTTTTCTTGGGTGGATGATTCTTTTTCATGTTCTTATCTAAAGTAGAAGTTGTTATCTCAACTCTTGGCTCTACTAAAGGTTCTGAGCTTTGTTCTTGCCCTAGATCTCCTTCATTCTATAAATCATTGTTAGTCTCAAGGAATACTTCATCATTCCTTAGTTTAGTAACAACATCACCATTTGAATTGTAATCAATTATTCTTTCTTGTATCTTAAATTTCTCATCAACTCTCACATTTGTACTTTCCATAATAGTCTTAGATTATAACATATAGAAGACTTTCTTTTCAATGAAAAACCAAGAAGCATACCTTCATTACTTCTAGCATCAAATTTACCATTATCATCATCTCTTTTGATATAACACTTACTCCCAAAAATTATAAAATATTTAACTGTGCGTGATTGACCAAACCACAATTTATAAGGGGTGTTGTTTGTGTCTTGGGCGACATGTACAGTGTTCATAGTGTAGACTATTATATTCATAGCTTCTCTCTAAAACATCTTGGATACATCATTCTCAACTAACATAGCTCTTGCTACTTCTATAAGTAACTTGTTTCTTCTTTCTGCTATACCATTTTGTTTAGGGGTTCTTGGAGCTAATAACTATCTTTTGATTCCATTAACCTCACAAAACATGTTAAATTCATTTGAAGTAAAATCTCCTACTCTATTTGATCTTAAACATTTAATATTCATCCCTGATTCATTCTCAACTCTATTCTTGAATATCTTGAATTTACCAAATGTCTCAAATTTCACTTTAAGAAATGCAACCCACGTCATTCTAGAAATATCATCAACTAGAATCATGAAATACCTTTCACCATAGAATCCTTTAGTCTTCATAGGACTGCTAAGATTTGTGTGTACAATCTCCAATTTTTCTATACTAGTAAACTTCTTGCAGGGAAAAGAAGTTTTGTTATGCTTTGCCAAAATAGACTCCTTGTAAATTGTGTTAGTAGGTTTTATAATCTTAGGCAAATCTCTAACTGCAAAGATACTACTGGTCTTCACAATACAAACAATCTCTTATATGCCATAAACAACTATCATCTACCTTTGCAACCAAACATGTCATTTCAATAGGATTCAACTTAAATACATGACCTCTAGATCTAGATTAGTTTCAATTACTTTTCCATCTTTTACTCTGATCATGCATGTCTTTTCTATGAACTACAATTGATAACCTTTATCCACTAGTTGTCCAACACTCAAAAGATTGTGCTTCAAATTGTCAACAAAATATACAACCTCGGTGTCAGTTTTACCATCAAGCATTATAGAGACAATACCTTTAACTTGGCATGCTATGTTATTTCCAACTCTGACGATGCCTCCATCCTAACTTTTGAAGTTAATGAGCTTATTCATAGCACAAGTCATATGATGTGAAAAACCACTATCAATTATCCAATCATATTTCTTTTAAACCTGTGATACAAAAGCTACTTTCTTTGGGCTTTCTTCTTTGATTGTTACAAATCATGTTTCATCATCACTAGGTCAAATATTCAAGGCACTAAAATTTGTTTCTATTCTGGTCAATTCACCAAACTATCTAAGCTCATTCTCAACTGCTTCAAGTCTTCCTAGCAATGTCTCCTTTTTGAAACCTTTGGTACAAGATATCAACAACTGTATCATTTGAACTATTGACTTGAATGACGATGTCAAGGTCTTCAATATCTTCCATACAATCTCATCATCTTCTTTGGTTCCTCCTTGAGATTTAATACCTGTAGTGATTTTTGATATTCTACCTACATCTAATCTTATAGATTCATCTTCCATCATTTTAGGATCTTGAAATGCACAAATCCAATTTTCTAGCCTCAATTTCTTAGAATGTTCATCACCTTCAAAACTAGTTTCCAAAGCTTTCCAAATAAAATGTGAAGTAACAAGTGACTTTACCTTATTGTATTCAATTTTAGGAAGTGTGGTCAATAGTGATTCTCTAGCTCTCATGTTGCACCTAAAAATATCTCTATCTTCCTCGGTACAAGTTTCCAAATATTTTTCAACAATGATTATCTTTGATGTTTTTGTCAAGATCCAATATCCTTGACTCATACACAGTATATGTTTTTCACCTTCTTCTTCAACTTTCATAATTTGTTCCATCAAACTTTAGACTATTTTTCCTAAACATGCTTTCCATGGATCTCCCAAAGTTGTTAAACTTTATCTTCAAGGACCTGATGCTCTGACACCAATTATTAGAAACAATAGTCCATCAAGATAACTGGTCGGGGGGGGGGGGGAGGTGGGGGGGTGTGGGGTGGGGGGGTGTGAATCAGTTATCCAATAATTAAAACATTTATCAACCTTAAAAAATCTTGTCCATTCAACCAAAGTAAATAGCTACTATAACAAGATGCACATAGACAATTACACTAGATATGTTAACTAGGGAAGCCCTTGATTGGAGGGAAAACCCTGATGGGAATGATGCCCACAAGATGATCTACTAATTATATAAATATTCCTTGTCAAAGGATTGACCCTGTTAGGAGTCTATTACAACATTTAGTACATAAGAGTCCCTGTTAGGAGACTTTAAATCCCTATTAGGAGTTGTAGAAGACAAAAGGACCCACTATCCAAATAGCTTCCAGTACAAGATCACAAAACTCACTGTCTAACTAAACTCTCAAATATTCCTTGCAGAATAATTATGTGTATTGTACTATAACTTATTTCCTCTATTCTATCAACCAAACCAATCACAATGAGACCATGCAGACTAGGTTACAAACCTCAAATCCAACTTTGGATCACATAATAAAACCTTAGTAATGAAGTTTCCCTCACTTCCAATTTGCTATGCTCAACTTTGCATTTCACTCTTTGTGTTGCTTACAATCACTTCTCTTTGATACTCATGATAAAGGAAAATGTCCTTCCTTTACATTGAATCCATAAAAAAATTCCCTAATTTGGTTGTTAGACCTTCTTAATTAATTAGTATAGGAGAAAATTAAGAATGTGTTACACTTAGTGATAACATTAATCTTCTGCTTTGCAACTTGAATATCTTTTCGTACATGTAATATTATGATGAGTGAACTTAACCACATCATTTTTGGAATCATGAATGTTGATGATATTCCTATGAGGGATTATTGTAGATATGCTATTATGATGATATGTTAAATTCATGACTGAGTTTTCCATTGATGTCAACATAGTAGTCTTCTATGGCATTTGACAAAAGAACAATAGAAAGATCAAGTTAGCAGAGACACCTAGTTGAGTATTCCCACTATCTAAGGTTATGGGAGATACTTCTAAGTATCCAGTATATGCAGTCAACATCAGATGAAAAAATGATAAGTCTGGAAGAAGTTATGTAAGTTTTCGTGACGTCTTTTCTAACACAGAGTTTACAGAGGCATGTTCTGGTAAACTTGTTATATCTCTTAGAAAAAATGTTATTCTAAGAATTAAGATTGAGGATGTGAAGAAGACATGTTCATGATGATGTGGCTAAGTTCTCTCATCATAATACTACATGTATAGAAAGTTATTCAAGTTTCAAGGTGAAAGATTAATGTTATCACTAAGTGTAATGTGTTCTTAATATGGTCCTATAATGATTAATTGATAAGGTCTAATAGTAAAGTTAGGAATTATTTTATGGACTCGATATAAAGGAAGGAAATTTTCCTTTCTCATGTAGATTGATAAGAAGTAATTTCAAGTAGCAGAGAGTGGAATACAAAGTTGAGCAGAGTAGAGCGAAAGTGAAGGAAACTTCATTTCTAAGGTTTTTCTAAGCAATTCGAGGTTTAATATTTGGATCTAAGATTCGTGACCTTGTCTATAGGGTTTGGAAATGATTGGTTTAGTTGAAGAAAAAAAGGAAACAAGAACATAATAGTAAATTACATGTTTGAGTAGTGAGCTCTTCTTGTAGTTGAAATTGCATGTTTGGGCAGTGGGCTCATCTTGCATACATTATACTACAACTCCTAAGATGGTTGGTGAAACTCCTAATAGGAATTCAAAGTCTCCTAATAGGGACTCATATGTACTGAATGTTGTAATAGACTCTTAACAAGTTCCATCCTCTAACAAGGAATATTTATATTAATAAACCATCTTGTGAGAATCATTACCACCGGGGTTTTCCCTGTAATCAAGGGTTTCCTTAGTTAACATATCTAGTGTAACTGTCTATGTGCATCTTATTATGAATATTGTTTACTTTGGTTGAATGGTTAAGTTTATTTAAAGAAGATAAATATTTTAATAATTGGATAATTGATTCGCCCCCCTCCCCTAGTTATCATGGTGGACTATTGTTTCTAACAATTGACATCAGACCATCAAGTCCTTGAAGATAAAGTTTAACAACTTTTGGAGATCCATGGCGAGCATGTTCAAGAAAGATAGTCTAAAGTTTTATGGAACAAATTTTTATAGCTGGAAGGAAAATATGATGATACATTTTCTATGTATGGGTCTAGGGTATTGGATCTTGACAAAATTAGTGGAGATAATCATTGCTAAAAAGGATTTGGAAAATTGTGGTGAGGATGAAAGAGATCTTTTTATGTGCAACATGAGAGCTAGAGAAGCACTACTGACTACACTTCCTAAAATTGAATACAACTAGGTAAAATTACTTGTTACTTCACATTTGATTTTGAAAGTTTTAGAAACTAGTTTTGAAGGTGATGCACATTCTAAGAAGTTGAGGCTACAAAGTTTGATTTTTGCATTTCAAGATGCTAAAATGATAGAAGATGAATTTGTAAGAACATATGTAGGAAGGATATCAAAAATTATTGTAGGTATTAAATCTCAAGGAGGAACCAAAGAATATGATGAAGTTATATGGAAGATATTGAAGACTCTAACAACAACATTTAAGTCAGTAGTTCAAATGATACAGTTTCTGATATCTTGTACCAAATATTTTATGAAGGAGACATTGCTTGGAAGACTTGAAGAAGTTGAGAGTGAGGCTAGAAAATCTGGGGAATTGATCAAAACAAATACAACTTTCAATGCCATGAATATTCGACCTAGTTTATCAAGGGGCACAAGTTTAGAGGAGATTTTGTTAGCAACAATAGATCTGAAGAGGACAAAAATATTGAAGAGGGACTAGCCCTTCTAGTAAGAAGACAAAATGGTGGTAAGAAAATATTTAAATGTTGGACTTGTGATGAATATGGTCATTATGCATCTAAGTTTCCTAAAATAGAGAAAAAGTATAAAAGAAATTACAAACCTAGAATAGATAGAGAGTGCTTGTATGCAAATGAAGAAAATGATTTTGATGAACAAGCGGTAAGTGCTAGTGATGATGAAATTAGATTTTGACAATTAAAGAAGAAATCCTAGAAGAAGTAGCTTTGGTATCATAGGTTGAAAAGAAATCTAATTAAATAATTTATAGTGGTTGTTCACATCATATGATTGGTGATATGAAGAAATTTTTTGACTTCAAAAGTCAAGATGGAGGCATTGTCAGAGTTGGAAACAATGTAGCATGCCAAACTAAAGGTATTAGATCTATAACTCTTGATGGTAAAACTAACACTAAGGATGTGCATTTTGTTGACGGTTTAAAGCACAATCTTTAGAGTGTTGGACAACCAATGGATAAAGGTTATCCATTGCAGTTCGTAGAGAAGACATGCGTGATCAAAGATAAAGATGGAAAGGTAATTGGAATAGGAACTAGATTTAGAGGTCATGTATTTCAGTTGAATCCTACTAAAATGACATGTTTGGTTACAAAGGTAGATGATAGTTGGTTATGGCATAACAGATTTTGTCAAATAAAAATTGATAGTATTTTGAAGACTATTAGTATGTTTGCAATTAGAGATTTTCCTAAGATCATAAAACCTACTAACACGATTTTCAAGGAGTGTGCTTTGGCAAAGCATAACCAAACTTCTTTTCATAACAAGAAGTTTACTACTACAGAAAAATTGGAGATTGTACACATAGATCTTAGTGGTCCTAAAAAGACTAAAGGATTCTATGGTGAAAGATATTTTATTCTAGTTGATGACTTTTCTAGAATGATGTCAGTTGTATTTCTTAATGAGAAATTTGAGGCATTTGATTAGTTCAAGATATTCAAGAATAGAGTTGAGAATGAATCTAGTATGAAGATTAAATGTTTAAGATCAAATTTAGGAGGATAATTTACTTCAAATGAGTTTAACATGTTTTGTGAAGAAAATGAAATCAAAAGATAGTTATCAGCTCCAAGAACCCCTGAACATATTGGTATTGTAGAGAGAAGGAACAAGTCAATTATAGAAGCAGCAAGAGATATGTTGGCTAAGAATGATGTATCGAAGATGCTTTGGAGAGAAGCTATGAATATAATAGTCTACACTATGAACAGAGTACAAGTTATGAAAGACACAAACAAGACCCCTTATGAACTGTGGTTTAGTCACTCACCTATAGTTATGTATTTTAAAAAATTTATAGTAAGTGTTATATCAAAAGAGATGATTTTATTGGTACGTTTGATGCTAGAACTGATGAAGTTATGCTTCTTATTTATTCATTGAAAATAAAGGCTTACAGATGCTATAATCTGAGAACTAAGACTATTATGGAAAGTGCAAATGTAAGAATTGATAAGAAATTCAGGATACAAGAGAGAATAGTTGATTACAAATGATATGATGATGTTGTTACTAAGCCAAGGAATGATGAGGTATTTCTTGAGACTAACAAAAATTTGTAGAATGAAGGAGAGCTAAGGTAGGAAGAAAGCTCGAAACCTTTAGTAAAGCCAAGAGTTGAGATAGAAACTCGTACATTAGGAAAGAATATGATAAAGAATTGCCCATCCGAGTAGAACATTGGAAGAAAAGATAAAGGTGTGATGACAAGAAGTAGATTCAAGGAAGAACTATGTTTGCTATGTCAAGTTGAACCTAAGAATGTAGATGAAGCATGTAAAGATGATTATCGGAAATAGGTTATGAAAGAGGAATTGGATTAGATAGTAAAGAATGAGACATGGGAATTTGTTCCCAAACCAGCAAAAACTAATGTGATAGGAACTAAATGGGTATTCAAGAACAAGATTAATGAGCAAGGTGAAGTTGTAAGGAACAAGGAAAGATTGGTATGTAAAGGTTACTCGTAGGAAGAAGGAATCTTTATTTTTTAGACTAAGTATTTGAAGGATTTACTAAAAAGGTTTGGTTTGGAAACATGTAAACCTATTGGAACACCTATGGTAAATGGACACAAGTTATCTATGATGGATGAGACACCTACTATTGAGAAGAATAAATACAAATCTATGATTGAAGGATTATAATATCTAGCTCACACCAGCTTGGATATAGCAAATGTAGTTGGAATTGTTGCAAGATTTCAAGTTGATCCCGGAGAAGCACATTATGCAGTAGTGAAAAAGATATTTAGATATCTAAAATGAACATTTGAGTTTAGATCATGGTATGACAAATCTAATGATTTCACTTTATGTTCCTATATTGATGTTTGTTGGGTAGGTAGTATGGATGATTGAAAGAGCACTAGTAGTGGAGCCTTCTTTCTTGAATGAAGATTGGTTTCTTGGCTAAGAAGTGGGATTATACATCACAAAGTACATTGAAAGTAGAATATGTTATAGCAGCAAACAATTACAATCAAGTTGTCTAGATGAAGTAGATGTTGAAGGATATAAGGATAGAAATTAGTGAACCTATTGTCATACATTGTGACAACACAAGCACGGTAAATAAGTCTATGAATCTAGTGTTGCATTTAAGGACTAAGCACATTTCTATTAAGTTTCACATGTTGAGAGAGAAACTTGTAGAATAGGAAATCAGATTGAAGTATGTGATCACTAAAGAATAGATTGTAGATATATTCACTAAGCCTCTTCCCAAAGAGACTTTTGAGTATTTGTGAGGTATGCTAGGGGTTATGCCCCTTCCTACATCAGAGTAGATGATGCAAGAGTGCATCGGTCCAAAGTAATAGAGAACCATTGTTTGAATAGACTTAATTTTGATGCTTCCTATATGGGCGAGTATCTGTGATGGACAAAGTCATCTATGAATCTTGTTGGATGTTGTTTTGAAGAGTGTCTTTTGAAACTTGATCTAGTAAGAATCAGTTGTTGCAAAGTTTGATGGTTGTTGAAAACTTAGAAATTGATGTCAATGGGGGAGAAGTTTGGCATGAAAAACATCATTAGAAGATCTTGAGGAAGAGCATCATGGGGAGAAAGCAAAGACAAGAAAGAAGGAGTACAACATGAAATGACAATTTGACAGAAAGCACATTCAGGTATATCAATGGGGAAGAATGATTGATGAAGAGGACTTGAAAAAAAAGATCAACAATCAACAGTCTTTTTTTGGTATTCTTGAAACTAGATGTTTTTCATCTATGTTTCCATCAATGCCAAAGGGGGAGATTTTTGGAAGCATGAATCCTAATGATATTCCTATGAAGGAGTATTATAGATATGCTATTATGATGATATGTTACATTCATGACTGAGTTTGTCATTGATGTCAACATAGCAGTCTTCTATGGTATCTGAAAGAACAACGGAAAGATCAAGTTGGTATAAATGTCTAGTTTAGTATTCCCACTATTTAAGGTTATGGGAGATACTTCTTAGTATCCAATATATGTAGTCAACATCAGATGAAGAAATTATATGTCTAGAAGAAGTTATACAAGTTTTGGTGATGTCTATTATGAGATAGAGTTAACAGAGGCATGTTCTGGTAAACTTGTTATATCTCTTAGCAGAATTTGTATTTTGAGAATTGAGTTTGAGGATGTGAAGAAGACATGGATAATCTCACTCATCATAATATTAGGTGTATATAAAGTTAATCAAGTTTCAAGGCGAAAGATTAATGTTATAGGTAAGTGTAACATATTCTTAATGTGCTCCTATAATGATTAATTAAGAAGGTCTAACAATCGACTCAAGAATTGTTTTATGGACTTGGTATAAAGGAAGGACATTTTCCTTTATCATGTGGATTGATAAGAAGTAATTTTAAGTAGTAGAGAGAGAAAAATGTGAAGTTGAGCAGAGAAGAGTGGAAGTGAAGGAAACTTCATTGCTGAGGTTTTGTTGAGTGATCCAAGGTTTAATATTTAGATCCAACATTCATGACCTAGTTTACAAAGTCTAATAGTGATTGTTTTAGTTAATAGAAAAAAGGAAAGAGGAACATAGTATTAAATTCCATGTTTAAGTAGTGATCTCTTCTTGTAGTTGAAATTGCATGTTTGGGCAATGGGCTCATCTTGCATACATTATACTACAACTCCTAACAAGGTTGGCACAACTCCTAATAGGGTTTGAATCTCCTAACGAGGACTCATATGTACTAAATGTTGTAATAGACTCCTAACAGGGTTCATCCTCTAACAAAGAATATTTATATTAGTACATCATCTTGTGGGCATAATTTTCACTAGGGTTTTCCCTCTGATGAAGGGTTTCCCTAGTTAACATATCTAGTGTAACTATCTATGTGCATCTTATTATAGTTGTTGTTTACTTTAGTTGAATGGTTAAGTTTTTTTAAAGAAGATAAATATTTTAATTGTTGGATAACTGATTCACCACCCAAACCCCCCCCCCCCCAATTATCTTGGTGGACTATTGTTTCTAATAGTCATCACCAATATGTTTTCTTCACATCTTGAACTTTGGCTTCTCATAATAAAAACTCTACTAATGGATATAACAAGTTTACCAGAACATGCCTCTGTAAATTCTATCTCAAAACAGTCTTTATAAAAACTTACATAACTTCTTCTAGGCTTAATATCTTCTTCTTCTAAGGTTAACGACATATAGTAGACACTTATTAGTATCTCCCTTTAACCTCACTATTGAACATACACCACGATCTATTCATACCAACTTGACCTTTCTTATATTCTTCTGTTAGATACTACAAAAAATTGCTATGTTAACATCAATGACAAACACAATGATGAATGTAACATATCATCATGATAACAATCTAATCATGTTTCTACCATAATCCCCCATAGGAATATCATTAGCATTCATGCTTCCAAAAATAGATTCTTAGGATAGAGGTAGGGGGTCATCATTTGAGAGGTTGGGGGCATGTCCTAACCCTAATGTAAATAGGGTGCCTATTGTTAAGCCACAAAGTGAGCATGTGATTATTCGTTTAGTAGTGAAAGAACATATATAGACCAATAGTCTAGGGACTATCAATGCTTTGACATAGATGCTCATTCATTGTTCCAATCCATTAGTTGAGGAGGAGCCTTCTTTGCATTGCAGTCACATGTGTACATCATATAGATCCTTATGCACATTTGGCAGTCATGTGGAGACAATATAGATGATGGGCTAGTCACTGATGAGTTCCTAAGTGTCACATTGGGCATTGACACACAAGTAAATTACAATTATAATAAACTAATTTGATCACATTTTATATGTATAGTGAATGACTAATTAATTAGCATGTCTTAACATTGTTCAAAATTTAGGGTAATAGTGTTGATGGCCCTAGTACAAATTCCTTGACCCCATTTTATGTCCCATCGATGAGTCGAGAGGTATGTATTGATTTAATCATTTAAATTAATACATATATTTATTAAGTAATCATATGAAGGATTGATAAAAAATATTTATCCATGTGCATCAATTCGCTACTAGACCATCAATATTCACAAGGGACTTTGAGCCTAGGCATGATAGGAGCTTCATAGAGGTACATTTGTTTCATGTCAATTTAATTTATTTGATTATATTTGTTTCATGTTTCATATTACATATAAGTTTTATTATATGATTTGCAATTGTTGACGTCTGAGACTCCTCCTCATCTTCATTAGTCCATCGATCACAGAGTTGCTACCACGATGTCTAGTTCAGAGCCATTGGACAAGATATGAAAGAGTTTCCATAGTTAGTATTGAAATTTCAAATGGTATTTATAAGTATGATCAAGTGATTATATTGATTAAATTGTTGTAGGAACTTGTTACTCCTGATCATTTGTGAACCTTTCAAGTGGATGTACAAAGTGATTATTTGATGGCAATAAGAAAATAATTGATTTTGTGTGTACATATATTTGATCTTAATGTATAATAATTATTGATTCATATCTATTTTATTTGTATCAGCTCCAATTAGAGAGAAGTATAAACAAGAGGATGAGTGAGAGTGTAAGGAAGACCCCATCATCTCCCTCCACACAATGACCAAAGACCTCTAGGGATTTGTTTCGTTTACCTCATTGGAAGGAGAAGATATAGGGATAGACACACATGTATAGGCATTAGTGAACATATATCTTAGATTTTATATTAGGGGACATATTTGGCATACATTTGATGTATATATGACATTTTAGATTTGATGTATGACATATATTTGATACATGAAATTATTAGACTTATGACATTATTGGTTATCATAATATATGATATGTTTGTTCGTGTATGACATTATCGGTTATCATAATATATTATATGTGTTTTCATGTACGACATTATTGGTTATCATAATATATTATATGTTTGTTCATGTATGACATTATTGGTTATCATAATATATATCTTTTTTTTCTTATTTACATTTTAAGTACATTTCATGTATTTCATTTTAATGTAATTTTTTTCCAAAATGATGTAGAGTGCTCACACCAAAAGCTAGTGGATTCCCAACAAGAACACTTTTAAGGTAAACTACCTTTCCCACATTCCTAAGTTTCTTCAAAGACTCTTTCCAACTTGGTTACAACACTGAAAAAACTTCTACGGGCAACTTCACAAAACTACTAGATCACTTTCCCTATTCAAGACTTGGGAAGTAATAAGGGAAGATGAGAAAATTTGAGAAATGGATCATAAGTAACTTCTTGTTTCAAACTAACACCTTAGACACTTTAAGGAAAACTTAATAACTATCTCACAAATTTTAGTTTTTCATCTATTCTATCCTTCTAAGAGATTCTTCAAACATACTATGAGTGAAAACAATCTTCCAACATCCTACATGACTATATTTTCTTTGCAACAGCATGTAATTTGCTGATTTTTGGAAAAATCTTCACAAAGGGAAGTGATTATGTTTCAAACCCCATAAAATGGCTATTAAGACAACCAAGAAGATCCTTAACATCTTCCACCAACTCCATTTAGTGATAACATGCAGCTAAAGTAGTGTTTCATTCTGACAAAGTACAGATTTGCTATTCTAAAATTGGGAGTAATTATATTTGACAATAACTCAATGATGATACAAGTTTAACATCAATAGTGATTCCTTGCCACATAAAATGAACTTAATAATCACCAATATATTATGCCTCCTCTAACTTCATAGAGAATATTTTCATCATTTAACATCCATTCCAACTAATTACTAGTTGGTTTGATTGGTTACATGGTTAATTTCAATGTTTTCCAAAAAACTGCAAAAATTGCCAAAAAGTTGTTACCAACTTTTATTGCAAAATGCAATTTTTGCACTAATTCTTCCTAGAACTTAACCAAGTGGTTTTTTAGTAACACATAGGACCTATATAAGGTGTAATGACTCTTAAAATACTTCTTGAGTCAACTTATTAACAAAAACATCAAAAAAGCAAAAATCTTTAGGACTAAAGCAACTTGGGTTTATAGGTTACGTCAAGTTATTTGACCTTACAAACAAGGATTACCTTACTACCATAAAAAAAAAATATCATGTTCAAAATGAGGTGTATGATCACCCCTTTACCTTCTATCATGAGTCTCAATGATTGGATGAGATGACATATTCAGTTGCTAACTAGGTGCCCTGCACCACAAGTTTCAACATCACCCAAGATGGGGTCACAAAATAAAAATGGAATACAATCTCTAAAAAGAGAGAGAGGTTATTCTAGGTATTGTAAATATGACCCTTTAGCACCAATAATTACATCCATAGCTCACATGATCTCTGAGATATGCACCATCAAAGATCATTTCCCTATGGCATTAATGACTCTTAGGGTCAATTTGGTTTAGTGTGCCTGAAAAATTTTGAGTGATCAACAAGATGGGATGATCTTGGAAATAGGGTTTACTCGGCCACCCAGAGCTAATGGAACAAACAGTTCAATCCCATAATGAATAGATGGAGAGATTCACTAGTTGGCAACTTTGTACTAGCCAATACTACAGGTTTCAACATCACCTAAGATGGGGTTGAAAATCAAAACAGAATCTGATCTACAAAAATTGAGAGAGGTTATTGTGGGTGTCAAAAACATAATCCTGTAGCACCTAGAATTGCATCCATATCTCACACGAGCTCTAAGATATGCTCTATCAATGATCATTGCCCTATGGCATTTAGTGACTCTTAGGGTCAATTCATTTTGGCATGCCCAAGAAAGTTTGAGCACTCAATGGGATGGGATGAGCTTGGGACTAGCGCTTACCTGGCTACTTAGAGCTAATGGAATAGACAATTCAATCCCACAATGAATGGTTGGAGAGATTCACCAATTGGCGACTTTTTACTGGCCAACACTACAAGTTTTAACATCACCTAAGATGGGGCCACAAAATCAAAATGGAATCCAATCTCCAAAAAGTGAGAGAGGTTATTGTAGGTGTCTACAACATGGTCTTGCAGCACCTAGAACTGCATCCATACATTAGATAAGCTCTGAGATATGCCCCGTCAAAGATTTTTTTCCTATGGCATTTAGTGACTCTTAGGGTCAATTCAGTTTGGCATGCCTGAGAACATTTGAGCACTCAATAGGATGAGAAAAGTTTGGAACTAGAGTTTACCCAATCATGGGGAGCTAATGGAATAGATAGTTTGATCCCACGATGAATGGTTGGAGAGGTTCACTAGTTGGCGACTTTTTACTAGCCAACACTACAAGTTTTAGCATCACCTGAGATGGGACCACAAAATTAAAACAAAATCTAATCTCAAAAAAGTGAAAGATGATATTGTAGATGTCGGCAACATAATCATGTATCACCCAAAATTGCATCCATATCTCACATGATCTTTGAGATATGCCTTGTCAAAGATCACTACCCCATAGCATTTAGTAACTCTTGGGGTCAATTCAATTTGACATGCTCGAGAACATTCAAGTGCTCAATGGGATAGGACAAGATGAGCTTGGGACTAGGGTTTACTTAGCCAAATGGAGCTAGGGGAATAGACAGTTTGATCCCACAATAAATGGTTGGAGAGATTCACTAGTTGGTGACTTTATATTGGCCAATACTGTAAGTTTCCCAGCATCACTCAAGATGGGGCCGCAAAATCAAAACCAAATTTGATCTCCAAAAAGTGAGAGAGGTTATTGTAGATGTATGCAACACTATCTTATGACACTTAGAATTGTAGCCATACATTGAATGAGCTCCAAGATATGCCCTGTCAAAGATCATTTCCCCATGGCATTTAGTGACTTTTAGGGTCAATTCAGTTTGGAGTGCCTAAGAATGTTTGAGCACTCAATAGGATGAGATGAGCTTGGAACTAGGGTTTATGCAATCACATAGAGCTAACAGAATCAACAGTTTGTTCCATGATGAATGGTTGGAGAGATTCACTAGTTGGGGACTTTGTACTAGCCAACACTACAAGTTTTAGCACCACTTGAGATGGGGCCACAAAATCAAAATGGAATTTGATCTCCAAAAAGAGAGAAACACTATTGTAGGTGTCATAAACACAATCTTGTAGCACCTTGAGTTACATCCATATCTCGTACGAGCTCAAAGATATACTTTGTCAAATATCGCTACGCTATGACATTTAGTGACTCTTAGGGTCAATTTAGTTTCCAATGTGCTCAAGAATTTTTGAGTGCTTAATAAGATGGGATGAGCTTGGAATTAGGGTTTACCCATATACCTAGAGCTAATAGAATAGACAGTTTGATCCCATGACAAACAGTTGGAGAGATTCACAAGTTTGTGCTAGCCAATGCTACAAGTTTCAGCATCACCCAATATGAGGCCACAAAATTAAAATGGAATTCAATCTCCAAAAAGAGAGAGATTATTATAGATGTCAGCAACATAATCCTATAGCACCTATAGTTGCATCCATACCTCACATGCACTCTAATATATGCCCCGTCAAAGATGGTTTCCCTATGGAATTTAGTGACTCTTAGGGTCAATTTAGTTTTGTGTTCTTGAGAATGTTTGAGCACTCAATGATATGGGACAAGCTTGAAATTAGGGTTTATCCAACTTGGTAGAGCTAACAGAATAGATAGTTTGATTCCACAACAAACTATAAATAACTTGCCCAAGGCAAGAATGAAATGCCAAGATCAAGAAGCTCAGTGGATAGAACCAGAGAGACAAATAATAATCAAATGAGAAAGGATATCAGATAATTGGATATGAGATAATTGGATGAATCCATCATAGAAGTGCCTTTCATATAAAGGCAACTGATATGACTAGGAGTCAGAAAAGAGATAAGGATTACAACTTAGCACATGTCCACCAAAGGTGGATTATCCTCCATTGAGTAGAGGAGTTTGTACAATGATGAGAGGATAAGTTTACTTAGGTGTATCTCATAAAGAGATTTTGTAGACACCATGTGCTCTAATAAGTTGCTAACTCATGTGTTGTCAACAAGACAACTGATATGTCTATGCATATTCCTAAGTGTCTACATGACAACTAATATACTAAAGTATTAACCTAAGTAAACTTAATTAAAGTGTAATAATAATTAATTATTTACACTAACATGAATGGTTGGAGAGATTCACTAGTTGGAAACTTTATACTAGCCAACACTAAAGTTTTAGTATCACCTAAGATGGGGTCACAAAATCAAAATGGAATTCCATCTCCAAAAAGTGAGAGAGGTTATTATGGGTGTCAGCAACATGATCATATAGCACCCAAAATTGCATACATATCTCACATGAGCTTTGAGATATGACTAGTCAAAGATCACTTCCCTATGACATTTAGTGACTCTTAGGTTTAGTTTTGTTTTGCATTCTCGTGAATGTTTGAGTGCTCAATACGATGAGATAAGATTGAGACTAGGGTTTACTTAGCTAGCTAGAGCTAACAGAATAGACAGTCTAATCCCATGATGAACGGTTGGAGAGATTCACCAGTTGGTGACTTTATACTAGCCAACACTACAAGTTTTAACATCACTCGAGATGGGGCCACAAAATCAAAATAGAATCTAATCTCCAAAAAGTGAGAGATTTTATTGTATGTGTTAGCAACACAGCCCTGTAGCACCTAGAATTGCATCCATACCTCGCATGAGCTTTGAGATATTCCCTATCAAAGATTTTTTCCCTATGGCATTTAGTGACTTTTAGAGCCAATTTAGTTTGGCATGCCTAAGAACATTCGAGTGCTCAACGAGATGAGATGAGCTTGGAACTAGGATTTACTTGGGCACCCAAAGCTAATAGAACAAACATTTGAATCCCATGACAAAGAGTTGGAGAGATTCACCAGTTGGCAACTTTGTACTGGCCAACACTACAAGTTTTGACATCACCTAAGATGGTGCTACAAAATCAAAATAAAATTTGATCTCCAAAAAGAGAGAGGTTATTATACGTGTTAGCAACATGGTCTTGTAGCACCCACAATTGCATCCATACCTCACACAAGCTCTAAGATATGCCCTATCAAAGATATTTATCCTATGGCATTCAGTGCCTCTTATAGTCAATTTGGTATGGCATGCCCAAGAAAATTCAAGTTATTAATAGGATGAGACAAGCTTGGAACTAGGGTTTACCCAACCACCTAGAGCTAAAAAGGTAGATTGTTCGATCCCATGATGAATGGTTAGAGAGATTCACTAGTTGCAAACTTTGTACTAGCCAACACTATAAGTTTCAACATCACCCAAGATGGGGATGCAAAAGAAAAATTAAATCCAATCTTCAAAGAGAGAGAGAGAGATTATTGTTGGTGTCAGTAATATGATCCTATAGCACCTAGAATTGCATCCATACCTCACACGAGCTCTGAGATATGCCCCATCAAAAATTATTTCCCTATGACATTTAATAACTCTTAGTGTCAATTTGGTTTGGCATACTTGAGAATTTTTGAGTACTCAACAAAATGGGATGAGCTTGGAACTAGGGTTTACCTGACCACTCAAAGCTAACAAAATAGATAGCTCAATCCCACGATCAATGATTGGAGAGATTCACCATTTGGCAAGTGGTTGTATATTAATTTGAACTCACTTGATGTGGTTTTAAATGATATGTAGGTTGTACTTTACAAAGTCTTTTAATGGTTATCTAATTTCAACTTATTGTATGATGCAGCTGAGTGCTGACATAGTTATTATATATGGTATGTTGTACTATTTAATTATTCTAAGAACTAATGCTTATAGTGCACCCAAATTTAGTTGTTATAAAGATGCGATGTTAGTGAATGATTACTTGTTAATACTATTCTTCAATGCTTTTGTGTATCTACAGGCTCAATCACGAGCCCATATAATTGGCTAAGAGAAAACTATGATTGTGTATCAAGTGATTACAAAATATTTAGTTGAGGAAAAAATATTTGTGCAATCAAGTAGAAAATTGGCCATGGAGGATCAGGTTATGAATTTTGATAAGAATGAAACTATTAAGGAGTTGGATGATATATTAATCCATGGTGCAAGGAATATTCTTAATGAGCATGGAATTGCAGCTACATCTATTAAATATACAAAGGAAGATATAAAAAACCTGCTTTATAGACATATTAATTTGAGAGAAAAGGACATTTCAAAAGAAAATGGTTATCTTGGTGCCATCCAAGGTATGCCAATTACTCAAGATGAAGAGATAAAACCTACAGCTAATGGGAAAGAGTGGGAAGACCTTCTTAGACCCATGAAAGAAGTTACAGATAATGAGGAAGAGCTAGGAAGGGGAAAACAACAAAGGAAAGAAGTAACATATGCATGTGAGCCTATGTCATATGATGATGTTGAATACTCACCATCTACTAGTAGTTCAAGTAGTGATAGAAGCTCCTTAGTGCACATTTACATAGACACAAATTTTTTAGATAGAGAAGTAACAAGTGTTATAGAATTATTCACGGAGCAATGTGAAGTGAAGCCTCAAATTGGCTCATTAGTAGGAAGAGAATCATGTCATACACTTCATTCTGGCACCATAGATGTTTCAATTAGAAATGCCTATTCATCAATGACATTTCATTTATAGGACTTGGGAAGCTAGGATACTCAAGCTAGGCATGATCTCTCAAAGTTCTCATTAAAATATATTAATGATCTTAATAGAACAACAAAAAGCTCATTGCCACCTTTGATGAGGTAGTCTCACTCTTTTTACACTCAAGGCTAACCATCTATAATCGAAGGTTTTAATTCAACTAACAAATGGAGAGCTTCTCAAGGTACAAATTTATTTCATGGAGTTCCTAATAAATCTCAAGGTTCTCATTTAAGTGACCAACTTCTAGGAGTTCCATGAATAGACCTACTGATTCCCCAAATTGGAAAAAGGGTAGATCCCAATAAAAGAAAAGTGAAAATCCCAATGAATATAAAGTTGTTGTAGATCAAATGCATGCATCTTCTTCACTGAAAAGTATACTTGTTTTTAGAGACTTTAGTTTAAATAGAGAGTGTCAGTTCCCAAACATGTCCCAGTCAAGTAGATGACCAAGATGTTACTTAAGTAAAGGAGATATTAGTTTATTAAGGTATCTTAATGATCCCACTTGCATTCAGCTACTATTTTTTGAGCAGCTAGCTAGCTGCTTTGGTGTGGGATTACTGTAATATATGATGTTCTCATACAATTACATGTCATTCATTGTAAACATTTTTTTATTGTAAAGGATTAGTGAGAAATATTTTTAATGTCCCTTTTTGGGACTAAATAATATAACTATTAAAATCACAAAGCTTCCATGTTGTTGTAATGGAGATTATGTGCAATATCATTTTTCTAATTCTGATTTGGTCAATAATACTGTATTCATTTTTTAAGAATAATCTGGTTCACATATATCTAGTTCTTAATTGTCTAGCTATTATGAATGACTTATTGCCTTTGGTTTGGAAAATCTTTGTTGTATATAATACTCAATATCGGTATTCCTTTATATTTTTTAATGGTTAATGATCATATATGCATATATATATCCTTCAATGATATGTCATTTCTTTATTGGATGCACTTGCTTCGGATTCTTAGAATGACTATTTATTACCTATTGGAGGGTTGTGTCTCTTTGATGTATCCTCAAGAGTAGCATCTCTTCCATGCATCCCCTATCCCACCTTCTCTCATCCCCTTCTCTCTCTCTCTCTCTCTCTCTCTCTCTCTCTCTCTCTCTCCCTATTTAATCTAATGAACCAACTAGATCTACTCTACATTTTAATGTCTCACATATTGCCTTGTGGTCTAACTCATGAACCTTCCAAAGAGTCTTATTATGTGGTTTTCCACCATATTTTATCAAGTGGAAATTTTATGTTACAACTAGATTTGAATAATGAAGAATCTTCCTCTCTATTTTCCAATCCTCAAATAACCACAAGATAGAGTTCTTCATACAATATTGTCTAAGCCATGTATCAATTACAACCACCACACTGATATGGTACTCTAAACACCATCTATAACTAAGTGATCCAAAAAAAAATTGGCCTGGACACAATGACATAAATAATAATTTGTCCCTTCTTCATTATCTTCAGGTGCAATAACAACTAAAACATGGCCTATAGTGATAAATGTACAAAATGTGGTCATTAATTCAGAAAATACTAAGGTAAAAGTTATAAAGTTACATATTGAATTTACAAATATATATATATATATATATATTACCAGGTTTCTCTACATTAGACAAGCGATCAAAGTCAATGGATGAATCTACCTCTACCATTTACAGTGCTTATGGGGGAAAATAGGTGTTAATTGGGTCCAAAACCTATACATCCCAATTGTCCACCCATTCAATCGACTCACACTCATCCCAATTTTCTTCTGCACATGATGGATAATAGCATGCCATTCTATGTGTGTCGATACTCAATGAACCTATATCAGAGCTTCTAAAATAGTGTGCAACAATCCTCATATGGTGCAATGTTAGTATTATCTATCAACCAAAAAAATATATGAACCATAGACTCACTTCCTTACCTAAACCCATTGTAGTGTTACACCATTGGATGATGGATTTTGCATCTATCAATGTTGCTCCATATTTGTACTTTAGTTCTTCATGAGATAAGGCTTTTTTGATGCATGTGCCTGCACCATCGTGCTCTCCCTTTCCATAACCAACCTCTATGAAATTCCACATATATTGAATTCTAGACAACTTTTGCATCATACTCAACCAATAGAACATATGTGCATTCTTTAATTGAGATGAGCAATTGTCTGACCAAATAATGTGTTGGCAATATGGTATGCCCCTGTTAGCCAAATCTCCATAAAATAGTTGAAAATAACCATGTATAGACTTTGTAGAATGTGACTGATCATTGCTTATGTAAAATGGTACTCCCTCAATATCTTCTTGTCATCCTCTGTAGTTGTAGGTGAATGCATGAATGTTATGTGAACAAACATGGAAACTTATTGAGAAGTATAATACTTTGCTTGTTCCTCATTTTGTAGTTTTAGTGTAAATGTATCCTTGCACAAACAATGGTATATAATGGAATTGTATTCTTATACAAGTTGAATTGTAAATTCAGCCATCGAGCTCTATGCGTATCCCTTGCATACTCATAAATAATCTTTTTACAAAAATCTTCATGAACTCATAGACTAGAATCTTTTCAATGAATAAATCACATATTTTACCTCGTTTTCCATATTTTATAGATATATCACTATCTTTTATTTTTCATAGTCTACTATTACATTTCCAATTGCATGTATACTATCTATATGTTCACAAGTTGCTAAAAGTTGCAAAGAACCACAAAGTAAGCATGTACCATCCAAGCATGATGTCTTGTAAAATTGTTGACCATCCCCTATTTCACATAAAATGTTGGATATGAATTCCCTTGAAGCTCTAGGTGGCTTGTTCATGTCACAATCATGCAAAAAAACTTAGAATGCAAAAACACACATATGTGCCTAAAAACATCAAGATGGTTAGAAAATTCAATATGTATCTTAAAATAATAAGTTGTGCATGTGTGATTTATCTTCACATAAAAAGGTTTACCCATCTCAAAAAATCTTTGACTTATTTGAATTTGAGGATACATAACAATAAATTTTGTAAAAAATTGTGTTTGAGTTGAATCCCCAAAATAAATTCACATAAGTCAATTTGAGGATACATATATTTGAGGATACATAACAATTCATTCAAACATACAAATTTTAATGAATTCACTATATATTTAACAACTTGTCAAATTATAATGAAATTTGTCTCTATAGTCACAAAGAATATTTAAAAAGGACTGCACTAACCTTTTCTATAGAAAGAATGTTAAAATAGCCTTCAAATAGTCTATCCAATGATTGAATTCAATGTTTGCTAACTTCCAATAGCATGAAAGAATGTTCAAATAGCCTTCAAATAGTGTATCCAATGATTGAATTTTGAGTTTGCTAACTTCCAACAACATGAATCTTGTGCTTTCTATTGTAACAATAGAATAGACAACAAACAAAAAAAAGAATATGGCTCAGGAGGGACCCAAAAATTTGTTATAACCATTTTTTGGTATTTTCATATAGTGTGTACACACTATAGCACATACGTACTATAAAGCATACATGCACTATCTAAAAAATATCTCTCTCCCTATCTCATCCCCTACTCTCTCTCCCTCTCCCTCTCCCTCTCTCTATGTCTCTCTATCTCTCTGTCTCTCTCCCTCTCCCTCTCCCACCCTCTCACATCCCCCCTCTCTCTCTCCTCCCTCTCCCACCCTCTCCCATCCCCTACTCTCTCTCCATTTTGTCACCCTTCTCTCCCTATCCAACCTTCTCCCATACCTTGCTCTCTCTCTCCATTTCTTCCTCCCTCTCCTAAATCCTACTCTCTCTCTCTCCCTCTTTCTCTCCCATCCTCTCCCATCCCCTACTCTCTTTCTCTCCCTATCCCACCCTCTCTCACTCTCTCTCTATCCCACCCTCTTCCATCCCTACTCTCCCTCTCTCTCTCCCACTCTCTCCCATCCCCTACTCTATCCCTCTCTCTCCCACCCTCTCCCCCATCCCCTACTCTCTCTCTCCCTCCCTATCTCTCTATCCCACCATCTCCCATAGCTACTCTCTCTCTCTCTCCCTCTCTCTCTCCCACCCTCTCCCATTCCCTACTCTCTCCCTCTCTCTCCCACCCTCTCCTATCCCCTACTCTCTCTCTCTCTCTCCCTATCCCACCCTCTCTAGCTCTCTCTCTATATCCCACCCTCTCCCATCCCTACTCTCTTCCTCTCTCTCTCCCAAACTCTCCCATCCCCTACTCTCTATCTTGACCTCTCCCACCCTCTACTCTCTCTCTCCCTCTCTCTCCTAGCCTCTCGCATCCCACACTCTCTCTCTCCCTCTCCCACCCCTAATCTCTCTCTCTCCCCCCTCTCATCCCCTACTCACTCACTCTCTCTCTCTCTCTCTCTCTCTCTCACCCCCCCCCTCTCTCTCTCTCTCTCTCTCTCTCTCTCTCTCTCTCTCTCTCCCTCCCTGTCTCCCTATCTAACCTTCCCCCATCCCCTACACTCTCTCTATCCCACCCTCTCCCATCCCCTGCTCTTTCTCCCTCTCTCAACCCTACTCAATCTATATGTCCCTCCCATTCGCCACTCTCTCTCCCTCTCCCACCCACTAATCTCTCTCTTCCCCCCTCTCTCTCCCTCCCACCCTCTCTCACTCTCTCTCTATCCAATCCTCTCCCATCCCTACTCTCTCCCTCTCCCATCCTCTACTCTCTCTCTCCATCCCTCTCTCCCTATCCCACTTTCTTTCATCCCCTACACTCTCTCTATCCCAGCCTCTCCCATCCCCTACTCTCTCTCCCACCCCCTACTTTCTCTCCTCCTCCTCTCCTCACTTTCTCTCTCCCTCTCCCTCCCCCTCCTACCCTCTTCCATCCCCTACTCTCTCTCTATCTCTCTTGATTCCACCTTCTCCCATCCCCTACTCTCTCTCCACCCTCTCCCCCCCATACTCTCTCTCCCTCCCTATCCCACCCTCCCATTCCCTACTCTCTCTCTCTATCTCTCTATCCAACTCTCTCCTATCCCCTACTCTCCCATCCCCTACACTCTCTCTCCCTCTCCCACCCCTACTCTCACTCCCCTCTCCCTATCTCTCTATTCCCCTCCCTCCCTTCCTCCCTCTCTTCCTCTCTTCGTATATATTTTTCTCTCTCTCCCTCTCCCGCCCTCTCTCTCTCTATCCCACCCTCTCCTATCCCCTAGTCTCTCTCTCTCTCTCTCTCTCTCTCTCACGCTCCCTCCCTCCCTCTCCCCCTTCTCACTCTCTCTCTATCCCACCATATCCCATCCCCTACTCTCTCTCTCTCTCTCTCTCTCTCGCTCTCTCTCTCTCTCTCTCCCACTCCTATCTTTTACTATATATTTCTCATACACATATCTCTCTCTCCATATCACACCCTCTCTCATTTCCTAATCTCCCTCTCTCTCCCTCTCTCCCTCTCACATCCCCTACTCTCTCTATATCTTTCTTTCTCTCCATTTCTTCATCCCTATCTCCCTATCCCACCTTCTCTCATCCCCTACTCTCTCTCTCAATTTCTCCCTCCCTCTCTCCCTATCCCACCCTCTCCAATCTCCTACTCTCTCCTTGTCCTCTACTCTCTCACTTTCTACCCTCTCTCCTTTTCTCTCTCCTTCCTTCTCTATTGAAATTTGGGCTTATAAAGTGTGTGCACACTATAGCGTGTACATGTTATGTAAGCCTAAATTTATAAATACTTTACATAGCATGCACACACTATTTAAAGCTTTGGATTCTACCAAGCCTAAGGCTTAGATTTTCCTTGGGATCCAACCCAAAGGTTTGGAGTCTCTAAATTGGTCTAGGATGTGTTTTGTAGCAAACATATAAAAAAATGATTGATTTTTCTTGTGTTCTCTCCTTCAAGTTTCCTCATGGTTGACCATTGATAAAATTAGGTTACATCACATAGTAGATTTGTGTATTAGCTATTTAATCATATAATCTATTTCAAATTTGAACTATTTTAAGCCTTTCAACTATAATTTATTTTCAATGTATGTCCATTTTTTGTCAAAAAACAACATGTACTAATTGGGGTGTAGATTTTAGCTTGTTCATCAAATTTTGTGACAACTTAGTATTTTAGAAACTAGACTATATTCTACACACTTTGAAAAAAATAAACTTTTATTTTAGATTAGTTTTCAATCATTTCTAGGGGGGGCACCTAGATATTTCACATTTTTGGGATGTGTCCAATTTTAAAATTCATAAATTAAAAATACATATTATAAAATTACTTGAAAAATCTAGGATAAACTACACAGTGTTAGGTAACTTTTGACCAGAGCCATTAAAGAATTTCAAAAAAAAGTTAAAATTTTAGGGGGGGCACACTTTGCATTATGTTATGTTTTTTTTGAAAAAATATTACTACTTTCTATGGCCCCCCTTTTTGAGGACCTAAAACTAAACCATTTTGAAAGAAAATTAATAGTTTAGAAAATAGATTCAAAGGACTACTACTTTTGTTTTTGTCATATTTTAAAATTTTGAGCATAACTATCACTAAATTCTTTTCAAAGTTTAGAAATTGTAGATTTCAAGAAGAAAAAAAAATGGCCACTTATTACCCCCTTCCGGCACCACAACTTGGTGCACTTACCCTGATACATTGTTTCTTGCTAAATAGAGTATGAAATTATATGGACATTACATGATATAGTTGTCCTTTCTTCCAGTAGTCATATTTTAAAATAATTTGAATACACCTTTTTCCTTAGTACAATGTAGACATGAAGCCTTTTTATGGAGTTATGTGTGCTTTCTGATATTGTTTACTTCATTTAGAAAGAGAGTTGAGAGGTACTTTCTTATCTTATTTTTAAAGGGTTTGAATGATCAATATTTCCTCATATAAGAAAACTATTAGTTAGCTCATATCTTTAGTATGACTTCCATCGAACAAAACAATTAAAATAACATTAATTCTTTATATTTTTTCCAATTTGAAAATTGAAATTGCAACTATATAGGAAATACATAGGGTCCATACAAGGTTTGTTATTATTTTATTTAACATTAATAGTTTCCACTTCTTTTCAACTCAAGTTCTAAATGATTGTTTCAAAATTCTATTTTAAATTAAACTAGAAAATCCATTTAGGCTTTGAGATCATGATTTATGTTTTAATTAAATAAAATGTACTAATACTATAAACAATTTATGTTCAGTATTTTGAGTATTGCCCCTCTAAATCACTTCTTTCCATTGTAGCAATTTGTTGTGCTTATATTTTAAGCACACTTCAATCTCATAGTTCTTCAACATGATTCAATTTATTATTCAACCATTTAGCCACTCTATTTTATACTCTTTTTAAATAATATATTCTTAACTTATCTTTGTTCCAAGCTTTGAGCTTAAATTTTTAAACTAGAATTCTTGGTGAGTTTGGATGATATAGTACTTCTTCCACTGCAAACTAATTTATGTTATCATTATAAATTCTACTTAAAAGAATTTTACTTTCTTTGACTATATGAGAAACACAAGATCACAAATTGATGAATACAAGTCAATGGTGATAAGAATATTTAGTAAGGTGTTATATGCAATTTTGAGGTTCAAAATAATGTCAAGTGTTAGCATTTTATATAAATTTATATGTTTTAATATTTTATAAAAAGTATTATACGCTTTAACAATGTTTACTAGAAAGATATAAATGATAAAAGCATGTTACATAAATTTATGCAATCTAAGATTTTTTAATCTTCCATGCCTAGTATAAATTTTATTTTATTCATTTTTTAAATTCTTTTTTTACATTCATATTTCCTAAATGTATGCCATGTAACCATGCATAATGTTTATGTCATTTTTGTTGGTTTTGATTGATTCAACAAGGAAAGGGCCCTAATTTTTTGTGTTGATATTTATACCTTAATATTTAGGTTATATACTTTTTATTAAAATTTATTTACTAACTATTAAATAAAGTTTGAGTTCATTTGATTAAAAACATTTGGTTAATCATTTTCTATATTTTCTGTAAATTTCTAATTAATTTGAAAAAAATTACTTTTCCTATTTAAAAATAATGTAAAAATTAGTGATAATTGTAATGATGGTCATGGAGAAGTTAGATAATGTACACCTTCCACCAACGACCTCCTTCTTATAGATAAATTGAGAGTTAGTTAGTGGGTGATACATAGGATGGTCAAACAAATCAACAACCATGGACCAAAGACCACTTGAATAAAATTTAATAATTATGATTTATACATTATCTTCATGTATGAAGCCAATGTTAAAAAATAAAATATGTAATATTTTACAATATATAGATTTGATGGCTTCTTAATTGATTTGTACTATAAGATTTGAAATATTTACTTTGTTGGATCCATATGAAAATTAAGAAGCACGCACTATTTTATCATCTCACTATGAAGTTAGTTAGATTTTATAAATGACAATAATAATTGTTTGTCAAACTTTTCTTCTTGATGAATGCTTTTTTTCTACTTAAGTTCAACACTCCATAGAGTGGGTTCTTAAGTTCAACACTCCATAGAGTGGGTTCATAAGATAAGTAATTTGTGATTTTCCCTTAAATAAATCTTATTTCACTTTATACTAAATTGAGTAGATGGAGTTTTCTTCTCAATATTAAGCATTTCTTTAATAGATCTTCCAAATGTATCCACCAAGGTAAAGATACCAAATCATAAAAATCTATTATATAAATGTATAGATTAATTTTTTTACTTTTAAACTCATTTCCATATTTGATTCATATAGAAAGTTGATATACAATAAATATTTCATAAAAGATAACATATGTGTGTATTATTATTGTTGGGGTAAATAGTCCTCACTATATTTACTTTATACTTAAGTTCACCTAAGTAACCTCATTAATGACATAACTAGATATTATTAAGCTCTATTAGAGCTCTTCCTTTTCCAAATGGAGACACTTGTCTCAACCATATCCTTTCCTTCTATTTACTCTTGCCTATTTAGCCAAGTGCTTATTTTATGTCTAAATAAAACTTTATCAATAAATTCTATTTTGTATAACTTCTCTTATAAGGTGGATGTCCATAGATAAGGCTCTTGGTATAGGATGGTTTGTATTTGAAATTGTAGCAAGATGGAGATGGAGATTTGAGTTCCAAAGATGAAGAGAAGATTTTTTCTATAAGGGTGGAGTCCTTTTGACTAATAAGTGAATACCTAAAAATGCCCTCAATGGGAATGCAACATACATAGGCAACATCTATTTTATTTGCACAAAGAGGTTGATAACACAACGTCATTTTCATGCCCCCAGTTGCAATGACTTTGTAGGATTCATTTGGAAATTTATATGTTGGAAAAGAAAAATACTACCAAAAAAGGGCCTTTTCAAATTAATAAAATCACAATTTATATCCATTAAATTTCATTTAATTATGTAAGGAATGGGCTTCAATTTTATAGGATATGTTTTTCTATTTTCATAGTTTCCCATACGAGATTAGTTGCAATAAATCACACAAAAACATTAGTCCCTTCCTTAAGAGGGAAGGGACTAATAATTTTGCATAATTTTCTCATGTTATCTCTTTTTTTTTCCCCTCAAATGCATGACTACTATGAGAAACATAGAGGCTATTTTGGAATTGGCCCTAATTTTATCAAACCATTGAATATATATGAATATCCCCCATGACTTGGATAAAAACCATAATTTCTAAATGATGTAGAGAAACTATAATTCATTGTATAGTATTCACCTTAATCTCCTTAGAAATGGTCATTTTCACTTCATAACTCTCAATATAATTGGCATATGGACATACTATCCCATTATTCTAATATTTAACTCCATGGGATACTTGTTTTGATATTGAACTAACTTAGGTAGACTATCATCTAGATGCTAGAACACTCCAATATTTTTATCACCTCAAGATCATTACTTCAAGTTAATTTTGGTGATAATCGATAATCATTTCTATTCCATTGATGTACTTATCTTGTCCAATTAATAATTATTGTCTGATTAATATTGCATTTATGTACTTGATATTCATGTACTTCTCATGCAAAAATTATTATTACATTCAAATCCACTAAAAAGCTATCATCATGTATTTGAAACAACCTTAGTTGTTAGAATGATTAGAATAACTTGGGGGGTGTACAAATAAAAATTTACTAACTTTAAACAACTCAAAAAAACTCATTAAACAACTTGGTCTATATAGCATATCATTAGCAACTTAATATTCCTTAACTCTCTATTTTTAATATGTGTTGACTAACAATAAATTAAATAACTGTAAAAATACCATGCGTAGCATAACATTCACACAAGTAAATGACACTAAGATTTATCATGCAAACCCAATTTGGGAAAAACCACCAAGCAACAGGTTACAAAATTTTCACTCTTTTGAAGTGAGCTCAGTTAAGAGCCAACCCTATCAAAGGTTACAAAACACACTGTTAAATGTGACACTATTAAAGGATTTAATCACCCTATTAGGAGTAGCCTTGTTAGAGGACTTTGTGTCATTCCATTAGAATGTCACCTTAATTAAAATATTTACAAAATGACTATTAGGTCAACCTTGATTAAAGGATTTTTCTTTACAATGGTTAGAATGTAGCAATAGGTTTGATTTGTAAAACACAACTCACTTTGCAAATTCTTATTTCTATTCACTCATCTATTGGTTCATTAACTAGACTTCATTATCATCTCCATAATTGATATTCTTGGAATACCCTCAAGAAATCACACTTTATTAATCTCTTCACTTCTCCTTTTCTACTCTACTCTTCACAAGTTCTCCTTAAGATCGATAGTCAACTATGAAACCAACCTTATAAAATATCTCTTATGCCTCCTTAAATAGGTAATTTTGATCTTTTATCACTTAAACATCATAATAGATCTTAGGGTTAGGTCATATTCATCAAATCCTTTTATCAGTGTGTTCCCCTTCTCCTTTCTAGAAGATTCTCAATAAATCCTTGCTATAGATTGGTTAAAAAACTCTTAGGATTCATTAAATATGCTAGATCATCAATCCTTATCATCCATGTATTTTGACTAATTCAGAATTTCAACTTTCTTGGCCTCAATTTCAATTCTTTTATAAATTGTAACTTTTATTGTCACTCGGCAATCACTACATTCTTCAACTCGGTCATCACTATGTAGCTCAACATACAATGTTTTGTCTATCTTGTTCGTCATTGACACTTGGTCAATACTAACCCTCGACTTCTTCTTAAGTTCCTTAATCTTCCATTCCAACTCCTTCATTAACTAACCAATACTAGTACTTAGTTAATCTTAGAGTTATACTCAACTTCTTGTCATTTCTCTCATAGATCATTTCAATTATCTTCTTAACTTCATATATTGATTAAAGAACACATTATCTTGTCAAGGACTAACTTAACAAGTTCCCTTTATAATTCCATGATACGTAACTTCTTTTCTCAACAACTTAACTAGCTCACTTTTGTATCTCCTATTTTCAAATTATCTTCATCAATCAAATGATATGACACTCTACACAGTTAGTAAATTTCTTGCTAGTAAGGCTTGATATCAATGATAACATAATAATTATTCTAGTTGTAGTTTCTTAAAATCTCCCTCTTTGACATTGATGGAAACACCTCTACTTATCATTTAATCTAAAATCTTCATTTTTCCTTCTTCTGAACTTCTACTATCACCTCCCTCTTTGTGTTTTTTATTTCTTAGTTTCATTCTAATTCTCATCTATGCAGTCTCTAGATGCTCCTCTATCATCAATTGTATATTTATTCTTGTAATTAAACTTCTACCTCTAATATATAGATGAGAACACCTCTAACAACATATGTCTCTCTCTTTTGATATTAATTACTTCATATAGATTCTCCCTATTTCTACATAACATAATCTCCTTCATCATATGAATGGTAACTAAATATATTTCCTTCTATGAAACAATGCCAAAGACATCAACAGTTCACATACATCTTCATGTCACTACTCTAACTAATATAGAAATATCACTTCCACTTATTTACCTTGACTCCTTACAGTCTCATCTACTTCATTTTGTAGTCCATCTTTTCACAATATTTAGGTAGCTCCTAAAGTATGACATCATGCATCAATCTATAAGATGCTTTGATCATAGTAATTTATATAATAGTGTGTATCTTCTTAGCTTACACTATCTATTCTTTTGCTTTCACATATTCCAATCTCACTTTTTGTCTTGTACCAACTCTCTCAAGTAATGATACTTGATCTCAATTTGTTTAGTTTTTGTGTGCATCATAGGGTTCTTTGATATATTTATATCACTTGTGTTATCATAGGAAATAACAATAGGTTCATTGATCTCTTCCTTCATTCCTTTCAACAATTTCTTGATCCATACAATATTAGAATAATTGACTACCGCAAAAATATACTCAACCTCTTGTGCAGATTGAGAAATATAGTTCTACTTCTTGCTCATCCATGAAATTAGTCTCTTTCCTAGAAAGAAAGAACCTCCTCTTGTACTCTTTCTATCATCAATATTGCCTACCTAGTTAGCATTTGTACAAACCATTAGCTTAAGCTTATCATTTTTATTGTACCATAATCCATAGTCTTATGTTCCTTTTTTGGATATCTCAATATCATTTTCACTACCATCATATGATTTTCTCTAGGATTAGCAAAAAAATACCAAAAATACCAAATGTTGATGCAATATCATATCTACTATTGACAACATATTTTAATTTTCCAAGCATTAACCGATATAGTGTTTGATTCACCTCAGCAGCAGCATCATTCTTTGACAATTTACAACCAGTAACCATAGGTGTTCCAACTAGCCTTGAGTCTTTCATTCCAAAATTCTTTAATATCTCTTTGACATACATGGATTATGTAATATAAATTCTTTTATTCATATGATAAACTTGTAAACTGGGAAATTTTTTTATCTCACCAAACATTGACATCTCAAATTCTTTTTTATTTCATTAGAAAATGACTAACACATTGAATCTTTTCCTCCAAATATGTTATCATCAACAAAAATTTGTTAGTTTTTGGTGACTGATCAGGAAAATATTGTACATACTTCATAAATTCTTTTTTTTTGGGCCCTATTTTATTGGGATTTTGGGCTTACATGTAATTATTAATTATAACCCTAAAGTAGTAAAAATACTTGTATAAAAGGGCTTAGAGTTGGGGATTGTTTAGTGTTGTGATGTGAAAATTGGTTCATGGTATTAATATGTGAGGGATTACGGATTGTAATTAGGTTGTAATCATTGGATGGTAATAATATCAGACTTGGTATTTGGTGGACATAGCCCAGGGATTAGATGAACCATGTTAAATCTTAGTGTCTTGTGTTCTTTTCTATGTGATCTATTTTTTTTATATTGTTTATATTTGCATTTAATTTTTATTTATGTTTGTGGTTTAATACTAACAAGTGGTATCAAAGTGAGGTTGTTTTTCAGTTATTCTCTGCAAGAAATTCTCACGGTTGAGTGGGAGTGATGGAAAATGAGGGTAAGCTAAGGGTTGACAAGTTTAATGGATAGAACTTTCAGTTATGGAAGATGCAAATGGAAGACTATCTTTATCAGAAGAATTTATGGAAGTCACTAGAAGGCAAAACTAAGAATCACAGATCTATGTCAAATGAGGACTAGGATCTTTTTGACAGAAAGGCACTTGGAAGCATTCAATTATGCTTGGCACCATCAAAGACATTTAATATTACAAAAGAAAAGACAACAAAAGAGTTGATGCAAACCCTAGTGAAACTATATGAAAAGTTGTCTGCTTCAAACAAGGTATTTCTCATGAAGCACTTATTTAATATCAAAATGATAGAAGGTGGATCCATTGTGGATCATTTAAATTAGTTTAACACTATTGCTAGTCAATAATCTTCCATGGGTATCAGTTTTGATGAAGAAATTAGTGCTCTCTTGATTTTGTGTTCTTTTCCTAAAAGCTAGAATGGCTTGGTAATGGATATGAGTAATTTTGTTCCTAGATCTAGTACCCTACAATATGATGATATGATCGATGTTATTTTGAGTGAGGAAACTCGTAAGAAATCCTCAGGTGGATCTACATTAGGAAGTGCTTTCAATGTGCAAAGTAGAGCCAGAATGATTGAGAGAGTAAGTAATCCCAAAAATCATGGGAAATCAAGAGGAAAGTCAAAGATGAGGAAGTCTCAATCAAGAGGATTGAATGATTACTATTACTCTGGGAAACTAGGGCATAAAAGGAGAGATTGTTGGACTCAAAAGAAAAATGAAGGAGATAAACCAGATGGAGACAAGGAGGTAAATGTGGTAAGCAACAAATCCGAAGAGGATGTTTTGCTTCTATCTTTAGAAAGTGTTGATGATTCATGGGTTTTAGATTTTGGTACTTCATTTTATGCTACACCTCATAGAGGTTATTTCATTGATTATGTCCAAGGAGATTTTGGATTTATTTATTTGGGAGATAATGAACCTTGTCAAATTGTTGGAAAGGGAAAAGCTAAGATTAGGTTGCAGAATGGGAATCATTGGCTACTACATGAGGTAAGATATGTTTTAAGGCTGAGTAGGAATTTAATTTCAGCAAGGCAACTCAGTGATGAGGGTTGTGCAATTACTTTTAATGATAAAAATTGGAAGGCTTCAAAAGGTTCCCTCATAGTAGCAAAAGGTGTAAAACTAGGCACCTTATATCTTTGTATAGGTCATATTGTTCCTTCTACTTCAATTGTTTCAGAGAAAATCGAGTATTCAGGAATAGCTATTGAAGTTGAGTAGAGAGAACAAATAGTTGCTATAAATTCTAATACAGTGCTATGGCACAAAAAACTTGGGCAAATGAGTGAAAAAGGTATGAAAGTACTTCATTCAAAGAAAATTTTACCAGGTCTAAAATCTGTTAATATGGATTTCTATGAAAGTTGCGTGTATGAAAAACAAAAGAGAATGAGTTTTTTGAAGACTAGGAAGGAAAATAAAAAGGAGAAATTAGAGCTTGTGCATACTGATGTATGGAGATTGGCTTAGGTATCTTCTCTTGGTAACTTTCATTATTATGTTACCTTTATTGATGATGCAACTAGAAAAGTATAGATTTATTTCTTTAGATAGAAATCTAATGTATTTTAAACTTTCAAGAAATGGAAATGCTTGATTGAAAATGAGACTGGTAAGAAATTAGAATGTCCTAGATCTAATAATGGTGGTGAGTATCGGAGTCATGCATTTGAGGATTATTGCTCCACTAATGGTATTCATTGATAGAAAATTGTTCTAAGAACTCCACCGGAAAATGGAGTGGTTGAACACATGAATGGGACTATAATGGAGCTTACAAGGAGCATGAGGTTGAATTTTGGGTTGCCCTTACAAATGTGGGAAAAGACTATTAATACTACTATATATTTGAATAATAGAGGTCCCTCTACACCTTTTGGTTGTGGTATTCCAAAGGAAGCATGGATTGGTAAAAAGGTGAGTTATTCTTTTATCAAAAACCTTCAGTTGTGAAGTATTTTCTCATATAGATTCTAAAAATATAACCAAGCTAAAAGCTAAGTCAAAGAAATGTGTATTTGTTGGTTGTGGAATTAATGAATTTGGTTATAAGATTTGAGATTTTGAAAATCATAAAATTGTAAGAAGTAGGGATGTCATATTCAATGAGAAAGTGTTGTATAAAGATTTGTTGCAGCAACATGAGAAGAAAGAAGATGATTATGTAGTGCTAGATGATGCTCCAAAGGATGATGTTCCAACCATTCCTCATGATGTGCAACAACCACAAAAACAAATACCACACACACTAGTGAATGTTAGACGGTCAGCAAGGTAACTCCAAAAATATTTTCTCCCTCTTTGTAGTCTATTTTACTTGCTGCTAGTGAACCTTAATCTTATGATGAAGTTGTGCAGGTGTATACAAAGATTCAGTGGGAGTCTACAATGAAAGAAGAAATGGACTCTTTTTTGAAAAATAAGACTTGGGATTTATACAAATTGCCTACAAGTTAAAAAAAGAGGATCTAGGTTAGTTGTAAAAGGATTTGCATAGAAAAAAGGCATTGGTTTTGATGAGATATTTTCTCTTGTTGTTAAGATGACTTCTATCCGTACTATTTTAAGTATTGTGGCTACTGAAGATTTGCATTTGGAGCAGCTTGATGTTAAAATAGCCTTCCTTCATCATGATTTGGATGAAGATATATATATATATATATATATAGCTCAGCCAGAGGGATTTGAGATCAAAGGTAAGGAGAACTTATTGTGCAAATTGAAGAAAAGTTTATATGGCTTGAAGCAAGCACCTCGATAATGGTATCTAAAATTTGAGAGTTTTATGCATGAGTATGGATATAGTTGATGTCATTCAAATCATTGTGTTTATTTTAAGAGGTTAGATGATGATAGCTACATTATTTTATGTTTATATGTTGATGATATGCTTATAGTTGGGTCTAACATGGATCACATTAAGAGGATTAAATGCTAGTTAGCACATGCATTTTCAATGAAAGATTTGGGGGCAGCAAAACAAATCCTTGGTATGAAGATTTGCAGAAATAGGAAGAATAGGAAATTGATGTTATCTCAGGCTAATTATGTTAAGAAGGTGTTGCAACATTTCTTTATGGAGAATGCTAAATCTGTCAACACACCTTTACCTACTCATTCAAAGTTGACTAAGGAGATGTGTCCCAAGACAAAAGAAGAGGAGGATAAGATGTCAAAGGTACCCTATTCTTTAGCTATAGGAAGCTTGATGTAAGCTATGGTATATACTAGGCCAGATATTGCACATGTAGTGGGGGTCATTAGCAAGTATATGAGTCATCCAGGAGTTGAACACTGGAATGCAGTCAAATAGATTCTTTGATATTTGAGAGGAACATCCAATAAGTGTTTACACTTTGGGGGCTCTAGTACTAATTTGCAGGGCTATGTTGACTCTAATTTGGCAAGAGATATTGATACCAAGTAGAGTACAATAGGTTATGTCTTTACTGTTGGTGGGGCATCCATGAGCTAGGTTTCTAGATTAAAAAAAGTTAATGCTTTATCCACTATAGAGGTAAAGTATGTTGTTTCTATAGAGGAAACCAAGGAGATGATATGACTTCAGTTCTTCTTGGAGGAATTAGCACACCCACAATGGGATAATTATTTATTTATAGATAGTTAGAGTGACATTCATCTTGCAAAGAATTCAGCTATGCATTCAAAGACAAAACACATACAGTTGCAGTACCATTTCATTCGGTCAGTTTTGGAGGATGGATAGTTAAAGCTAGGCAAGATACATACAGATGACAATCCAATAGATATGATTACCAAGGTAGTATCAAGGGAGAAGTTGAACTCCTCTTCAGGTTTGGTTGGTCTTCTAGATTGAACATGAATAAAAAAACAACAATGTCCAAGGTGGTTTGGTCCAGTGGGAGCCCCATGTTGTAGTGATATTGCTACAAGATCAGTCTCCAAGTGGGAGATTGTTGTCTAGTGTGGAGTCTAATCAATCACCAAGTGGGAGATTGTTAGTTTGTGGTGACTAATTAGGAAAATATTATACATACTTCATAAATCCTTTGTTTTATTGGGCCCTATTTTATCAATATTTTGGGCCGACATGTAATTATTAATTATAATCCTAAAGCAGTAAAAATACTTGTATAAAAGAGCTTAGGGTTAGGGATTGTTTCAGTATTGTGATGTGAAAATTGGTTCTTGTAGTGGTAGTGAGCTGTAAGGGATTACGGATTGTAATCAGGTTGTAGTCACTAGATCATAATAATATCAAACCTGTTGTTTGGTGGACGTAGCCTAGGGAATGGGTAAACCACATTAAATCTTGGTGTCTTGCATTCTTTTCTTTGTGAGATTATTTTTTGATATTGTTTATTTTTGCATATAATTTTTATTTCTATCCATGGTTTAATCCTAAAAAAATTCAGCTAGTAGTATCTTACTTTCAAATTCACTTTTTAAATATAGATTACTATTGTCATTAGTTCTTACAAAACCAATTTTCACCAAATAATTGTGTAACCTTTTATATCATACTCTAGAGGCTTGATTCAAACCATATAAAGCTTTGTGTAATTTGCGTACCATATTCCTCCTGCTTGGATCAAAAAATCTTTCGGGTTGTTCAATGTAGAATTCTTCCTCCAAGATTATATTTAGAAATGTAAATTTGACATCCATTTAGTATACTTTGAATCCTTTGTAAGAAACATATGCAAGCAAAGCTCTCACTCCTTCCAACCTTGCAACTTGAGAAAAAGTCTCATAATAGTCAACTCCTTCTTATGTGTATCCCTTACAAACTAGTCTTTCCTTATTCCTTGTAACTTTAACTTCCTCATTGAGCTTGTTCATAAAATCCCACTTAGTTCCAACTAGATTCTTATCCTTTGGTCTCAGTACCAATGTTCGAGTTTTATTTTCCTCAATTTTCTCACTCTCTTCATTTCAATTTTCTCAATCTCTTCATTCATTGTAGAAACTCTTAGCTAAAGGAAAAAGTATGTTAGGGATGGTACCCACAAATCCATCACTACAATAGTAAGAGTGTGTATTAGGGCTTACAATATGGTATCATTTCTGGTGACTTACTCTGCTATGAATAATATAGTCAGATTTGCTAGGATCTACCTTCTTCAAGGATTATATAATAATATACAAGTGTGTAATCGGTAAAGATACTCATAATAAGACTATTGATTCCACCTTGTAAAAGAATTTCATCTACTACTTGATTATTAGAGAACAAAAGTAAATTGATTTGTATGGTAGAAACCTACTTTTCTCAATCAAATCCCTCTTCTACTCACTAATATGTCACATGTACTGATTGATATAATGAATCCTCCCTTAAGCTTCTTGAATCTCTACTGATCCTTCTAAATTAAAACCTTGTCAACATAACACTACTAGCTGCAATAAATCTCTTCTCCACAACAACATTCTAGAATAGTTCCTTGTAGCTCCTTATATATTATTTTTCCCTTTTTAATCCTTAACCTAATTAGTGTTTTCAAAACATCTAGAATGCATCATAAATCTAAATCAATGATCTAGAATAAACCTTGTTCCATATTTTTCCTTTCTATTATTTTTTTTGTCTTTATTATTCCTTGAAATCATACATAGTCAATTCACATTTACCAATAAATATTTCCAAAATCTTTTCTCGAACTGTGAGAATTCATTTTCCCATTAGGTAAGCCATTTCACATATGATTTTGTGTCATTTTAAACTTTTATGTAACCTTTGTGCAACTTAGTAAATACTCTCCTTTAACTTAGTTTTATATAATATAGTGACCTTCTTGCTCAGTTAAGCTTTCCCTACTTGTTGATGTCACTTGTCAGTGAGTATTGGTTAACTCAATTATAACTTGGCAAACTTATACTTCTCTTCTTTCTTTTCTCGAGAAACATAGAGTGACTTGGTGATAGTGGTCACCAACCAATACCTGCATATCTTCTCCTCTATCTTTTTGGAACTAATTGACAACATGAACATACTAAGGGAGTAACAATTATAATACACATTAAATATTTAATATAATTCATACTGAATAATATTAAAAATAATGAGCCTAAAGAGGTTCTAGAACTAAATGAATGATGGCGATTAATAGTTCTAAAGATGAATTATGTACATGAGGGCAACTTAGTAGCTATAAACTATCTATGGTATCAATACTACTGTCCTTTTTATGGTTGTACGGAACATATCACTCATTTAGCATTACTATAATCCACCTGTGGTCTAGCTAGTGTCCTTCATATAAAAGATCTTAAGTTGTATTCTTACCTACTAATATATGTGACCTGACCCACTTTAACTAAACAAATAAAGTACGGTATTGATATGATACAGAATAATACATCCTAAAATTACTAAGACTAGAATGGGCAATGTGCTAAGAGCAATTGTAGTACAGAGTCTATTTTCATTAAATGCATGCAACACTCACTCGTATGAGACTGAAAATCTATCAAATTAGTAAATATTGAACTCCATATTGATCATCATAAGATATAACCAATTTGCAAAAATAGTCTACGACTCAAGGGATCCATGTGATAAATAGTCATGACAATATCGTTTATAGATGACCTGGAGTATGAGAGCAATCACAGCTATTCATATATTGAATTTTGATATCATTCTTATTTTTTATATGCCAATGATATAATCGGTGCAAACCAAACAATCTCGCAGATTGACATGTGAGAAATACCAGACTAACTTGTTATCCTTAAGCCAAATACAAATTGGTTGATTCCTTAACACGGTTTTCGTATTCATCATCACATTAACACTTGTCACATTTATAACTTAAGATCTGTTAATGGTAATTTATTGATGGCCATCCTTGATTCGTCAATTAGTCACGCCTCATGATAAAAAATAAATTTTTATCAGTAGAAATTACTTCAATTAAGTGATAACGATGTTTTAGAGGATGGTACTAAAGTTAGTAATGAATAAATTCGTATGTTAGAAATGAACACGATGAAAATATTTGCAAGGGAAAAAGATAACTCATTCCCTTGCTAAGTATTTAGGATAAATCATAGGCTGGAGAGGTGAAGAGGAAAATAAGACTAATAAAAATAGCAATTCATAAATTGAGAAGTCTACATGTATGAAAAGTGACAATAATGGTTCGGCATAATCAGATGTAAGGAAATAATAAAAGAAAGATATGACTATAAATGCAGTGATAGGAAGAGAAGAACTAATTGTGCGAGCTCGGAACAATGGAATTGGCTATAAGAAATTTGAATAATACAAACTCATTAATGGAAGATAACAGCTCAACACATTAGAAATTTGACCCAACATTTAGTGGATTGGATATATGATCTGAAATTTGAATGATTGATATCAGAGTCAATAAGTGATAAAAGAGAATTAGAGGATGGTATGAACAGATTAAGAAGAGATTTTGAGAGGTTGATATAAGAAGATAGCTGTTTATTGGGTGAATTATATATAGAAGGGAATGAATATATTTAATAAGAACTTGTATAGTCAAGAAATACTTGAATCTCTTAATCTATCAAAGAAGTCACAATTCCTTTTCCTTAGCCCCGGGAAATACTCAGCAATTAAACATTGAATAAGAAGAATCATCAAATACAGTTCCTTCTCATCGGGAAATACTCAGCAATTAAACATTGAATAAGAAGAATCATCAAATACAGTTCCTTCTCATCCATATCTGAATAAGAAGAATCATCAAATACAGTTCCTCCTCGTCCATATCTATCTGCAATCAGGGAACGTAGTAGAAGATTTATTTGGTTGGAGGAAACTCTTATAATAGACCTGTAAATTAGTTGTTTAGAACGAAGATCATTATAACCATTTACATATCTATTATTGTTCAAGAGTAATTAAGTAATTACTCCACCCTTTCTTCGGAAATCAAAGAACCGAATAAGAATGTTACAAAAGGGCATTGAGCTCAGGAATCAAGTCCCAAATCCTTGAGTACATATGCAATGGGCATTACAATACAAACTAGCTCTGACCATTTTTTTGTAATTCTATTCTTTCTTTCTACAACCGTAGTTTGTTGAGTTCTGAAGGATAATGATGTGTTAACTTCACCTTCACCTCTATTCTCTCAAATTTGGAATGATGTGTTAACTTCACCTTCACTGCTACTCTCAAATTTGGAAGTAGTTTAAAATGCATAGTACTTAGTTTCTTATCTCTGTAATCATGACATGTAATAAAATTGAACTGTTGTGACAAGCAATTTAAGTGGACATTCTCCACTATGATTCCCTTCTTTCAGCATGTAATAAAGACTGTGACAAGTAGTGAACAAGTACATGGTCATCGTAGGTTTCAGAATAGTATAGGTTTCTTACATTCTCGGTTTATAATAAAAAACAATGCAAAAATAAAATTGTTCACCTCTTCTGTTAAAAAAAAATAGAGTTTTCTCTGATATAAAAAAATAGATTTTTTTCATTATTATTTGTGCATTTTGTTTGTTATTGGATTTTTCTATTTGTTGCTGAAACTTTACTCCCCCCTTGACGCTGAGAGGACTAACAATCATATCTTGAAGTGCAAAAAATTGATCTTTAATAACTATCTTTGTGAAGATATCTGCTATTTCCTCCTTTGTGTTGATGTATTTCAATTCTACTTCTTTCTTCTGAACCAAATAACTAATGAAATACTATTTCAAATTAAAGTGCTTGGTCCTACTATGATTAACTAGATTCTTGGCCAATTTAATGGCACTAATGTTGTCACAAAAAATCATAGCAAGTTGAACCTGTACTTCTCCAATTTCTTCAAGAAGCTTTCTGAGCCATAAATCTTGTGTGCTACATAAGTAATTGCAACATATTCTGCTTCTATAGAAGAGAGAACAACCATACTTTTCTTCTTTGAACTCCATGTGATTAAGTCAAAATCCAAAGAAAAAAAAAATTACTAGATGTAGATTTTTGGTCCAAACTACTTTCCCAATCTGAATCACTATAGCCAACAAGCTCAAACTTATTGGAAGAATAGTGAATACAAAAAATTACAATATTTTTTAAATACCTCAGAATTCTCTTGGCTGCTTTCATATGTTTCTCTAATGGAATTTTCATATACCTTGAAACCAAAGAAACTGAATAAGTAGTATCAGACATTGTGTGAGTGAAAAACATCAAACTCACATCAATTCTTCTGTATGATGTCTCATCAACAATTTCAGCACCATCGTCTCTACATAATACAATGCCATAAGCAATTGGAGTGGAAAGAGATTCATAATTATCCATATCAAACTTCTTCAACATATCCTTTGCATACTTAGTTTGGCAAATAAAAATCTCATCTTTACCTTGATAAACCTCCATGCCAAGAAAATATTTCATGAGACCTAAATCTTTCATGTCAAATTCATTCATCATAGAAATTTTGAAATCATTTTTTATTTTTAACAACTACCTATATATAAAGAATCATCAACATACAAACTCACAATGAGAATATACTTACCTTCTTTCTTGTAATAAAATGTAGGTTCACTCTTACTTCTTTGGAAACCATTATGCTGAAAATTTCTATCAATCCTTGTATGCCATTCATGTGGTGCTTTCTTGAGGCCATACAAGGTCTTCTTCAACTTATAGATATGATCTTCTTTACCTTGAATTTGAAAACCTTGTGGTTGTCCCACATATACCTCCTCTTCCAAATACCCATTCAAGAAAGCACTTTTCACATCAATGTGATGAATAGTCCATTTCTTTTGAGCTCCAATAGAGATTAACATTCTAATAGTTTCTTTTCTTACTATTGGTGCAAAAAAAATTTCATAATCAATGCCATGGCTTTGAGTGAAACCTTTAACAACCAATCTTGCATTGTATCTTTCAGCACTCCCATCACAACAATACTTGATTTTGTAGACCCATTTTGTGTCAATCTTCTTCTTCTTATGTGGAAGCTCTACAAGATCCCATGTCTCATTCCTATGAATGGAATCCATCTCTTTATTCATTTTTTGCATCCAAACTTCATTAGTACATGCATCTTCAAAATATGATGACTCAAAATCACCTTTAGAAAGTAATGCAAAATTTACCATCTCACTTATTGGATCTTCTTCATGTGCTTGATTTTGACACCTCTAATAGATATCACATAATCTTCTTACCTTCCTTGAAGGACTTGAGGATGAAATTTCACTTGAAATTGATAAGGGGCTACTTGGTGGGCTTGGTGGCCTTGAAATAGATCTATTAGCTAGCTGCTCGTTATTATTATTAGAAATGATATCATCGCCAAAAATAGATTTAGGCTTTTCAACATGGCCTTTTTGATGACTATAAACTCCCCCATCATCAAAAATCACATCTTTTGAAATAAAAAGCTTATTAGTAATATGATTGAATAATCTATAAGCTTTTTTCTCCTCATTATAAGCCACAAAAAATGCATGATTCACTTTTAACATCTAGCTTTTTCCTGTTCTTATCAAGGATATGAACATAATCCAAATAATCAAAAATTTTAAAATGATTTACATTAGACCTTTTCCCATACCATGCTTAATATGTAGTCATCTCGTCCAAGGCACTTGTAGGAATCCTGTTGAGAATATAGACTATTGTAGCAATTGAATCAGCCCAATAAGAATTGCTCAAACCCTTGATTTGTATCATGCTCCTTGTCATTTCCACCATAGTGCGATTTTTCCTTTTAGCCACTCACTAATACATTTGAGGTCAATTTTTGGCCAAAGCCTTTTTTGGCTTGTTTGATTCTTTTTTTTTGTTTATGAGCCCAATTTAGTCTAAATTTTGACCAAATCAGGTTTTTAATGTTTATGACCCCAATTTAGTCAAAATTTAGACCAATTCATAAACAAACAATAAATAAAAAGAGTCAATATCATTTTATTTGGATATTGTGGGCGAGAGGATTGGAGGCCTGTACACATAGGAGAATTTGGAAGTGTGTGTTTTTGTTCTTCATTCATTTCGTCATTTTCTTTCAATCATTTGTTCTTCATTCATTCATGTTCCATCTAATTTATTTAAATCATTTGGTGTAGGCTCTTACACTTCATTGGCATCTTGTCGACACATTTTTGGGCAACATTAATCCTTATATACCTTTGCATTTTTCCTCTATTTGGTTTGCACTCCTTATATACCTCTACATTTTTTCTCTATTTGGTATTTGATGTGGCTAGGGTTCCATGGCAACATTCTATACATTTGCATTTTTTTCTTTCATGTGGCTTGGGTTCCATGGAAACATTTTATACCTCTGTATTTTTTGGGGCATTCTATTACAAAATCGTGACAATGGTTTTTCAAAACAACAATAGTAATAAAGTTTGTAAATATAATATATTGTTTTCAGCTTCAAATTTTCTATATGTTTGTAATAATAATATTTGATAAATGATCAAGGTAGACTTTAATCTTCAACAAGACTATCATAAATCATATGACAATTACATATTGCAATTTATAAACTTTTGACTTAAACAATGATAATGTTTATTGTTAATCAATATTCTTTCAAAGTTTCAAACTGATTAGGTATTCAATTAAGCTTCATAAATAACAAGTTGATACAAAAACAAAAAAATGATAATAGAGAATGCAGACTTTAATCATGAACAAGATGATCATAAATCATATGACAATGACATATTGTAAATTATAAACTTTTTACTTGAAATAATAATCCAACCATATTACAACGTATGTCATCATTTTCAACTTCAAGTTTTGCATCTTTAAGGTCTTCATCTTGTATAGTAGAGATCAATTTTGTGATAGTGCAATACTCTAGTGTGTATGGCGATTAACAAGCCATACACTAGGGTGAGTCTTCATTTACATTGATTGAGTTTCTTTGTAGGGGGTAATGAGTTGCATTTCTCATTTATATTATTTACAAGAGGCTAGACAATTTTTCCATCCTTCCACTAAGTGCTATAAGGATAGTTTTGCAACTTAGGTATTCTATTAGAATTGTTAGTATTAAAATGAGGCCTATCAGTTGCAACATTTTGGCCATTCACAATATTTCCACCTTTCAAGTCCTTTAAGACATTCAACACCTTATCCAACTTGTCATCCTCCTATTTTGTCCCTCCTAAAATTTTGTCAGATTATTTCTTGTTTCCCCTATTTCTAAATAGTTAAGGGTCCTCTCTTCTCCCCAGCTTACTAAATTCCCTTCTATTACTCTCAATATTTACTCCAATTCTAAAGGAATTCCTTAAGGTACATGGATTCTTATTCCTTAGTAAGTAATCCATCTTACTATTGAAAGCATTAAAGTATGTGGTTAAACACACATTTTTATCCAATCTCATTACTTAGAACAACCTATGCATACCTTGTTGAAACAAACTAATTTAGCACAAAGATAGAATTGGTCTTATCTACATACTACTCTTTGAAACAATTATCTAAATCTTCCCAAGAACCAAGCCCTTGAATCTTTAGCCAAATCTTGTACAAATAGTCTCATGACAACATATTTTTGCTTCACCTCATAGTCATTCAAAATGTGAGTGAAATATCTAAGGTGTTCTTTACATGTTATTGTATTATTACCAATAAATTTTCTAGTCTTGTCCCTTAGCTTGTTTGCAACTACATTGGGATATCCAAGGATTCCATAAAAGCATAATTTCATATATCTTTCTTAGTGGATAGGTTTTGTCTTAAAATTATCTCCAATATTTCCACTAGATCTAATATTTGTAGCAACACCACTATATTGTTTGATATTCCCTTGATTCACTTCTTGAGTTGTACTAGGACCACCCATACTAGTATTACTAGAAATTAGGGTTGGTCCATCAATTCCTAAGAATGATGTAGTGCCCTACTCTGGAATCCTTAATGTGGAAGACTTTAGTCCAATTGGATCTTCTTAATTCTCATCTCTATGGATGAAAATTGATTTTCTATTCTCTCCAACTCCTTAGCAATATATTCTCTCTCCTTTTCCTTTTCCAATTCCAAATATTCTTTGGATATTATTTTTTATACTTTTAGTGCCATGACAAGTTTATTTATTTTGACATTTGTAACCTTCTACTTTCCTTTAGTTTCAACACCAATGGCTTAGGTTACTCAATTTTCTTGTCTTGCATCCCCACTGTTGGAATTACAATAGGAAAGATAAACTTCTAAAGGGGGGGAGGGTGTGGGTGTGAGTCAGTAGTTTAAACTTTGACCCATAAAATATTCACCACACATTTGTGTCATACATTCAATAAGCAAACTGAAATACCATGTAAAGTATGTACATCTAAATCATGTTAAAAAGTAAACATTCACACATATATGACACCAAATATGATTACCCAGAAACCCTCCAATGAGAAGAGGTAAAACTGGGGTGGGGATGACACCCATTAATCTTCACTACTACAATAATAAAGTATATCTAATGAAGGTTACAATGTTTGATCATGAGACATGATCTACCTTGTGAAAGGTGTGCCATGTTAAAGGCTCACAAAGACTATTAGGTCTTACCTTGTTAAAGGATGTCAACACCCTTTTAGAAGTGTGCCTTGTTAAAGGACTTTAACTCACAATTAAGTAAGCACCTTGTTAGAGGATTTTAATATAGCCCGTTAGGACTACTCTGTTAAGAGATTTAACTGATTCACCTATTAGAATGACTCAGCATTGATCCTGTGGTTATCACTTTGTTGCTTGATGATGAATCACCTCTAATTGATGTATTATTGATCCTTCTTGATCAGATGTCTCTTTGATGCATACTATTTCCTTCCTTTATTCTCCTTTAGCTGATTTTGCAATGCAATTTCAATTCACAATTCCTTAGTCACCATGAATGCTCTATTTTTACATGCAAACTTCTTGCTTCGCTCCTTCCACACATATATGAAGTTTAGGATTTGTCCTCCTTAAGAAGATCTAGGTGACTTAGGGTTAGGTATGAATCAACAACTATGATTCATCCATTTTGCAGCCTAAACCTTCCCTTTACCTAATTGGATGTATGTCCTTCATAGGGATTCCAACTTAAGATTCATCCTTATCATCAAAATATCATAATTCAATCTATAAGTCAACTCAAAAATGGTTTATATAGTAGTTTGTGCCATTACAAAAAACTATGACAAAACTGTGTTGCTCGACATCTGTAGTCTCTAATGCTAGGAATATACTGATTTCTATACTATGACTTGACATGCACTACTTACTCTCTTTTTTTATCACTTGGCATACACTATCTACTCAACATTTGAGTGACTTGGCACTCACTATGGATTCAGAGTGCTCTATTTTATACATGTTGTGCTTGGCATGAACTAAGTAAATGACTTAAGTGTATAGACACCCACTTGTCAAAACTAATCTTAGATCAACAATCTCCCACTTTGACATGAGTTTCAAAAACACTTGGTCATGCATTGATATCCTTATTCTTATGAGCATAACATATCTCTTATTTAGCTTATGTACAAAATTTCAAAATTTTGCAACAACTTCTACCTCAAGATCTTATAACTCCCCCTGAGTTGTTTGGATCTAGTTATGTACTCAAAATGTTACTCCTATTGAGTAGATATGCTTCAAATGATACTCTTTTACTTCATACTTGCTCCCCCATGCTCTTACTCTGTCTTAGCTTAGCTCTCTTTCTCTCATTTCTTAAGCTTTTACTTTCTCCTCCTTTGGCTCCCCCTTTGGCTTTGGCTACTCTTTCTCCCCCTTTTAGACACTAATGTCAATGGGCTATACACTACTAGTGTTTTTATCCAAGAAATATTTATGGACCTCAAGGATAATCTTAAGAGCTACATCAAAATTCTTAATTTGGATGGCCAGCTTGGTAGCAAGGTGGAATAGGATGTCTAATGTAGAAAGATTGGGTTCTTTCTTCATAAGAGTTTCTACATAGCCTAACTCCTTGTGCAAAATCTCCATGTGAGGAGTCAATATTTTTTGAATGCTAATCAGTTTGCCCTTATATTTGCTTCATCTATAGATAATGTTGCTAACTGACTCTGGGTTTGCAATAAATTTCTAAAATGCGTCTCACTTTGAGTTGGAGTCATGGGAAATTTAGCTTATAATGATTGTATGTTACTCTCCAAGCTCAGGATGTGATTCCTTTTCTGTTGTGTGAAGAGTGTGGGGTTGCACAGTTTGGTGTATAGTGAGAAGATGTTCTCAAGTACCTTCTTCACAATCTCTACCTTAGTTGCCAATGCAACTTGTGTAAGTGCTATATCACTTGATAGTTTCTCATTCACTTTGTTTTGAAATTTCTTTTCAAACCATTCTAATAGTTTTGCATTTGTATCAAGGTCTGCATCACTTACCTTTTCCACTATATTTGTCAATTGTTCAATGAGTGGCTTGGTTTCATCTGGAGTAGGTAGACAAGATGCATCTAGGAATATGTCTTTAATATCAAGCAAAGCTTTCTTTTGCCTATGATCATTTTTGAGTAGTTCTTGATGTTTCTTTCTGGCCAAGGCTTCTTGTAGTATACCCATTTGATCTATTGTCATTGTGTCATTATCATATTTTGGTAAAATAATTTCTTCATCTAAGCTTAGATTTCCATATGTTATGACCTCATCTTCCTTTTATGAGCTTGGACTTGACACTAAGAATTGAAAAGGTGTTCCATCTATGCTCGGCCTCTAAAGAGTGTGACTGGAAGGAGTGCCAAATTTTGGTAAACTTGCCAGGGCTTGGATTTCTACTTGCTCCTTTAGCTTTGGTGTCAACTTGGTCTCTTTAGGTTTGTCATTTTCTACCACAATGCTTTGGATTGCACCTTGAACTTGTACTAGAGGTGCATCTAAATCTATCTGACTTATTTGACTCTATTTTTTAGTAGTGGCATGAGTTTCCACTTTATCTTCTCCAACTATATCAACCTTTGTAGGTGTAACTTCTGGTACTTTATTTGAAGGTTGTACACTAGTGACTTGAGGGGTGATGGTAGGTGGTTCTTGTGTATTTACCTCTTCCCTTTTAGTGTCAGTCACTGATTTCTAAATTTCAGCTACACTCACTAATACAGGGTTTTCACATAATTTATCCTACAGTGTAGTTTGATCAAGTATCTTTTTCAAATCTTCCTCTGTTAGGGGATTGATATTCTGAATAGTGAGACAAGAAACATCCTTTACTATGATAGTTTAAGTAATTACACTTTTTATTTGTTGAGGGCTGACATTTGGCAATTGTGTATCTTATACACTCTCTTCTTCTTGGTGCTCTTTCTTAGCTATTTCCTAGTCATCTATATTCATTTCTATACCTCCCTCAGTTGTGCCTTCATTTTTGTCATCTTCTTCATCATCCTTAACCTCAATAGGCTCTTTTTCACCTACTTTTATAGTAGCTAGCTCATATGTAATTTTCCACATTTGTGTGGTCTTCTTTATAACATCTTCACTATTGTTCTACAACATGTTGAAGGCTCTATATTTGGTTACAAATCTAATAGCATATTTCTTCATGGCTTTGGCTATATGTACCTTGCTAAGTTTAGGCATAACTTGAGCAAGTGATGTCTTCCTAATTTTCCTTTCTTTGTTCAAACAATAATGTCATTTCTACTCCACTCTTTCATATAAAAATGTAGGCATAGAATTTGGAATCTCTAGAGTAACTCTCTTAAAATTTTCCATCATGGCATATATTGCCTCCTCCACTTGATTCTTTTCAACTTTTCCAAGATTATCAAAATCAATGTGAGAAAATCCTAATAAATCTACATTATTTTTAACATTGTCACATAGGTTTTCTAAATCTAAAGATGGATTGTGACTCACCACTTTGAATTGGTTATTGTCATCAGATTTAGTTCTTTCTTCATCAGATTCAGCTTAAGCAATGTACTTTCTCCTTGGCCTTTTCTATGCTCCTTTTTCTTGCTCTATAGGTTTGGCTTTATCTTTAGCCTTTTGTGTTGTAGGTTTAGGCTAGCTTGGTTTGACAATATTTTTGGGTCTTGTTCCTACTTGTGCCTTGGCCTTTCTCTTCTTCTGATTAATAGGAATAGGAGCTTTCTTGGCTTCTTCTTCCTTAACACCTTCTACAATTTTTGTCTCTTCCTCTTTCTGATCTTCACCTTGTTCTTGTGTTAATGCAAGTGGTGCTTGGATCTAAGTGTCTTCTTCTTCTTCATCCTCTTCCTCTTCATCCTCTTCTTGCTCATCACCTTCACCCAATTTAGCTTTCAATTTCTTTACCAACTTCTCCTTCTTCTTGATTATAGAGGTAGTCTTTAATTCCATGGTAGTCTTAGATTTAGCCATTTCATAATTACCAAATTCTTTGGCATCTTTATCTATATCTTCTACAAGTAATTTTGTTATTGCTACAGAGGCCTCATCTACATTAATTTTATATCCTAATGGCCTTAGCCATTTTACTCTTGGAGTTGTTTCTTGAACAAATGTATAACCAACATCAACTAGGAAACAAATATCATCATAATGTTTTTCCACTAATGATATTGGAATCCTCAATCTTTTCTTCATAGATTGCTTGAAGTCTTCAAAGTAACTGGTCATTACTGATTCAAAATTATCACCAAGTTGTTCAATGAGCTCTCCTATTTGAACCGCTACAAACTTTTTTGTCTTCCATGCCAGAGTGCCAAATGCAAGAAATGTGTTTTGAACATAAAAGAAGATACATCTCAAAATAGATCCAAATTTGCATTGAGCACTCTTTGTTTTCCTTATTGCTCCTAGGTTTTCAATCAATTGTTGTATCTATAACTTGGCAAGATCATATGTACGATCCTTCTTCACAATCTTATAACCCACATCTACTATAATACAAGGCACATTATTCAATCTACTTGATTGGTAAAACTTATGTGCAATTACCCTTACTACAATTTCTATTACAAGATCTGTGATGGTGTCAATTGTCATTCCCCTCTTATTCTACATAGCCCCTATGTTCTTCTCAATAACTTCTTTGGATCCACTCCTCATAGTCTCAAGCTAATTTAGGGTTGGATACCCTATCACCCTATGGATTATTCTTTTGGTGATTTTGATAGGCCTATTGTTTAACCATAGTGAACTATCATGAATCCTACTCAATACAATCCTGATCCATTCAGTTTTGAAAACATTAGGGAAATCTAAGGCATTAGTCAACCCTTTCTTCTCTACAATCTTGTATTATTCCCTTAGCACACCATTTTCACAAAGTTTTCCATATGATTCTCTTATTTTCATATCACCAATACTCTCAATTTTACAATTGTAACACTTTCTGGTATCCTTATCATTAAAACTTTCGGTGGTATCATGGATAGCACACCAAAGGGATCTTATTTGTATGTTATGTCTAGTATGACATTGAAAATAGGTTGTTTCACTTTGTTACTAACCAATTGAATATAAAAAACCTCCTTACCCTCTACACCCTTTGAAGTAGGTGTCATTTTAAAAAACTAGGGTGTATGAAATAAGAAACAATGTAGCTTGACACACATTAAATACCTTGCAAAATCTGACAAAATGATGTCAAATGGCTATTCAAATCTCCTGCAAATGCTTTGGATGGAATTTCTAGATCCCCTCTATCTCTTCTTGCTCTTTCTAAATTTTGAATGATGTAAAAATGAGTTGAAATCAATCAAATACCCCTTTGAAGCACTGCAATTAATGTTGAGTGCTTAAATAGCTGTAAGCTTAGTATCAACTAATTTCAAGCTCACTCAACATCCATTAGTCTTTTCAATTGTTTGTTAACCATTATGAGCTCAGCAACAACTAGCCAGTTTGTTAGCTTGGCATCCTCTAGCATTTCACTCAAAAATCATAGGAAACTTTTCATGCTCAACAGTAATATGAAAAACTTAAATATTTTTCTTCGATTCTTGATAACATCTTGCATCTTTGTTCATGCTTATGTAAACTTTTTAGAACTAAATTATTTGAAACTGACGTATGGTATAATTTTTTGAGTATCAATCCTACATACCTCATGATTTCTTAGTTTGATGAGGTGTGATCACCTAACCCATTGGGTGAAGTGATCCCTTCTCCACTTGATGTGTTGCAATCCTCCTTTTTCTTCCATGTCTTGTTCATTTCATTTTTGACATTTTCGATATCTTCCTTGCATTTTCCTTTGCCTTTTTCGAACTCACAACTTGGTTTCTTTGACCTTGTTGGACAATATCGATTGATGTGACCAATCTTCAAACAACTAAGACATGTGGTTTGACTCAACCACCTTTTGTAGTCACTTCTAAAGTGTGTTCTAATACAATTCTCAGGAACATGTCCATACTCTTGACAATAGTGACAGCTATATCTTATATTATAATCCTAGTTATAAGAGTTTCCATTGTTTGTTACCTTTGTTTGCCAATTTGATGACCACATGGGTTTGGATCTACACTAAAAAGATCTATATCCATACTTCTGACATTTATAACAATATCCTTCAAATCTTTGTGTGTGCATGGTCTTAGTTTTGCATTGATGTGCTTGATGACCTTGTTTCTTGCACTTATGGAATTGAACCATGCTCTTATACTTGACATTTTGATTTACTAACTTGCTCTTGTACACATTAGCAATATGTCATTTCTTACCACAATTATGACAAGTAGGTTTGGAATTCTTACCTTTAGTGTTCCTTTCTTTAGCTCTTTTGGATTACTCTCCTTCTTCAGTACTTGTGTATCCCAATCTAGGTGTATCATTGTTAGGTCTTGGAGATCTCATTAATTGCTCAAAGTATTTGATGGCTTCACTTAGTTTATGGAAACTTTCAGAAAATTCCTTTTCCCTTTTTAGGTCACTATGAAATTGCTCATTCTACAACTTTAGTGTTATTATCTCAATGTCCTTGACATTCAATTCATAGTTGGCATTCATTATTTGACTCAAAGTATCCAATTGCATGTTAGAAATCTTAGTTAGCTCTGATGATTTCTCTTCCATTATGTTGGTCAAAACTCTTTTTTCTTCTTCAATCATGGATTTTTCTTTCATATCTTTCTTTTTCTATTCGGTCACCTCACATAGTAGTATGGCTTGTGATTCTTGCTCTAACTTGAGATTTATAATTTCTTGAGCTTGGGCTCTATTCTTTTCCATTAGATCTACAACTACTACATCAAATTCATTGGAGTCTCCATTAGAAAATAGCTTAGTAGTGTCCATCTCTCTGTATTGTGTGTCATTCTCCTCAATATAAATTTCCTTCCTTCTCTTAAATATTCCTTTAGGTCTTCTCTTGCTTCATTTAGTTGATGTAGAATGAGTTTTATTTCAATTCCCTGATTCTCAATGATCCTTACAAACTTGTAGACTTCCATTTTCAAGATCTTTCCTCAAAGCTGCAAAGTTTCTTGTTCAGATAACTTAGCTTTGATACCAATTGTTAGAATTACAATAGGAAAGATAAACTTTTAAGAGGGGGAGGTGGTGTTTGTTGGGGTGGGGGGGGTGAATCAGTAGTTTAAACTTTGACCCATAAAAAATTCACTAGACATCCATCTCATACATTCAATAAGTAAACTAAAATACCATGTAAAGCATGTACATCTAAATCATGTGAAAAAAAAAAGTCACACATATATGACACTAGATATGATTACCCAAAAACCCTCCAATGAGAAGGTTAAACTGGGGTGGGGATGACACCCACAAATCTTCACTACTACAGTAACAAAGTGTATCTAATGAAGGTTACAGTGTTTGATCATGAGACATGATCTACCCTATGAAAGGTCTGCCCAATTAAAGGCTTACAAAGACTTTTAGGTCTTACCCTGTTAAAGGATTTTAACACCATGTTAAAAGTATGCGTTGTTAACGGACTTTAACTCACAATTAAGTAATCACCTTGCTAGAGGATTTCAATATAGCTTGTTAGGACTACTCTATTAAGAGATTTAATTGATTCACCTATTTGAATGACTCAACATTGATCCTATGGTTAGCACTTTGTTAATTGATGACGGATCACCTCTAAACTAATGTATTCTTTATCCTTCTTGATCAGATGTCTCTCTATTATGTACTATTTCCTTCCTCTGTTCTCCTTTAACTAATTTTGTAATGCAATTTCAATTCACAATTCCTTAGTCACCATGAATGCTCTATTTGCACATGAAAACTTCTCACTTTGCTCCTTCCATAGATATATGAAGTTTAGGGTTTGTCCTCTTTAAGAAGATCTAGGTGACTTAGGGTTAGGTATGAATCAATGGCTGTGATTTATCCATTTTTTTTATTAAATCTTCCTTTTACCTGATTAGATGCATGTCCTTCAAAGGGATTCCAACTTATGATTTTTCCATATCAAAATATCATAATTCAATTTGTAAGTCAACTCAAAAATGGTTTACACAGTAGTTTGTGCCATTACAATTAACTATGACAAAATTGTGTTACTCGGCATCTATAGTCTTTGATGCTCGGCATATACTTATTTCTATACTTGACACGACATTTGAATGACTCAACATGCACTACTTACTCAGCTTCTGTATCACTTAGCATACACTATCTGCTCAACATTTTAGTGACTCGGCACATGACTGACTTGGCACCCATTGTGGACTTAGCATGCTCTATTTTATACATGTTGTGCTATGCACGTACTACTTGTTTGGTATGAACTAGGTAAATGACTTAAGTGTATAGACACTCACTTGTCAAAACCAATCTAAGATCAACACCCACATTTTGTGGGCTTCTCAAAATGATGTGGTTATCTTAGAACATGAACTTCCTTTTCAAACTCATTTTATTACACAAGGCATTCCCTTTCTTGGCACTCATTTCTTAAGTTGTTCAAATCTCCAAATACCTCATAACTCAAATTCATAGGTCCTGCACTAGATTTCTAATTCCTTTCTTTACACACTATTATTCTCTTTAGAAGATTATCTCTTTCAATGAGAGCATTGATGACTTCTTCTTCTCTTTCTTTCTCCATCCTTTGTATAATAGTCATAAACTCTTATAGATCTCCTATGAGAGAATTAAAGTTTCCAAATAATTCATCAAGATTGGGCATTGTTATCTCAGAGGTTTAAGAATCCTCAAGATTTATCAAATCATTTTTTTTATGAAATCTTATCATAATATAAGGATATTTTACAAACTAAGATACAAGAGGATGTGTATTATAGACACCTCTATATTGATCTCATCAACTATTTCTCCTTTCCCTATTCTTTTTATTACATTGTACTCATGTTACACTTATATCCTACTCAGGAAACTCTCCTTGTACATGTGTGTCAAATAGACCATCAAACAATCCTAGATTGTTAGATCCATAATTCTTAGAAGATGAATTAGTCCCCTCAACAATATAAAATAATTTTTTTCTCTGTAAATACCCAAAAGAAGGACTGACTGGGCTAACAGTTCTTTTCACATAATATAGCTAACAGTTCTTTTCACATAATACACATAAAAATAAGACCTTTCAAAGTACTCCCCAATAGAGCCTAAATTGTTTTGGATCATGAATGACATGTTTTACACATGACTGCTACTACCGAGATTATAACAAGAAATGTCAAAGGTATAGCTAATTTTTATGCTCAACAAATCAAATTATGCTTGGGCCAAATGACAAGGCTCTTTGGTATGATACCTTATACTCATTTGGATTTGTAATACCAAGGTAGGTGTACCTGCTTGACCTACAAAATTAACTTCAATTATTAGGTCAATTTATAGTAGATAATCTGACCATTCATCTATTCTTGTTGAAATGGAAATGAGAAGTAGCTAACCTCCACTCTAGAATAATTCAACACTAAAGTATGAAATAACATTCAACTTGTCTAATAACATAACACAAAATGTACTATATCTCATTATTTTAAATGGTCTTTATGCAAATATTGATGATGATCCTTATTGAAAAATAACTAGCTTAGATCAATACCTTCTCCATGGTAAATAGATTCAAATTACCACTCATATAATGTAATGAAAAGTTTAAAAGATCTATCCTACCACCTTGTAATAATATGTATCATTCATTTCTAAATTCTTCCTTTCTTATCTGATTCAATTCTCCTACCGTATTTATATACTCTCTACCTTCATCCATTTAATAAATTCTTTGAATTGAAGCTATGAATTAGACAATAGACATCATACCAATGCACTAAAGATAACTTAAAAATTATTCAAATTACTCTAAAACACACAAGTATAGAAATGGAGATGAATAAAATAATGAAAAAGTTGCTTGTACTTAGATAGTCATATTCACCTTTTGATGTTGACATGTTAACATACCCATGAATCCTTTGGTTGCAAGAAGAAAGGTGCTCATCCTAAAATGTGATATAATTATGTTATTTTTTTTGAGCCTTTGATTTCGTTCCTTCTTTAATAATATATGTATGCACCCATGAGAATATTCCTCCTCCAATGACCAATCAAAATCCATAACCCTATCTAACATGTTTCTGTATGGATTGTACTTAAATATGAATATTTATTAACTTCCCTCTTAGAGTTCTCCTAGTATAAATATGAGGTGATTAATTTTTCCATTAACTTCTTCAATAGATCCAAGTTTAGGCCTTGACAATTGTCATCAACAATTACTTCCAAGATAGTCATTGTCTCATCCTTCCAAAACTAAAAATGCCTTCTTTTTTTTCTTTATCTAGAAGTGGAAGCAATAAGGCTTCCTCCATCTCAACAAATCCTCTTTAAATTTCTCTGATTCATAACTCAATGTGATTTGGCAACATTTGGATGTCCACTAATGACTTTACAATTAAGGTATAAGGTTGGATCTTTAATTAACTCCTACATGGAATCTTTATCCAATATAAATTAACCCTATTTTCTCCAATTTTTGAATTCACCTATCACATAAAGGTCTTGCAACTTCCTTTTCTTCATCAACTTACTAATGGCTCCAAATAAGAGTGAGTAACAACCATGTATGCAAAATAACTGTGCATTTATCTTCTCATGTAAGTGGAAAAGTGTGGATTGCACTATGCTCTTCTTGGTTTCCTCAAATTCATCCTTGTCCTCACTTGTATATCTTTCCATCTCATTTATCATGTGATACAATAAGGCCCTAGAAGCTCCAACTACATCATCACCACATTCAACCCCATCAAGTGTAAAAGAAGTGTTACTTGAGTCTCCAAATTTACACAAAGCTTTGGCTTAGTGTCATGTAATATTTGAATAAGTGTTGATCTCCCAACTTTAATTTTTCTATTTATTGGTGTTCCTTTGTTTCTACAACATAAGAAAAATGTGATAATTTCAAAAAAAGGTAGAATCAACATTTCTGATCTCTTTTCTTCTACTAGTAGGGGTGAGAGACCATACAGTAAAAATGGCATAATCTTTACTATAATAATATCCCTTTAAGATAATGTCAACTTCCTCTAAATTATGAGCATGAAGCCTCATTCTTCTCCTTACTAAATCAAATGTAACTGCATCTACTAGATCCTAGTCTGTTAAGACTAACACACCAGCTTCATCTACTAGTTTTTTTCCTTCCTCAAGTGTGATTTCCTAGAACTTATTATACATTTTAGTTTAAACCTCTATAACAATGTCTTCTTTAGGGATGTTTGTTCATTAAGTTCTATTTTTCTTCAACCTAATTTTTCTACATGTGCCTGTCATAAGAACTGTAGGAATGGGGTGGACTTAATAAAATTACATCATTGAGGAATTTGCTAAAACATTACATTCGTAGATCCCTATGAAGTCTCTCATGTATCTCCTAAGATGAAAAATTAGTTAATGGAGCAATGGGTTAAGAGTTTTGTATAAAGTATCAATACAATGGTTGGAATACTTGAAGGCCTTCATCATGAGGGGGTGGTGGTTGATGTGGATTCAATAGAGAAGGTGCAAGAGGATAATACTAGTCCCTCCAAAAGTACTAGAGCCACTTTGAAGAAGAAATTCACTGAGAAAAACATTTAGGTTTTTAAAGAATATAGCTATCAATGTAACTCAATTGAAGGTAGAGGTAGTGAAGGCTCTCAAGAATCTTAACTAGTTTTTATTTGGTTTGATATCTTGCTACTAATTTTTTTGTTATCTTTTTTTCCAGCTTTTGGTTATTGGCTTTAATTTTTGAAAATATATAATAGGCTAAGTTATTGAGAGGGGAGGAGTGAATCAGTAACCAATAAAACTTAATCTTTATTTACCACTTAATCCTTCATGTGTATTCTAATCTAATTTTATGCATGATAAACTAAAACCATTAAAACATTCATAACACTTTGGCACATAATATGGTAACCCAAAAACCTTCCAAATAGAAAGTAAAATTGGGGTGGGGATGATACCCACAAGCTTTAGTACTACAATATAAATTTGGCATGTTAAGGCTTACAATGATCACTTCTAATGATCTACCCTATTAGGAGCAATAAGGACTGATAGGTCCACCTTGCAAAATGATTTAAAAACATACAATGAAGTATGCACTTGGTAAAGAGATTTACAAAAGACTGTTAAGTCTACCTTGTGAAAGAATTTAACTATTCCACTTGTTAGAATGAACTAGTGGTTGATCTTTGATCTACAACTTGATTTGTTGAATGAGATTCCTTTAAGTGTAATGATCACCTCACTATGATAGATAAATCTTTTTTTCTCCTTATATTATTCGTAGCCTTTTACTTCAAACTTCTGCTCTTTAATACCTATTATTTGTATTCTTCTATATCTCTTTGGATGTGATTTAATAAATTACATATATACCTATCCAATTTACAATTCAAAAAAGTAGGCTACAATACTAGTTTCACCAAATTACACAAAGTCAGCCCAAATATAGGTACACAGGTTCTGAAGACAAACTCAGTGAGGTTCTGACACTCAGCAACCATTATCAATGCTCAACATTGTCATGCACTTGGTAAACATAGAAGATCAGCTCATACTAATCACTTCCAAGTAATTTGAACTCAATCTGCACTAGTGACTTGGTGAACACTATGAAACTCAGCATATAAACTAAATCACTTGGTTGACATTGCATAGCTTGGTCAACACTATCACTATGAGCTCAGTATAAACTAAATCACTTGGTTGACATTGCATAGCTCAGTCAACACTAGATTCACATCACTGAAGTTATGAACTTGATAAGCATTGGAGAACTTAGTTTTCACTGAGAAACTTGGTAAATGCTATAAATCTTGGTTTACACTGATAATCACCAACTTGGTAGAAATTGCTTGACATGAACTGAATATTGTTGCTAGAACTTGGTAGCAACTATAGAACTTGTTAGAGCCTGAATTACTTGGTTAACATTGTTAACTATACAATAAGCTCGGTACCTACTAGTCATCTAAATAAATGTGTTTGTCACTAATAAACAAACTTGATTGTAATGTCAACAATATCCCCCTTTGGCATTAGTGAATAAAACACTTATCAGTCAAAACTAAATTCTCAAAAAGTTCAAAACAATCTTTAGTCTCCATCTTATGTCTTCAACTTGGTAACATATTCTCTTTTTGAACATTTTCAAAATTTCTTTTTTAAGGGATCTTTATCTGAATATCTATACATGTATATGTATAACATTATGATGCTACCTCATACATATATATTCAATATACTTTACATGTTATATATATCTTCTCATATTTTCCCCTTTTATATCATATCTTCTCCCCCTTTACAACATGCTTTACATGTTATATATACATCTTCTTCCCCTTTTTGACATAAATGTCAAAGGTGTATGCTATGTGGATATTCCAAAATGTGACAAGAAGTTAGAATGTACCTTTAGAATTAGTGACATTGTCATGTCCCAAATTTCTTGTAATACCTTGCTTACATTCAATGCAATCTAAACTTCTACTAATAATTCCATCATATGATTAGTTATGGAGAAGTTGTTATCATGGATGAGAGCTTTAGCATGTTTGGAAGAATCATGCCTTGTATATCTACAAGTGTAGCCATTATCTTGGCTTCTTCCTTTAGCAATTTTACTTGCATATTAGTTAGAAATCTGATCTTTGTGCAATGAGTAGAACTGCAGCTCAGATCAAGTGACAACTGGTATGCACTTGCCTTCAAATCTTCATCTATTTTGGAGTGTTTATCTTTGATTTCCTGTGTGAATATAGAGATATCATAGAGTTTACAAAATAGAGAAGTGACATTGTTCATAGAGGTTTCCAATGAGCTAAGAATAGTAGACAAATCTACTTGGTATATTGCAATCTTATGTGCAACTAGCTCCAATACTTTGTTTTCAAATTTTTTCTCTGCTCTTTGCAACAATTTCTATTGTCCATTCAAATCTTCATTGAATTTATAGACCACTTTTTCTAATTGAGCCAAAATAGGTTGAGAAGTGTCAACCTCAATTCTAAGTGCCTTCACAAGAATGTTCTTTACATCTTCAAGCACTTGATGTTCTCTGTTCCTTTCTTCTCTAAGCCTTTTCTACTGTAAGCCTTTTCTACTTAGCTTTCTTCTACAGAAGTTCTCCTACTATATGCATTTGATTAGGATTTAGAGTAGAGATATCCCAATTTAAAATACCTATATCCTCATCAAGATCAATGTCCTCTTCCTTATCTTTTCCTTTGCTAGACACTTTTGTACTCAGTTGAGGCTTTCTCTCAACTATCTTTGTACTTATTATTTGTATGCTCAAAATAGTAACAATAGTGGAAATGGAAGGACTGGAAATAAAAGTAGATATTGCACGTATTGAAGAAATAACTTATTTTTAAGCAACCAAAATTGATAGAGGAAGCACTAACTTCTCAGTAGATGAAGTGATGGTCACCTCAGTCAATGAAGTATTGAGTTGAATAGGTGCAAAGATTGGTTGAGTGCTTAGATTTTTAGTGTTTGACACAATAAACTTGATGGTAGCTTCCTTTGAGCTAGATGGATTTATAGATTTGCTTAGAGAGTGAGGAAGTGAGGCTATAACCATTGCTCCAATCTTCTTAGGGTCGATCTCCTCAATGCTCTAAATCTCAGGGAGATTCTCCTTGGTGGCTTCCTATTCTTGTTCCTTATCATCTTTATTCTCATCATTTTTTTCTTCTTCATCATCATTGCGTTCTTCTTCCTTGTCATCTTCATCATCATCCTTGTCACTGACATCAATAACAAAACCACTCTACTTATGAAGATTGTAGATGTTCTTCCATGTGTTAGTGGCATTCTTCACCACATATTCAATGTCATTGATCAGTATCAAGCAAGTGTTGAATTTCAATGTAAGTTTTTCTTCATTCTTCTTGATGGACTCTTTCACTTCTTTATCACTTAGACTCGACATGAGTTGCATCAGAGTCTACTCATATATATCTTTTGCAATTTTCATGGCATGTTCCCATCTTGGTTTAATTTTCTCCATTAATTCCTTGGGAATCTGTTGTGCAAGTTGGTTAGTAGAGTATTTCCTTTTTCCTATCTTAGACATAACCTTATCTTCAACTTTCTTCTTCTCTTCTACATTTTAGTTTCATACCTTAATGATTTAAAAAATTTCATGCCAACTCTAGAATCAATCTCTTTTAGTTTCTCTTGAAATGTGGATGGAGGCCATTTCAAAACCACATCTCCTACTTCTTCACTCAATTTTAGTTTCTTTCTAGATGCTCTTCTTGTAAACAATGCAGTAGATGACTTGGCAAGTTTGGTTATTATAACCTTACCTTTGTTCTTGACTAGCTCTTCTTTTTCAATTGTATAGTTCTTGGAAAGATGGCCAAGTTCTATACAAATGAAACATCTTCTAGTGGTGTCTCTTGTCCTCATGTGATGTCTTACATAGTTTATTCCAATGTGTCAAAATTCTCCATAATAGTGACATCTGCACCAAGTGTTGTAGTCCCAACCAAATATAGCTTTTACAATTTTTTCTTCTAGATTTACTATCTTACGTTTACATTCAGAAGATTTGTGCCCATGCTTCTTGTATTTGTGACATTTTCCTTCAAATTTAGATTTTTCTTTGCATTCATTATCTCTATGACCATGCTTATTGAAATTGTAGCATTTTCTATTGAATTTAGCTTTACTATTGCTCCAACATTTATTTGATGTATGACCTAACTTACCACAGTGATTGCAAGTAGGTCTTTGATTCTTTTGAGCTCCTTGCTTGGATGATTCATCTTCTTTTGTATATCCAATTCCTACTTTTCCCTTTTGTTTGTATTGCATTTGCTCATTCAATTGATTCATGTTTGCTTAAGATTTTATCATCCTCTCATTGGTTTTTTTTTCAATTTTTAGATAATTATGTAATCTTTCATTTTCAAATCTTAAATTCATGATTTCTTCATTTGCATTAATAAGCTAATCAATGAAGTCTCCTTGTTGAAGGGATAGGTGTTGAATTTCATTATTCTTTCCTTCTAACTCGTCTTTTATCTTGTTTTTCTCTTCCATGACTTCACACAATCTTACTGACTAATTTTATTGTTGTCTTTTTAGCTTTCTTATTTCTTCTTGAAGTATACCATTCTTTTCTAATATTTCTTTGACTACCTCATTGGATTCATCTAAATGACTTTCTAAATGGATGTCTTCAATTCTTTCTTTAATGTAGAGATTGTCATTCATCTGTATCAAGAAATATATTTTCTTCTTTTTAGGGATTAATTGAGTTGCTCCTTTTCTTTCTTAAGTTTTCCAATAGCTAATTCCAAATCTATATTTTCATTATCAATAGCTTTATCAAGTTTGAAAACCTCCATTGCCTTTGATCTTTGCTCAAGTTGTTAAACTTTTTCTCCCAGAACTACAAAGCTTTGATACCAATTGTTGAAAATATATGATAGGCTAAGTTATTGAGAGGGGAGGTGTGAATTAGTATCTAATAAAACTTAAAATTTATTTACCAATTAATCATTCATGTGTATTTTGATCTAATTTCATGCATGATAAGCTAAAAGAGTTAAAACATTCATAACACTTTGAGACACAATATGATAACCCACAAACCTTCCAAATAGAAAGTAAATTTTGGGTGGGGATGATACCCACAAGCTTTAGTAATATCATATAAAGTTGGCCTATTAAGGTTTACAATAATCACTTCTAATTATCTACCCTATTAGGAGCAATAATGACCGTTAGGTCCACCTTGCAAAAGGATTTACAAACATACAATAAAGTATGCACTCAATAAAGAGATTTTAAAAAGACTGTTAAGTCTACCTTGTGAAAGGATTTAATTGTTCCACCTATTAGGATGAACTAGTGGTTCATCTCTAATCTGCAATTTGATTTGTTGAATGAGATTCCTTTGAGTGTAATGATCACCTTGCTATAATAGATAAATCTTTGCTACTCCTTATACTACTTGCAGCCTTTTACTTTGCAGTTCTGCTCTTTAATACATAGTCTTTTTATTCTTCTATATCTCTTTGGATGTGATTCAATACATTACATATATACCTATCCAATTTACAGTTCAAAAAAGTTGGCTACAATACAAGTTTCACCAAAATATACAAAGTCAGCCCAATTGAAGGTACACAAGTTTTGAAGACAAACTGGGTGATGTTCTGATACTCAGCAACCATTGTCAATGCTTGGCATTGTTGTGCACTTGGTATACATAGAATCTTAGCTCATGCTAATCACTTCCAAGTAGTCTAAACTTGGTCTACATGAGTGACTCAGTAAACATTGTGAAACTCAACATATAAATTGAATCATTGGTTGACACTGCATAGATCAGTCAACACTATCACTATGAGCTCAATATAAAATGAATCACTTGGTTGACAATGCATAGCTTGGTCAACACTAGCTTCACATTACTGAAGCTAGGTACTTGGTAAGAACTGGAGAACTCGATTTGCACTAAGAAACTCGATGAACACTATAATGCTCAATTTACACTGATAATCATCAACTTGGTAGAAACTACTCAGCGCAATCTAAATATGGTTCCTAGAACTCAGTAGCAACTGTAGAAATTGGCAGATCCTAAATTACTTGCTTAACACTATTAACTATACAACAAGCTTGGTAGCTACTAGTCATCTGAATCAGTGTGTGTGTCACTAATGAACAAACTTTACTGTAATGTCAAAAAACTTATCATTGAGGAACTCACTACAAGATACCATTCATAGATCCTTGTGTAGTCTCTCATGTATCTCCTAATATGAACAATTAGTTACTAGAGTAATGGGTTAATATTTTTGCATAAAGTATCAATATAATGGTCGGAATACTTGAAGGCCTTCATCATGAGGGGGTGGTGGTTGATGTGGATTCAATAGAGAAGGTGCAAGAGGATAATAGTAGTCCCTCCAAAAGTACTAGAGCCACTTTGAGGAGAAAGAAACCAAGAAAAAAATTTAGGTTCTTAAAGAAGATAGCTCTCAATCTAACTCAATTGAAGGTAGAGGTAGTGAAAACTCTCAAGAATCTTGACTAGTTTTTATTTGGTTTGATATATCGTTACTAATTTATTGTTATCTTTTTTTTTTCTTTTGGTTACTAGCTTTAATATGTCTATCTTTGTAAACATTATTTTGTTAAAAAGGGTTTTGGTTCTCTTCAAAGCCTACTTGTTCCTTAATTAAGATCATCATTGGTTATATAAGTTTGGTAAGATCATAAAAATAGTTTTGAACATGGATATTGTCTTGCACTTTAAGATATCAAATAATGTAACATGTATATAAAACTATGGATTGAATAAAATCTAAAGAGATCTTTACTATGGATAATTTTGGATTCAAAGCCTGCTTTTTTGGCTTCATCTAGTCTAATCCAAATTTCCTTTCTTTGAATCATCTAGTATAATAGTTAATGTGGGTAACTTAAAATATGGAAACAATCATAACCTTGGCCTTAAATAGGCCTATAGCATTACTTTCTATATGGACCCAATAACTAAAAAATGCAAGGTGGTTCAGTTTTGCAAAAAGTTGTCAAATTTGTCAAATGCAACTTTTGAAAAATTCAAAGTTGCTTGAGAAACTTTTTGAAATTTTATATATTTTGACTAATTATGAAATTAAAAACCTTAATCGTGTTAAAATACTAAGTCCAAATTATGGTGGAGGAAAAATATTAGGAAAGATGGTTTAAGAAGGAATGTGCAAATTGGTTGGCCTAATCTTGTGAGCATGATTTGTGTATATATTTGTAAATCTTATATAATCTTGTAATATTTTATATTATATACAAGATACTAGTAATTCTCATATTTTTAGATTTTGTATATTTATAGCCCTAATATTTTCCTATGAAGAAAAACCATGCCTAGCAATATGAACCCAGAACAAAATAGCAACATAATTGCTATATTGTGGTCTCTGTTCCAAGGAAAAGTTGATAAACATTATTTTTCTTGCAAAAATTATAAAGGCTTAAAGAATCAAATAATTTTAATCACAATAGCCCAGAGTCATTGTAAGAAACATGTTCATGTTGAAGGGGGGGCATAATTTTCATCAATTGGTGAATGTGGATTTCCAACTAGAGGAACGTAGAGGTGTAAATATCCAAGCTAAAGATAACACTCCCAAGGAAGAAGATGATCCTGCAATAGATAACACAATTGAAGATATTGATATTAACATAGTTGATAATGTGCCAGAGGACATGATTGAAGAAGATGGTGTTGGCACAACTAATCAAGATGATCATGATGATGATCGTACTGGCACATTTGATAATGATGATAAAGATGGTCTTGATATACCTATACTTGAGAAGGCATACAAACCCCTATACCAATGCTCCTAAACAATTCTTCTCTCCACTATAGTGTTGTTGGTGAACATGAATGGTTTATCCAATCTAGCAATGTCATGCATGCTAAGGTATGCCATTTTTATCATCTTCAATATTGGTATACCATTACTATTAATTATATTAAAAAATCACATTTTTTGTTGTAGGTTGATAGGTGAGTTTTTGTTGCCACCATCAAACATTTTTTCTCGTTTGTAACAAGAATTATCTACTATTATGAATCAAATTAGAATGAAGTATCAAACAATACATGCATATCCCAATGATCATATTCTATATCATAAACAACATGAATTTGCAATAGAATGCCCTCATAGTCATATTAATAGATATTGACCAGATCAAATAACAAAAAAGGTTCCTCACAAAATTCTTCGGTACATTCTCATTATTACATGTCTTGAATGATTATTTAGGTGCAGTAACTTGGCACAATTTATGGATTACCATGCACACAATAGAAGTCAAGATGACATTATGTGAATCATTTGGGTGGTTTTTCATTTTTAAAAAATAGAAAAAACTTGATCATGCTTTAATGAAAAACCTCATAATCTCAAGGTTTTGTTGGTAGTGGATGGTGTAAATCCATTTGGAGATATGAGATTTGTTTACTCAATGTGGCCTAATTTTGTTATTAGCAATAACATTCCTCCTTGGTTATCCATAAAGAGGGAGCACATAATGTTGTCAATGATTGTACCAGGTATTTTTTCATTTAATAGTTATCTAAATTAATTTATAAACACTACATCAAAATGATCATAATAATTATTTAATGTTTCCATTCATTAAACTAGGTAAGTACCAAGTTAAAGATATGAACATGTATATTGAGCCCCTTATTTACAAGTTGTTGAAGCAATGGAATGGGATCACTGTGTGACATCTTTAGACCAATAGAACAAAGACAAATTCAATTCCATGCAATGTTTGTATGGACAATACATGATGCCCCTAGGCTAACTCATTTTTGTGGTATGTTATATTGTTAAGGTCACATATTTTAGCATGTTATAGTGCTTAAAAATTATTGTTATATGTTTAAGTTGCACATGATAATTGTGCATGATCTTTTAAGTCTTCAGACAAATGAAAAATTTACATGTCTAGTTTGTGGTCTGAAGATGAAATCTCATCATTCAAGAACTTTATGAAAGTAGTCATTCAATGAGTTTAGGAACTTTCTCCACAATAATCATAAGTATCAAATTACCCAAAAACATATTTTTAATGACAACATCAAGGCCACACAGAATGACACCTCATCTATGGAAGATGGAATACAATAAACTAAATCATTGAGGTAATGTTATTCCATCTAATCATTTTTGTTTGAAATTTATATTTTGATATTGTCTTTTATTTAGTTAATGATGTAATTGATACTCATGAATCTCACCAAGGGATTAATAACCAACTTTCTAGAGGAATAAAAATTATTCTAGTCAATTTAATAATTTGTTCTACTACAAGAATCTCTCAATTATACATTTTTTTGACGCTATGCATATTGGAAAGAATGTAATAGAGACACTATGAAAAATATTGATTGGAAGGTGTGACAAAGAAAAAATTGCCAAAATTTTTAATGATATTCATGAATCCAATAATGCACCAAAAAATTTCATTGAATCAAATAGAAATGGATACTACATGAATATGTGTGCCCTTCCTTAGTTATTAATGAAGCAACAAAGTGATGCATTAAAAGAAGTCATAAAAAAACAAAATTTCTGATAGTATTTTTTACAAATATCAGCAATCTTGTATCAAAGAAAGGTGATTTTGGGTTAGGGTTGAAAATACATGATTGGCATACCTTCATCAACATAAGTCATGTTCTCTATTTACAATATATTTGTAAAATTGCATGTAATTTTAATTGTATTATTTTATAATATATTGAAAAAATCATTTTTTTAAAATATGGTAGTACATCCTACCTCTATCCCTTCTACACTAGTTTGACAACAGTGTTAAATAAGTTATAAATAATCTTGGAAAATACATGAGGTTAGAAGTATTATTTATTATATATGTTGTACAAATATTATAATTATGACTTACCTTACTTTTTATTTAATTTACTGTATGTTTTTTTCTAAAATCTCGTTTATATGTTATTGTGTGTTGAAACTCTTTTAGGTGGTTATCATCTAAAGAAATTGATAAAAAAAGATTTAAACTATTGGAAGAGAAAAATTTTCCATCTTATGTGTGAAATACAAAAGTGTCTACCTTCAACTTTTTTTAATGCTCAAGAACACTACCTCATACATCAAGTTGAGGAGATTGGATTGTGTGTATCTATGCAAATTAGATCAATGTAGATGGTTGAGAGACACTTAAAATTTATGAAGAGCTTGGTTCAAAAAAGAGAATCATGAGGGCTCTATGGTGGAGGGATATATGGTATACCAGACCATAGTGTACAATACTGAATATCTTTCTGAGTTTGTAGCAAATATCCATGTAGATCGCATTTGGGAACCCAACTCTATTAAAAAATTCAAAGGGGAGTACTTGATGGGGAAATTTAGATTGAGACAAGTTAGTGGTAATTATAAGATGTTATTGTAGTCTATTAATTCTTATAAATCTTTAATATAATTTGTTTCTAAGTGGTCTATTTATTTTCTTTACAGTTAGTCACGAGTGGGATGCACTACATTTGTATATTGTAAACCATCTTGATTGGATGATTGTATGGATTCAACAATCTCAAGAAAATGGTCGCTCATTAACATGGGATGGTGTTGCATCATTGGTTAAAGAAGCTCAGCATAATATAGATCCCAATGTTATGCCACTGGTACTTGATCTAGCATATGGTTTAAGAGGTAGAATGATATGTATACAATTACTAATCATGACCCATAAGTTTAATATCAACTCATAAATCAATGCAAATAATCTTGACATATTTGAATTATTATAGATCAAACACCACAAAGATATGTGCTATCATGGCTGTAAATTTGACATAAAAAAGTTAGACGTAATGAAGAAAACTTTTGATTCTAGGATAAGTGTAGTCTTCGAGGTTATTAATATTTCATCTAGAAATGACATATATCCTCAACAACCTAAAAAATTGATACTATGGAATTTTGGATGATATACTTGAGTGTGTCTTTAACTCATTCAAATTAGTTCTATTTGTCATCAAATAGTATAGGCTATGGTTGAATCAAAATGATCCTAATAGGATTGTTATTGAATATGATAGTGGATTTACAATGACTAATACAAAGACATTTTAGCTAGTTCAAGATGAGCCCTATGTTCTTCCAAGTCAATGAGAGAAAGTGTTGTACTTTGGGAATCTACATAAAATAGGTTGGTCATTTGTCATTAGAAATGATCCAAGAGGAATACCAGTAAAGTATAAAGTAATTTAAGAAGAAGATATTGAAGAATCATAAGATGAAGCAAATGATGATCATGAATGACTATTACACAATGATGATGAAGAAGAAGAAGATGATTCTATTGATGCTGACAATGATGGTGATAATGATGATGATCATTAACATGATGACAAAGATGGTGATGATCAAGGCAATGATGGTCATGATAATGGTGATGAAGATAGTGGTGGTGTTGGTCATGTTGATGATGGCGATTACAATGATGATGAAGGGGACATGCACAATGATGGTGATGATGATGATGATGATGATGATAGTCACGATGATGACATGGATGAAGAGGATGATCAATGAAATGTATGTCAAGGTATGATCAATGTCACATATGAGTTATTGATTTATTCATAGAAATTTTTTGACTTGTATGTTTTTATAATTAAGTTATTATGTGTTGAACTTTAATGTCATGGAGTATATACAAATCTTTTGCATAAGTACCACACATAAAGTAGAGGTAAGGGATTAAAAAATATACAATGATATTGATGAATGCATCATGTAATTATTATCTTCTATGCAATTTGTAGCATACATATCATGAAATTTTTGGCTAACTTAAGATAAATGATTTACATATGTGGGAAATTTAATGTCTTTGACTAGGACCACACATAATGACATGGATCAATAAGTATAAGTCAATAGACCCTATAGATATAATTTCTTATTTTTCTATTGACTCTTTACATGCCACATCAACTTTAGTCCTACTATGTCTTTCATTTGATGGATTGCAAGTATCACCAAATAGGTATTTATCTAATTTGTCTTCCTCGGGTGAGAAAAATGCGGAAACAGAAGATAAAAGTGAGACACCTAGTAGGTCTAAAATAGGGAGATAAACTAGAGGTCAAAAGATTAGAAGAAAATTCAATACAAAAATATAATTTTTCCTTGTTGGGGGGGTGGTCATTTTCTAATGATAATGAGACCAAAGGCAATAGGAAGGTTACCTTAAGGTACACACATCTTTAGAAAGAATGGGTACCCAAGGAACTACCTCTAGTTAACACTGATTTTTCTATTAACAAAAAAATATATCGCATAGCTCTATCTTCATTACATAGTTTGGGCTTATTTTCCATGGATGGCATAAAGGTTAGTTATAATATAGTTGTTGAATTGATGGAGTATGTAGGACCTTGTTACAATTATAATAATTGGATGTGGATTGTGCAATGAATAAAAAGTGTGCATAGGTATGCACTGTCAGCAACTTATATACAATGCAAAGAAGATGATCAAAGTAAAAGGATCACTATGTATATTGATGGAAGGCCAAAAACAACAAGGAATATTGAAGGTTTTATAAATAGTTTTCGACCTATGTCAACTAATAAGCAATTGAATTGTATATTTGAGGCATGCGAGGGAAATCATGTTTTTGTATGTGCAATAAAATCAATAAGTGAAATGGAAGAGCTTCAAATATATTACAATTTGAATCATCTCGATACAAAAGAATCCACTGTCATGGGACTAGTAAGTATAACACTTAAACCAATTGCCTCCAATTAATATTGACTCCAATATACAATCTACAATTTTATTAATAATTTTTTTGGTAAATCTATTACTTTCATTTTGAGTTTGATTGCTAAGAATTACTAATCATTCTGATAGGGTGACATGGATCCACCACAAGGCATAGGTAGGGATGTTCCTCACACACCTTCTTTAGTAAAGATAAACATTAATTAGTGTAATTGTATAAATTATATAGAAATAAATGTCATGAGTAAGTGCACAAAGATCAGTCTCAATTCTGCAGAAGTCTATTTCACAAAATGAGACTTCTTTAGAATTGGACACTTAATTTTTAAGAACCAGGTACCCATTATGGTTTGGGTGTCCAACCTGTATTCAAAAATTGGGTACCCAAACCATATTTTAAAAATTGGGTGCCTAATTTGTAAAAACATAAAACCAATTTTTGGGGGATTTTTTATCATTTTTGCTACTCATAGTGATTTGGAGATGGGAACCCGATTTGAGCTTAGAAACAAGAGCCTGATTTGAGTTTTCTACTAACCCCATAGCTGATTTTTCACTTTTCTAGGTATTTTAATATGTTTTATATTATTTAATTTGATTTTTTTTAGTTTTTTGCTTACATTTTCATCAATTTATTTCTTTTTTGTTCATGATTAATAGTTGTATATATGTAAAATTCTAGATTTTTATTATAAATTATTGTTTTGTATGCATTATTATTCAAATTATATTGATATTATATTTTCTCTCCTCCCTTTTTTGATGGTTAGATGTTCATTTAAATTTATTTTTTGTAGATGTTCATTTAAAAAATTAATATTTTAGATGTTTGCATGTATTTAATTTATCTTACACATAATTAAAGTTAAAGTGATGGATGATTTTAGATACATTAGATGTTTAGATTGTTTAAACATGTATTTACAATGATGTTTTAAATTTATTTCAACTAAATAGTAATTGTAAATTATTTTGTTGCACTTTTTTAAATATTAACCAAAGTTTATGGTTAGGATTTGTATAAACCCTATACTTAACCTACACTTTGCACTTAAATACATTTTTATGAAATATCTTTCTAACTCTAGTATATTAACCTATTACCCTATTTGTATCACTAATTCAACTATAATCCAAATCTTAAGTATATATTAGACCTTGAATTTAATAATCAAACTCTAACCATAATATTAAACTATAACTATAATTCACTTTTTGACCTTAACTATAACTAGCTCATATTTTTCTCTACTTGAATCATTACCCTATTCTATCCTTAAGTCTAGTAAAATATATGCTTCAACCATAAGAGCAATTGAACTATATAACTCTATCCTAATTTGAATGCTAACAAAAATCCAATCTTAACTAGAGCCATAATAACACTAACCTTAATATGTACATCCTAACTGAACCCTACCTAATGCATAATTTGAGACCCTTACTTCAATCCTAAAACTAACTCTAAACTTTAAATGCCTAGCTAGATAATAAGTTAAGTTTCAAACCTTATATTCCTAACCCTACCATATAGACACTAAATTCTAAATGTAAATGTGAACCATGATGTTATCCTATAGCCATACCCTAACACTAAACCTAACTAAGTTTTATGTTCATACCCTAAAATGTTATTTTTAAAACTTAACCATATCCCTAATCCTCTAACCTTAACCCGTAAAATACTTCTTTTATGCATCAACCTAAACCCTGACCCTATATTCCTAAACCATAATCTCCTACCTAACTCTTATCATAATTCATATATATATTAAATTCCAAAACCATTTTTTTTAAAAACACTTCTAATAGTTAGCCTAATCTTGGCCCCAATCTAGAAATATAATTTGAATCCTAATCCATACCCTAACCCTAGTCTATTTGTAATAGTAATTTTAATTGTATTGCACAATCATAAGTTAATGTAAGCCATAACCTTAATAATAATCCATTCAATAAATTTAATCTCTATCCTCCTCTTTTTTATGTATTCAAATAGTTAAAGATGTATTAAATGTAAATATATGGTTTTAAAGATGTAATTATATTGATAGATTTAGATTTATTTAGATATATTTTAACTAAATAGTAATTATAAATCAATTTTATGTTGTACATATTAAACACTAACCAAAGTTAATAGATAGAATTTACTTAAACCTATACTTGACAGTTATGTATATTTATTATTCAATGTTTCTTTAACTCCTAATATATTATTTATCATTAGCATGAATATTCTATCCTTATGTTCATGTTTGAAAACGTTACCTGTTTCCAATTACCCTGATGAGAACAAAACATATCTAGGGGCAGCTATCTCCCATTTTCAACATGCCCATTCAGACACCAGGCCAACTATAAGGCTATACTCTTGCACTTCAGGCTCTGCAAAACATAGGCGGGTGAACCTCTAGATTCCTTATATGGTACCAGTTGTCAAAGCATACACTGAATCTAATACAAAGCAGATAGAAACCCTTATAATTTCTCCTAATAACTTATGAAATAACATATATCTGTAGTAGCTAAATGCAAAACAATGAAATTCATAAGCTGAGTGAGGGCATTCTGTTTATAGCTCTTCAACATGAAAGGGAAATTCATTTGATTAAAAATGTTGATTTCAACAACTCTCAAATATGCAGCAGTGAGAAAGTAATGACCCTGTAGCTTATCAGTGCTTAGTCCATTGGGCAAATTCATGGATCACAAACATACACATGAATATCTGAGACATGTGTGTATCTTCATATATAGATCTATCTATTTAACTTGTAAATAGACATCTATCTTCAATTTAAAATCTCGTTCTTACCAAATATCCTCCTCAATAAATATGCAACCCTGTTGATTTCTATGAATCATTTACACAATTCCTTGAACTATCAGCAACAATGAAAAAACATACAGTCTTAGGGGACTGCAACTACAACCTAAACTCTTTGTTCAGAGATCATAAAACATTGAAATTCAATGAGAATGGAGACAAGATTCAACTGAAACTTAATTATCTACTTCTCTTTGTATTATTTCCTTGAAAATATACAATCATATGCATGAAATGAAAGACATGAAACAACCTAACAGATCTGACCTATCTGTATTTATCTTCCTACTGCTATTCACATGAGAGAAATTGCTGAAGAAAAATGTGGTATCATAGTATGGGAACATATCAAAACTGGATCCAAAATCTAGTATCTCAGTAGTGACTGGTTTTTCTCCAAAAATTGGAACCCTTACAAAGTATCAGAGAAAGAAAGATATAGACAAGAAAGAAATCTTGGATCTGTTCTGAAAATGACAAGTGTCCACTTGAAAATCAATCTTCTGGCAACTGAAAAACTTCTTTCTTCCATCTCCATTCTGATATGATCTTGTTTCATCATTATCTGCAACTAATTTGCACAATATCTCTGTTGAAATGATGAAACATTGCTGAGTCACCATAATATCTGATTTACCCATTGAAATGTTTGGCAAAATCGGGTTAAATTGAGTGAATGTAAGAAACGTGAACTCCAACTGCATTCTTTCCAAGTTTTACTGATCCCCTAACTAGATTTTCAATTTTTTACCCATTCCATTGAGGAAGCCCCAAAATTCACATTTCTGGTTATAGCTTAAACTAGGAAGCACCTGTGCAAAAACTAACTTCAGAAATGGAAAATTTGGATTCTCACAATTCCAACAGTATATGATCAGGCATATCTAGCCTCTGGGAAATGCCTGAAATCTTCATTTGAAAAACAGTCCCCTTCGCTAGAAACTCATGTCTGCACATTTGATATTTTTCTTTAAATTTTAAAAATTTTAAAAATTCTAAAGTCAAAACATTAGAAAAAATATCTCTTGGATGACTGAACGTGCATGTTTTATAAAAATAATAATTAAATATTATTATTTTTTATTCTTTAATTTCACTGCCTTTTGAAACTGTGGTGAACTCTATGTTTGACCAGTGCCACATGGCGCTTCATGATTGGACACCTGATTTGCATCATCCACCATGTGTCGTCTACTTGCTACTTCGCCATGCTTAACTAGTGAGAAACTTCGGTTATCGAGATAACGCGAACCGTCAGATTTGCCACGTGGCGCAATCTGGTGCGCTCTTGACATTTGCTCGCCACATCATAATCCAGTTACTCTGTCACCGCCACTTGTCACCATCCGATTCGCTGATGGAATTGCACGTGGGACCCATGTTGCATTCTGACCCTTACTGGATTTTTGGACTCTTGCCGAATTTTCAAAATTTTTTGGCAACCTCGCTATGTCACTAGTCTGACTTTTTTGAAATTTTTGACTAGCGAAGTAGCAAGGTGCCAGATTTTTAGTTTTTCGGTCACCTGCAACTCGCTGACATCGTCCTCTTAGTTATGCGTATTTATTTAAAATTTATTATTTCATCGCCTAATTGGCTGGTTGAACCCACCTACACATGCACTTGGCTTCAAAAGCCATTGTCTTATTGACATTGAAGTTATTGAGTGCAGTAGTATTTAAACTTATAAAATATTTCCTCACCCACCCAATGTGGGATAAAGCGTTTTGACTACGTTTTCCATATTTTTCCTACAGGCTTGTTTACACTAGATGGCTTTTAGAATGGGGGAGACGGTTCATGCCATGGCTATAAAAACTGGGATGGAATAGGATGCCTACAGAAGACTGCGGCTCTGTTGGAAGTCTATAGTTTACTTCGCATGGGTTGTGGCTTTTTCTTTGTTATATTGTAGTCTTTCCTTTTATTGCGTGGAGAATTTTGAAAATGTTGGAGTGCCTTTTTAATGGTGCGATCTGCCATGTCTACCTCTGGTCTACCTTTATCTGCATCGATCTTCTATCAATGTGTGTGGACTTCCTCCTGAAAAATGTGTGCATCATTTTACAGCAGCTTGTTCTAATGCAAGAGTCTTTTCTTATTTTGCATTGACAACTGCCCCATGCAAATGGCATGCTTCTTTTGATGTCGTACTCTTTTCCTTTTTTGTTGCATGCGAGCTTATTGCTTTCACCATTCACTACATTTTTTGTTATGGACGATCATTCATTTCTTAGGCAACTGCAGTATTAACAAGAGGATCAATGCTTCCTGGCATCATTCTCTGAGACTCAAGTGAACAAAAGTTATCTGTTGGATTTTGTTGCATAGTCCTGTCTACATACGGCACCTCTTGAACATTAGATGATTCTTCAGAATCTAAAATTGGAGATTGCAGGGTTCTTTCTCCTTTTGTGTGGAGGTCCATTTTAATATGCCTGTGGATTCCTTCATTGTAAATGCGATGGAGCTGGGGCTTCCAATTCGGCACCTGCTCTGAGCTAGTCGTGGGCAATGCCTTCAATTGCCAACCTCTTTTCATTAATTGATTTTGTTGCTTTCCCCTGTTCTGCTGAAGATCTAACATATGGCGTGGACTGTTGCTCTCTTAGTGGCTTGTTTTGCATAGTCTTCCTTTCAACTGATTTCTTCACTATAGCCTCTACTTTGGTGCTATCGGCTGATTCTTGCTCTTGGACAATGTTGTATGTCTATAGGGAGATGTAAATTAGTGTCCTATGTACATCCCTTGCCATACCTTTTGCATCACTGCATACATAGAGATAGCCACCTTGAGCAATGAGACTCCAAATATTCGATGCCTCTTCCAACATCTTATGCTGGACATACTCCTTAGCTGGTCCTTGGCGGGAAAAAGCAACAATAAGGTCAATCACTACACCTTTCTCAACATAATTATTGAGTTCTTCTTTAGTTAGAACAAACACCTTTATGAATTCTACCAGTTGGAGTGGGTCCACAAACTAGAGCACATGTAACATGTATCCTAAAGGGTGCAAACCTTGGAGAGGAAGAAATAGAATAATAGCGGGGTTGTAAATGAAGGGCTATTGATGCAAAGAAAACACAAAGATGTGGCTTGGCTGATGGAAATTTTGCCATTATTTCTGAAAGACTTCTCTGACTAGTCCCCTCTTGAAAACATTTTCATTTCTCCGGAGTTCTGTCAATCTGGCAAAATTAGTCGGACCCCAAAGTGGATCTGACTAAAAAAAATTCTGTTTCCAAACAACTGAAAAGCTGAACTAATCTACTGTTCATCTCAGACTGATTAGAATCAACTTTGACCACTGAAAATCACTTTTAAAACTCATTTTTCAATGTTCAGTCAACTGTCAAATATGCACCAGGAGGTCCATTGACTGCCCTTAAAAACTGACCTGAACCTCTAACCAGGCTCTAAAAATTGAATCACTAATTCTCTGTTCCGCACGCTTCTACCTCGTCGAATCTCATCTCATGACGAATTTGAGGTCAAAAGATATTCGCTATCAAAGTTAACCTTTCAAAATTACCTGCAGGTAAACACGTTAGAAAGCAATAAACTGGGTTTGGATTCAGCTCAGAAAACTGGGCAAATGAACACTTGGGAAGATGAAAATTGTGGCATTGATTCTTTGTCATGAGGACAATATGAATCTGTGATTTGGGCTCATGACAAATAGTTGGGCACAAATGGCGGACGTTCAAAACTAGGCTACTCAAAAGTTAGCAACTAGGAACACTGACTGAAAAGTGATTTTGGAAAACGAAATTAACTTGGAAAAGAGTGCATATGGATTCGTCATGACTTGCAAACTGACACATTTGAAGTATTTTCAGTATAGAACACAGTGGTACAATCCATTCAATCTCACCAATCACAAATTAGGAGTTATAACACCACGAATAAGGGTACTGACAAATCTGCAAATGCTGACACCAACAAAATATACAAATTGCGTTTGGAATCGCGTTTGAAGACTGATCAAATGGATTTGTCAAGACTTAAAAATTGAAACATAGGAGGTCTCTAATGTCTAAAATGCAACACAAAAGGAAATTCAACATTTGGGTCAACTGGTCAAAAGTTATAACACGTCAAACAGGGCTTCCCAGAAATAGGTGCAAAGTGCAAAAGCATGAAAACAGTAACTGACCAACTTTGAGGGATTCAAAACCTAGTCAAACGGACTTGAAAAAACTCAAAATCTAAAACATAGGTTTTTGGGTATGGATACTAGGCACTCCCAAAGTGGCAAATCATGACGCAAATCTAGGTGCAAGATATTCACTGGCAAACATAGCCTCTTGTCGCTATTTGACACTAGGGCAGGATTGCAAATTTGACAAATGCTTGAAACAAGACTTTGCCAAATGACTCAGAAACTCAATTTAACTTCATGAAACAGGTGGACAGGCTGAATGAAAGGTGCTAGAAGCATTAAACACCTTAGGGATCTCAAATGGACAGCCGAGTACATAGGCATCAAAAAGCTTTCATAGGGCTTAAAATCTCAATAGTGTTCAAAATCAAGGCTGCAATTTTGAGCGCCAACAGTTGGCTCTGTCTGGGGATGCATGCCCCTTGTAGGCATGGAAAGGATTCAGGTCTCTGCGAGAAGCAGACCACACATCTGACAGCAAAACTTTCTCGAACAGCTTTATTGAAAACAAGGAAACTACTCTACTATGTACAAGCGATGCCCCCAGGCCACCAAAAGTTTCAGAACTTCTTACCTTTTTCAAAAACTTGATTCTCATTTACATCCTTCTGAGGAAAACTGAAACTCTCTTTCCCATCAATTCCACCAATTAGGTTAGCACTTTGAAGCAAAACACTCAGCAAAATTGAATTCACACGTTCATTCTCATAATCCATACATATACTAGAATTACCCTTTACTTCATGCTCATTATGAGAGAACAAATTAGCATGCTCATAATTATACAAATTGGTTTTAGAATCAAAATCCAAAAATGATTCATGCACACTAATCGGAAACACAAATACTTCAAAATCTACATCATTCACCAAGTTGCAAAGACCAAAAACTTGCAACTCACCTTGTGTCTCCGGCTGCAAAAAGTGTTTGGAATCTGATTGTTGTTTACTTGCAGTCATATCATTCACTAAATCAGATTCATCCTTCACTAAAACTTCTTCACACTCAAAACATTGGTTAGTCACCATACATGAAAATTCATTCTGAAAGTGTTGATCTAAACTATGCTAATCACTATCATTTTCTTCATCAAACTGAATGTTGGGATACACCTTCAACTCATCTTTACAAGACTTATCAGCACATGAAGAAAATCTACAATCTGATTGACAACCTTCACTGTTTTCCACTTCACGATATGAAACATTAAAACAATGTTCAACAAGATCAACATGAAAAGAATCTGAAACAGCATTAAACTTCCCTTCATCAACATTCTCTACATTCAACAAATCATCATGTGCAAAAACATTTGAGGTTCTGTTATATACACCTCCAAAGTCTAACAAAGATTGTTCGGATTCTACCTCTTTTTCCACATCAAAATTTGGGGAATTGATTTGACTTAAAGAGAAAGTATTATGAGAGAACATATGAAGATCCTTAGAGATACTTACGTGCTTTTCAAACTCACGAGCCAACAAAATAGAGATTTCATCAGAACTCAAAAAGACTGCCTCACAAATCTTCTCATGGCTGTGATTGTCATCTGGACAATATGAAGAACTTACAACAAGAAGATCATTAGTGTAACAATCTGGAAAATCAAAATTATTACAACATTCTTTCTTATCATGGAAATCACTGGATCTACTATTGTTACAACTTTCTTCAACTTCATATGTACTGTAACTTAATTTATCTTTTCTTTTATATCCATCTTTTTCATGTTGATTGCTATCATCTGACTCAGTAACATTTAAATCCACCTCTTCACAATCAGAAGACATATTATCTTGCTCTACGGACTCATTGTATTCATTACTACCTTGGCTTTCAGCACACTCAGTATCATTAGGAGATATTTCATGAAATCTATAATAACCACTTTCTATCTCCTCAATGAATTTTTTAGTCTGCAAAATTATTTGTAACCTTATATGTGTTGGCCAATCAACTGAATCGAGTACTAGAACATCAAGGAAAATACTAGGTAGTGAAGATTCCTCAGGTCTACAATGAAAAGGCATCTTACTGATTACTGACTTAAGCCTTAAATAACATTGTTTGACACTTAGACCTTGAGTACTGCCTACTTCAGTTCTTATAATATTGACAATCTTTTTATAAATCAGTCTATTCAACATAGCAATGTTATTATTCTCGATTTCTAGACTCTCAAAATTTGGCAACCTAATCTCAGATTTGAGATCTGACTCCATTATAAAACAAAATTTCTACCTCTTCTTTCTAGTACTAAAAATCACTGAATAGAGGAAACTTTTTTAAACACTTGACTTCCATGAAAAGAAGCATGAAAATCAAAAAACCTTCAGTGCTGATGTTGAACTTTGATCTGCTGATTTGGCACAGGTGCAAGACTAAAAAACCTTTACACCACTAGTCAAAAATTTGTAGAGTTGCCACCTCTTTGCAAGACAAATATAACAATCACTGCTATGATCTACTTTTATATTTCAATCCTTTATAACAGCAGATTGCAACCAACACTTAAAAATTTATCAAGAATTTGAAACTCCTTTTCAAGAAACTACCAAAAGCTTCAGATCTGCCCATAAAACTGAAAGTCCTTCAAATTTTTGCAATGAAATCAATTAGGAACAAACTGGTACAGAGATTTCAGAGTCGCCACTCACACTTGGTGAGAAATAAAACATAATTTGTCACTTGACAAATTTGAACCAGACCTTCAATGTAGGAGAAACTTGCAAATTACTGACATTCTGAAAAGAATTTACACTTTATAAATGAATTCTTGACTCTAAAACTTTCTCAACAGTATTGACAAACTGGACTGATTGAAGATAGACCTATGACAGTCATAGAACACAATTTTCATCCAATTTTTACAACCTACTGCTGATCATGAATAAAGCTTAACTAGGGAACATGAAACTTCAGCAAGGAAAAGGAACACATCTTTCTATTGATATGCTAAATCCACTCTGTTTCACATCAAAGGCTACTGTTCTTTCAACAAAATGGATTGCCATCTTATGTCCCCAGCAGAGTCGCCATTTTGTTGGTGTTTGAAAATGTTACCCGTTTCCAATTACCCTGATGAGAACAAAACATATCTAGGGGCGGCTATCTCCCATTTTCAACATGCCCATTCAGACACCAGGCCAACTATAAGGCTATACTTCTTCTGCACTTTAGGCTCTGCAAAACCTAGGTGGGTGAACCTCTAGATTCCTTATATGGTACCAGTTTTCAAAGAATACACTGAATCTAATACAAAGCAGATAGAAACCCTTATTTCTCCTAATAACTTATGAAATAACATATATCTGCAGTAGCTAAATGCAAAACAATGAAATTCATAAGCTGAGTGAGGGCATTCTGTTTATAGCTCTTCAACATGAAAGGGAAATTCATTTGATTAAAAATGTTGATTTCAACAACTCTCAGATAAGCAGCAGTGAGAAAGTAATGACCCTGTAGCTGATCAATGCCTAGTCCATTGGGCAAATTCATGGATCACAAACATACACATGAATATCTGAGACATGTGTGTATCTTCATATATAGATCTATCTATTTAACTTGTAAATAGACATCTATCTTCAGTTTAAAATCTTTTTCTTACCTAATATCCTCCTCAATAAATCTGCAACCCTGTTGATTTCTATGAATCATTTACACAATTCCTTGAACTATCAGCAACAATGAAACAACATACAGTCTTAGGGGACTGCAACTACAACCTAAACTCTTTGTTCAGAGATCATAAAACATTGAAATTCAATGAGAATGGAGAAAAGATTCAACTAAAACTTAATTATCTACTGCTCTTTGCATTATTTCCTTGAAAATATACAATCATATGCATGAAATGAAAGACATGAAACAACCTAACAGATCTGAACTATCTATATTTATCTTCCTACTGTTGTTCACACGAGAGAAATTGCTAAAGAAAAATGTGGTATCACAGTACAGGAACATATCAAAACTGGATCCAAAATCTGGTATCTCAGTAGTGAATGGTTTTTCTCCAAAAACTGGAACCCTTACAAAGTATCAGAGAAAGAAAGATATAGACAACAAAGAAATCTCGGATTTGTTCTGAAAATGACAAGTGTCCACTTGAAAATCAATCTTCTGGAAACTAAAAAACTTCTTTCTTCCATCTTCATTCTGATTTGATCTTGTTTCATCATTATCTGCAACTGATTTGCACAATATCTCTGTTGAAATGATGAAACATTGTTGAGTCACCACAATATCTGATTTACCCATTGAAATGTTTGGAAAAATTGGGTTAAATTGAGTGAATGTGAGAAACGTGAACTCCAACTGCATTCTTACCAAGTTTTACTGATCCCCTAACTGGATTTTCAATTTTTTACCCATTCCATTGAGGAAGCCCAAAAATTCACATTTCTGGTTATAGCTTAAACTAGGAAGCACCTGTGCAAAAACTAACTTCAGAAATGAAAAATTTGGATTCTCATGATTCCAACGGTATATGATAAGGCATATCTAGCCTCTGAGAAATGCCTGAAATCTTCATTTGAAAAATAGTCCCCTTCGCTAGAAACTCATGTCTACACATTTGATTTTTTTCTTTAAATTTGAAAAAAATTTAAAATTCTAAAGTCAAAAATTTAGAAAAAATATCTCTTGGATGACTAAACGTGCATGTTTTATAAAAATAATAATAAAATATTATTATTTTTTATTCTTTAATTTCACTGCCTTTTGAAACTGTGGTCAACTCTATGTTTGACCAGTGCCACGTGGCACTCCATGATTGGACACCTAATCTACATCATCTGCCACGTGTCATCTCCTTACTACTTTGCCATGCTTAACCAATGAGCAACTTCAGTTAGCGAGATAACGCGAACCGTCAGATCTGCCACGTAGCGCAATCTGGTGCGCTCTTGACATTTGCTCGCCACATCATAATCCAGTTACTCTGTCACCGCCACTTGTCACTATCCGATTCCTTGATGGAATTGCATGTGGGACCCATGTTGCATTCTGACCCTTACCGAATTTTCGAACTCTTGCCAGATTTTCGAAAAATTTTGGCAACCTCGGTATGTCGCTAGCTGGACTTTTTTGAAATTTTCAACTAGCGAAGTAGCGAGGTGCCGAATTTTTAGTTTTTCAATTGCCTGCAACTCACTGACATCATCCTCTTTGTTATGCGTATTTAGTTAAAATTTATTATTTCATTGCCTAACTAGCCAGCTGGACCCACCTACACATGCACTTGGGCTTCAAAAGCCATTGTCTTATTGACATTGAACTTATTGAGTGCATTAGTATTTAAACTTATAAAATATTTCCTCACCCACCCAATGTGGGATAAAGCATTTTGACTGCATTTTCCATATTTTTCCTACGGGCTTGTTTACACCAGATGACTTTTAGAATGGGGGAGACGGTTCATGCCCTGGCTATAAAAACTAGGACGAAATAGGATGCCTACAGAAGACTACGGCTCTGTTGGAAGTCTATAGTTTACTTCGCATGGGTTGTGGCTTTTTCTTTGTTATATTGTAGTCTTTCCTTTTATTGCGTGGAGAATTTTGAAAATGTTGGAGTGCCTTTTTAATGGTGCGATCTGCCATGTCTACCTCTAGTCTACCTTTATCTACATCGATCTTCTATCAATGCGTGTGGACTTCCTCCTGAAAAATGTGGGCATCATTTTATAGCGACTTGTTATAATGAAGGAGTCTTTTCTTATTTTGCATTGACTGCTGCCCCATGCAAATGGCATCCTTCTTTTGATGCCGTGCTCTTTTCCTTTTTTGTTGCGTACGAACTTATTGCTTTCACCATTCACTGCATTTTTTGTTGTGGATGATCATTCATTTCTCAGGCAATTGTAGTATTAACAAGAGGATCAATGCATCTTGGCATCATTCTCTGAGACTCAAGTGAACAAAAGTTATCTGCTGGATTTTGTTGCATAGTCCTATCTACATATGGCACCTCTTGAACATTTGATGATTCTTCAGAATCTAAACTTGTAGATTGCGGGGTTCTTTCTCCTTTTGTGCGGAGGTCCATTTTAATATGCCTACGGATTCCTTCATTGTAAATGCGGTGTAGCTGGGGCTTCCAATTCGGCACCTACTCTGAGCTAGTCATGGACAATGCCTTCAATTGCCAACCTCTTTTCATGAATTGATTCTGTTGCTTTCCCCTATTCTGCTGCAGATCTCACATATGGTGTGGACTGTTGCTCTCTTAGTGGCTTGTTTTGCATAGTCTTCCTTTCGACTGATTTCTTCACTATAGCCTCTACTTTGGTGCTATCGGCTGATTCTTGCTCTTGGACAATGTTGTATGTCTATGGGGAGATGTACATTAGTGTCCTATGTACATCCCTTGCCATACCTTTTGCATCACCACATACATAGAGATAGCCACCTTGAGCAATGAGACTTCAAATATCTGATGCCTCTTCCAACATCTTATGCTGGACATGCTCCTTAGCTGGTCCTTGGCGAGAAAAAGCAACAATAAGGTCAATCACTACACCTTTCTCAACATAATTATTGAGTTCTTCTTTAGTTAGAACAAACACCTTTATGAATTCTACCAGTTGGAGTGGGTCCACAAACTAGAGCACATGTAACATGTATCCTAGAGGGTGCAAACCTTGGAGAGGAAGAAATAGAATAATAGCGGGGTTGTAAATGAAGGGCTATTGATGCAAAGAAAACACCAAGAGGTGTCTTGGCTGATGGAAATTCTGCCATTATTTCTGAAAGACTTCTCTTACTAGTCCCCTCTTGAAAACATTTTCATTTCTCCGGAGTTCTGTCAATCTGGCAAAATTAGTCAGACCCCAAAGTGGGTCTGACTAAAACAAATTTTGTTTCCAAACAACTGAAAAGCTGAACTGATCTACTGCTCATCTCAGACTAATTGGAATCAACTTTGACCACTGAAAGCCACTTTTAAAACTCATTTTTCAATGTTCAGTCAACTGTCAAATATGCGCCAGGAGGTCCATTGACTGCCCTTAAAAACTGACCTGAACCTCTAACCAGGCTCTAAAAATTGAATCACTAATTCTCTATTCCGCACACTTCTACCCCATTGAATCTCATCTCATGAAAAATTCAAGGTCAAAAGATATTCACTGTCAAAGTTAACCTTTCAAAATTACCTGCAGGTAAACACGTTAGAAAGCAATAAACTGGGTTTGGATTCAGCTCAGAAAAATGGGCAAATGAACACTTGGGAAGACAAAAATTGGGGCATTGATTCTTTGTCATGAGGAAAATATGAATCTATGATTTGGGCTCATGAAAAATAGTTGGGCACAAATGGCGGATGTTCAAAGTAGGCTACTCAAAAGTTAGCAACTAGGAACACTGACTGAAAAGTGATTTTGGAAAACGGAATTAACCTGGAAAAGAGTACATATGGATTCGTCATGACTTGCAAACTGACACATTTGAAGTATTTTTAGTATAGAACATAGTGGTACAATCCATTTGATCTCACCAATCATGGATTAGGAGTTATAATGCCACGAACATGGGTACTGACAAATCTGTGAATGTTGACAGCAGCAAAAGATACAAATTGCGTTTGGAATCGCATTTGAAGACTGATCAAACAGATTCATCAAGACTTAAAAATTTAAACATAGGAGGTCTCTGATTTCTACAATGCAACGCAAAAGGAAATTCAACATTTGGGTCAACTGGTCAAAAGTTATAAGATGTCAAACAAGGCTTCCCAAAAATAGGTGCAAAGTGCAAAAGCATGAAAACAGTAACTGACCAACTTTGAGGGATTCAAAACCTAGTCAAACGGACTTGAAACAACTCAAAATCTAAAACATAGGTTTTTGGGTATGGATACTAGACACTCCTAAAGTGGAAAATCATGACGCAAATCTAGGTGCAAGATATTCACTGGCAAACACAGCCTCTTGTCGCTGTTTGACACTAGGGCAGGATTGCAAATTTGACAAATGCTTGTAACAAGATTTTGCCAAATGACTCAGAAACTCAATTTAACTTCATGAAATAGGTGGATAGGCTGAATGGAAGGTGCTAGAAGCATTAAACACCTGAGGGATCTCAAATGGACAGCCGAGTACATAGGCATCAAAAAGCTTTCATAGGGCTTAAAATCTCAATAGTGCTCAAAATCAGGGCTGCAATTTTGAGCGCCAACACCTTAATTCAGCTATAATGCAAATCATAGGTATAAATTAACCCTTCAATTTAGTAACCAAACTAGATAACCATAATCTTGAATCATAACTATACTTCACTTCTTGGCCCTAACTCTAACTACGATATGTCTCTTTACTTGTACATAGCCCTATTCCATCCTTAGGTCTACCACAAATTCTACTTCACCCATAAGAACATTGAACTATATAATTCTATCCTAGTTTGAACCCTAATCATGATCCAATCCTAGAACTAGAGCCACAATAACCCTAATCATAATATGTACACTCTAACTAAACCCTGACTAATACATAATCCCAAACCCTTAACCTAGTCCCAAAACTAACCCTAAATGTTATATGCACAACTAGATAGTATAAGTTAAGTTTCAAACCTTATTCCTAACAAAATTAAAATTAATGTGAAATTTGAAGATTTAAGCCCAACCCTTAAATTCTAAATGCTAAATTGTAACATTAATTCTAAATGGAAAAATTCTAATCAAAAATTTTTAATCCTAAATCTTAACCAACATATATTAATTCTCAATCTAGTAAAACCTAAATTTATAAATTTTAACACTTTTGTAAAGTCTAAACACAATAATAACACTAACCTTTTTTCAAAATAATTCTAATCCTTATCTTAATCTTGACCCTAATCTAAATATAATTTGAATCCTAATCCATACCCTAACCCTATTCCTTTATGTAACAATAATTTTAATTGTAAGCATAATCATACTAATGTAAGTGATAACCTTAATAATAATCCACTACTACATTTGGGCTCTAATCACGATCACAGGCTGTTGCAATTAAGATGATCACCCATCACCAGAGAAATAGTAACTTGAATTTTCCCCTGCGGATAGGCATCAAAATTTTATTGTCACAAATTGTTATGGCATGGGCTTCCATCATAATTGTGATAGACAAAGTTGTCAGATTTCAAAAAAAAGAAAGGTGAAGAGTTCTACTTCAAGTTGTTAGATGTTTGACTATATACCATCTCAACTATGGTGGCCTATAGTTTCAGCTAGCCTAAGCAGGTCCAACAATATTATTGCATGCCTAACAGGCATCCAGTCGAAGGGATGTCATAAAGGTGATGACATGTGATAGAAATATTGATCGAGTGATGGCCATCTATTGGTGGTTGTCGTTGCAGTGGTGATGACATGTGATGGTAATGATGTTAGAGTGATGGTTTCTCATTGGAAAAGACATCGCAATTGTGATGGATTGCTACATTATCAAAAAATATATAATTATTTGAAAAGCTCTACATAGATTACATAATCATGCTTTGCATGGATGGCTTCCATACCAACTTTTATACAAATGTTATGAAGATCTTCTCCATTGAAGCATGTCATATAGTTAGTTGTCATGAAATCATAGGTTAATATTGAGGTTCACTTGGTTTCAATAATATTTTAATATTCTCTACTTATCAAGGCCAACCATGTGAAGGTGGAAAATCATTTAGCCCCACCCCCCCTCCCAACATCTAAATTCCTCATTAATATCTAAAATATTTAAGAAATGATCAATCTTTAAATGTACAAAAAAAAGGTTCCATACCTACAAAAGTGACATCATTTTCCCATGTTCTGGTGCATGTCATTTTTTTCTCACATCCAAAATAAGATTCTACCACTTTGAATCAAGAATGCACATGCAGCTATGTTTTGTATGCAAGGACAATAGAAGGAGCTGAAATTAGCCAACACGTTTACATTTATTTAATAGGTCTATATAAACCTCTAACAAAAATGTAAACTTGTTGGGTTTTCGAATTCCACTTGATGTCGTATGCATATGAATTGAGATTTCATATTGAACTATATTGTTCTTCTACATTGCTTGAAACCAATAGTTTCACTCAACTAGTTGTCGTACAATCATAGGTTAATGTTGAGCTTCACTTGGTTTTGATAATAGTTTAATATTCTCTACTAAGCAAAGCCAACCACATGAAGGTGAAAGCTCATTTGACCCCACCCCCCCTAACATCTAAATTCCCCATTAACATCTAAAATATTTAAGAAAGGGTCAATCTTTAAAGTACAAAAAAAGGTTCCAAACCTACAAAAGTGACATCATTTTCCCATCTTCTGATGCATGTCATTTTTTTATCGCATCCAAAATAAGATTCTAGCACTCTGAATTGAGAATCCACTTACAATTGCATTCAAATGAATGGATAGTAGGTAGAACTGATAAAACACAACACGATTACATTTATTTAATAGGTTTGTTAGGTTTTTAAAATTATAGACCATCATGAACAATTTTCATGATGGTCTATAACTCAAAATACCTAATTAAAGACCTCTAACAAAAATGTAAACCTATTGTGTTTTTTAACTCTGTCTAATAGCATATGCATATGAATTGACATTGCATATTGAACTGTGGCATCCTTCTACATTGCCTGAAACCAAGATATTCACACAATTAGTTGTCATATAATCATAGGTTAATTTTGAGCTTCATTTGGTTTCAAGAATAGTTTAATATTCTCTACTAATCAAGGCCAACCACATGAAGGTGGAAACTCATTTGTAACCCCTCCCCCACAACATCTAAAATATTTAAGAAATGGTCAATCTTTAAAGTACCTAAAATGTCCTCATCACCTCCTACTATTCTCAAGTGAAGTCCATCTCCATTGTTCACAAGCAATTCATCACACAGGTACATCCAAGAATGCCTTCATTTCCTCTTGCATAAAATGAATCCAATATTACACAATACCCACTAAGAAATAGTTGTTAAAGTAAAATAAACACATGAAAAATGAGAGAGAGAAAAAGAAATCTACTTACCAATAGGCATTCCCTTTGCATCTGTGGCCATGCTACCTATTGAGTGATTTTTTTTGTTTTTTTGTTATGCCAAGGTCTCTTTTTTTATATACATACATACATACATACATGCACACACACACACACACACACACACACACACACACACACACACACACACACACACACATATATACATATACATACATACATACATACATGTATGTATGTATGTATGTATGTATGTATGTACATAGATACACAGAGATCACAAGGGCATGATAACAAGATGCAAAGATCACAAGGGCACAACAATGAAATGTAGTGATCACAAGGGTATGACAATGAAATCCTAGATCTCCATTGATCTCCACAATTCACAAGATCTATGTATAGATCTGTATATATATATATATATATATATATATATATATATATATATATATATAGACACACATATGTGTGCATGCATGTATATATACATATACATATGTATATATGTATATACATACATACATATACATACATACATGTATATATACACATACATACATACATCTGCATATGCAATTTTATCACCTTGGAAAATTGTACTTGATCTTGCTAGCTGGGAACAACTGATTGTTCATTTTATTGTACCTAATCTGATGATAGTTCTATAAGAATTTGTAATCAACACAACTAATCAGCAACTAGACCAAATTAATAGTAGTAGTACATACTTGGGATCCTCATAAGGAGAGAGTGCCAATACATGCATGGTTACATCCTTGGCTACCATTGTTAGGATGGCATATGGAGACTTGA